>VWYO01013511.1:202741-246300 GCA_013400275.1 Rhadina sibilatrix
AGGAAGGAAGGAAGGAAGGAAGGAAGGAAGGAAGGAAGGAAGGAAGGAAGGAAGGAAAGGAAAGGAAATCTGGTAGGTGAGATGCCTCCAGAGACTTGTGCTGTGGAGGGGGGTTCTTGAAGAGCTCCCAGCTGACCCAGGCATTGCTTTGACCTGAGTTTCCTGAAACAGACCCCTCTGAAGCTTTGATGTTTCCTGCTTGGTACTGGAGTGTCAGGAAGCCCCATCAGCTGTGGCTCTCTGCTCCAGAGTGGGGGCCAGCTACAGTGAGGTACCAGAAGTGGGGTTTGGGAGAATAGGCAGTGAGGTATTTGGCAGAAGTTGAGAGCCTCAGGCAGCAAAATCAGTTTTTCCTTGTTGGGGGAGCCTGCTCCTCCTTCTTTGGGATCTTAACTGCTGAACTCTTACAGGCTGAGGAGATGTAGCTGCCTCCTGAATTTTGTTGGGAAGTCAGGGAAAGAGAATAAGATTCTCAAATGAGGCGTGATAGCTGATACTGGTCTTTAAAAACAAAAATAACAATTGATGCAGATTTGGTCAAAATGCACGAAGTGTTCCTAAATTTGGAGTGCTTAATCCAGCCACTGTAGGGTTCTAATTGCACATACCTTGAAACGTACCAGCCCAGGAATACTGAATCTGAATTTACTGACAGGCAGAACAGTGCACCTTGGGAGGGATCTCCTCCAGTTCTGACAGCTGCTGGAGCTGGTCACCAGCTGGGATGTAACACAGCAGGAAACACAAATGCCAGACCCAAAGTACCATTCTAATAAGATCTATTGATTAAGGGAGATATGTGGAAGGAGGATTAGAAGAAAATTTTTATGCCCATTTCATCCTTCATTTCCCATGCTCGTATTTAATGAAGTGAATAAAAATGGTGGCTGCCACATGGAAGGTGGCAGAATTATTTGTGTATAAGCCTCTCTGCTGGTCTTGTCTGGAGCAGGAAGCTGAGACTGGAGGCAGGCTGGGCAGGTCTTCTAGAGTGCAAGTGTACCAAAACTTGGAACTTGACTGGCTTCACTACGAGTGCAAGATCTGGAAATGTCACCTTGCTTTGATGCTTTGGGCTGTAGTCAGTGAGGATACCATAAAATCTTAAAACAGTATTAATTCTGCAGTTTGGCATAGGTGTTCTGATCAGAACTGGGTTTCATTTACTATATCCAGCATTACCAAACTAGTGTTACCAGTGAGTTTAGAATAAAAGGGATACAGTTACAAAGCCAGCATTTCTAAGGAAAAAAACCAAAACTAGTGCCTTTTTCTTTTGAGCTTATGATGTTATGTCCTTTCAAAAAGGTAAGGGCTATGTCCTCTGGGATGTAATATTTTGTTTGGCTTATCTGTAAGTGGTTTGTTGTGGCATAGTTGAGACAAAACTGTCTCTTCTTGGCAGCAGTAGAGCTAACTGCAATGTGCTGAGTAGCTTTAATAACCACTTCTACCCTATATGCATGTACAAGCAGCACACAAATTCATAAGGTATAAACCCTTGGTTATTTTCTGTCCTTTTCCTGTGGGAAGGAAGCTCAGTCTTTCTTTTCAGCATTCTAGTTATGCAATTTGGTTCTTCCTGTAACTTGTTACTTAACTGCCATAACATGCTGTTATGAAGCCTCAATTCTGCATGTAGCTGGGAGTTTAAGAGAATTGTTTTGGTTTTGTTTCTTCTGGGTTTTTTTTTTTTTCCCTCAAATCTGATTTTCGTATTTCTACACTGTTTTGGCATATCTAAGTTAAACTGAAGCAATAGCATAAAGCCCATCTGAACAATAACTTAGGAAAAAATCTAGGCACCAATGAGTCATTTAAATGTTGAAGTGAATTCTGCATTTACACTTTGTAGCTTCTTAATTCCTCAGTCCCTCCAAAATGTTTCTTTGGTGCTAGATGTAACTTATTGAACATCAAAATGAATGTAAAATAAAGTATTTTTAATGTATGCAATATGGATATCAATATTTATTTTGTACTTGCAAGTTAACTCAAGGTGGTAAATGTTTGCTTTAGCAAATACTAGTCCCTTGGAAAGGGCTTCCCTAGAAACAATGTCTCATTGTCAGCTATGCTTTTAATTTTAAAGGTGACTTGCACTAGAGGATGCTGCTGTTCCATATTTCACATGGAACTGATTTAGTCTAAGCATTCCTTTGTTATGAGCTGCTGGTTTTCTGTTTGATTGCTTCTAAGTTGGGATGCAGTTAATGTTAATCCAGAAATTTACTACAGCTATGCTGCTTCTCTTCTGTGGTGAAGGGGCTGAGATGGGAAAGAGCTCTTTCAACTTGTATTTTGTGTTGATCTGGAAGTTCTTCCTGTACTGTACAAATAACCCAGCCTTCATGTTGCTACTGACAAGGTGTTTTATATGCTTAATGCTCTTGACTTTTCAAATTAAAGTTATTACTAATGATAGTATCTGTCTTAACAGCATTGATGTAAGCCTATTAAAAAGCAACACTCTCTAAGCTGTTCAAAATCCTGATCTTGTGCTCTGGGCTGTGCTGTGTCCCATCCCAGTGCTGTGTTGGAGAGCCTCCATCTCATTCTGTGTGCACTGCCCAGTGCTGGGCCTGGATGCTGCTGAGCGTTCTGGTTACAGCCCCTCCTGCCCCCCGTTCATGGCAGGCCCAGCACGCAGTGAGAACAGTGTTTGTGGGTTTGCACGAGTCTGTGCCCATGAACTGCCTTGGAAATCACCCCAGCTAAGCACTCGCTCTGCCGTTATTCTCTTGTGCGGCTGCTGCATTCGATTCCTTTGCAACTGGAACCGGCTTCATGAGCCTTCGGGTTTACTCTTCTCACAAAGTGTTTTTGCGTGTGCCCCAGTCACTCCTAAGTGATGACACATTACAGACTGTGAAGCAAGACGCCCCATGAGCACGTTCAGCTCATAAGCTTCTTTCTTCCTTAAAGGGAATGTTGCATTCATTTGGAGTTTACATTTGTAGCTGTGCCAGACACACGAACGCCTGTGCTGAAATCACACGAAGCCTGACTGATGTGCGCACAGCTTTTTACTAGATTTTTGCATTGTGTATCGGTAAATAAACTTCTATTAAAGTTTCTTTCCATGATTGCTTTAACAATAATGTTGCTTGGGCAATGAGAAGAATGGCTTTAGTCTTTGCAGTAACAAGTGGAGATGCATTGCAGCTAAACGTGATGGGTGGAAATGTAGTCCTTCAGATAACTACTGCTGGTGGTAACTTTGTTGAGTGCTTAAATTTCAGAACTACTTTCCTCTGTTCATTGATTTTTTCAGTGCTCCATCCTGGGGTGTGGCAGAGTGCAGAGGTGGTTGGAGCTCTCCATAGACTGACCCACTCCATGCCCAAGGCCTCTTTGAGGGCAGGCCAGGGAAGGGGAACCACTTAAATGAGACTCAGTTACCAGCTTTAAATATGAACCTTGTGCTGAAGATTTAACAGGACCTTTTGTTTAAGAACACCCCAAATGAATTGATGTAATCCAAAAATGACAGTTTCTGTGATGCACAGGGAAGCTCGTTAACAAAATCTTCATCTGCTAGGGAACAATGTGTCCCTTTGTTTTAACTCCCTGTTGGAAAAATTTCTATACTAGAGACATTATTACATTTAGTTTAGATCCAGAGGGATGGGACAAAACACCACATGGCAGTTCTCAAAAGATACATAAAATGGAACCTGGTCCCTTTTTGACATCTGTTGTGAGAACAGGTACCAATCAAAGTGCAACAAAACCATTTCTTCAATCCTACTTCACACAACAGCAATGTGCTCTTAAACTCAGATGGAGGAAAGATACTTCCAAATTCAACTTCAGTATACGGAATCCCTTTTTCCCCCTGTATTTTTAAACCAAATCTTGGCCTTTTATTTCCTGTACTTGATTAGCTTAAAAAAATTAACACTGTAGTTGTCTTCACACAACAAAAAATTACTCTCCTTCCTCTGCCCAGTCGAAGCATTCTTTCTTAAGAGTTGAGAAAGAATGACTCCTTAAATATGACTAACCTCCAAACAGTATTATGCACTTAGGCTGTTCCTGTTAACTGTTTAATTCCCATGAGGGAAACCAGCACTTGGAAAAACGCCTTAAGGAATGAGTAGGTCCAGTGTTCAGTAAGCTCTTGACAACTGCATCTGAACCACAAAAAATATAATCAATACCTGACTTTACGGTAAAAAGCTCCTTAATCTACAATAACAAGAAACATGGTAAAAAATTTAGAAGTACTTACTTTTTACAGGGCCTAATAACTTCCCTAAGTTTGAGGATTCTGTCCTGTGTGTTAATAGTGTGGGCTTCCAGGATACAAGAGGATAAATCCTTCGTCAGTTGTGTAATTTGCCAGTTTGCACCCACTCCTGTCCAGACAAATGTCCTTCAGGTATTTGTGTTGTGTATTAGCCTGATTCAGCAGGCTTGGGAACAGGTGGAGTTAGACATGGCAAGAGCTGCATGGGGTAAAGTTCTGGTGCAACCTAAGATCAAGCTGAGTAAATGTAAGAAATAATGAAAATGAAACTAAGTTCACACTTTTGTTTGAGCCACTTACATGCAATTATTTATGTAAGTCTAAAAGAAATCATGTACCAAAGTCTCAGCAATTCACTTCATTGGGTGTTCTGGCTCTCAGCAGGATTGTAACTACAGTTTGCATAACAAACTGATTGCAAAGCTGAAAGTTACAAGACTATAAAAATTGTTTAAACCAATTTATACAACATTAAATTAAAAATCCAGAGATAGGATAAATTCTATTGATTCTTCAATGCCATACAAGTATTGGATGGTTTTCTTGATTCAATGTTAGTACAGGACAAGAAGGTTGAACAATTACAAAATATATCTAATCTCCATTGCCATTTATTTACAGTTCAGAATTCACACAGGTTTCAGTTTCAGTTGTTGAGAGAGATTATTTTTGAAAAGACAAAACCAGGGCATTTATCACATCAGTGTGTAAAAGCTGATGGGTGCTTGCAGAAAGCAGGTTATTTGTACTACGTCACCCACTTCTGCAGTGTGAGATTCTGCAAAACCAAAGGAAGTGTTTGAACCACTATCTGCATTTTCAATCTACACACAGTGATAAACTTGGAATTGCAACATTCTTGTGAGCGTTTCATTCTTTCCAATTTAATTCACCTTCTCAGGAGCAATAGTTGTAAAAACATTATCTAATCTAAAGCATTAAGAGGGCTTAATGGCTCTTGTAGTTCACACCAAAGAAGAGCTTATGGAACAGTGATGTTGAAGGCCACTAAGCAGGAGAATTTCATCAGTTACTTCATTTTCACTGGGAGACCTCAACCGACTCAATTTAAACCTCTCAGGGAGAGCATAGGAACGAGGGAAGCATGGTGTGAGGGAGAAACCATCCAGCTGTTTAATAGTTGTATGGCATTTGAAACTCTCAGCTTGAGCAGCTAAGCATCTTTCACAACACCCACCAGGGCGGGCCGCAGCGTGCGCCCGTGCAGCTTATAGCCAATCTTGGATACCAGCGCGATAGTGCCGGGCTCCTGCCCCTCCACGGGAGTGTGGAACAGCGCTTCGTGTTCATAGGGATCGAACTTGGCTCCAACAGGGTTCAGTCTGAGCAGGCCATGCTTTTTAAACACTTTCTGAATCTGTGTTTCTGTCATGACAAGACCTTCATATAAGCTCTTCAAGTGAGGATTTTCGTCTTTAATTTCTTCTTTTGGAACGCTTTCTGTTGCTTTCTCCAAAATGTCTGCAACTTCTAGTAAGTCCTTACAGAAGCTCTGGATCCCTGAAAATGTATAAATGAAGGGATTAGTCCACTGAGGGAAACAAGTGTTAAAAATTCACAAAAGTTACAGCAATAATCTGCACTCTTAGACTTTTAAGAAGGTATGTGATACTGTAATCATTTGGGGTAAAATATCCTTTCAGTTTTGGACAATAATAAAGAACCAGATACTTTGAAACCCACACCATCTTCTCTACTTTTATGGAAAAAAAAAGTTATTTCAACTCAAAAGAGTTAAGTTATGCTAATAACCTAACAATAACAGTTAAAATTCTTACCAAAGTTACCAAAACCTTCAGATGACATCATGTCATTTCCTCATGTCTCTCTCATCACCTACTGTTCAAAGCAATATGTTGCCCTATTCCTACCCTTTATTTTGATGTCATAAAAAGATCTGCAGAAGCATGATCAAATCAGAGGATTTCAAGAGATGAAGAAGGATTCAACTCTTCCTTGAATGAAAAGAACTTGCACCTCTCCCTTGCACTACAAACCTCTTTTAGAGTCAGCAGCTGAGTCTTGCAAATACTGAGCAATTTCCAAGTTAATCATAGTTCTTGTCCTGAAGCTGTTCTCTGGCGCACACTAAAGAGAATCTGGACTAATCTCACTTAAGGCATTAGCAATCAAGACAAAATTAAAACAGTTCCATAAAATAACACATTTCTACATAGAGGTAAGCAAAGGACAAACAGCAGTGGGTTTTGGTTTGGTTTTTGGTTTGTCTTTTTTTAAGCCAGAGTCAGCCTTTTTAATTCTAGCTCACATCTTGGATGTTGTTTTTTTTTTTTCTTTACCAAGAAGTGATATGACCATTACCAGAGACCAAGTCTTTGGTGTAAACAAAAAGCCACCACAACTATGGAAGCACCTTACAAGACCTGTGGGGATCAGTTCATTCTCAGGAAAGGGTCTCTCTAACAACTGCACAATACTGTACAGACTCAAGCTCTTTACAGAACAGTAACTAACAATGTCCAAGTAGTTCCAAAAATCTGAAAAAAACCTGTCATGGTTTTAAACTAGAAACTAGAGCTGTGGTTGGGGCTGAACTGTACCAGATATAGAGAAATCAGCTGTCTAGTTATCTGGATCAAACCAAATAACCAAGCTCTTCAGAAGGTGGTTTGGTTCGTTTTTTTATTGTGTACGTTGTATTTGCAAATACCTTTAACTGCAACTCAGAATTTATGCAAGTCTCAGAAATGAGTTTGTTTTTTCAACAGAACAAGCAGTCATGCACAAGCAATAAAACTTAAAGATTATATGTAATCTGTTTTTTAAGACAAATTCATTTCTATTGTAGTACCTCTGAGCTCAGACATGACTCCAAGTCCTTTGCAGTAGGTAGAACATTAGTGAAATAATGCTTACTGCAAATCAGCCTCAGGATGAGGCACTCAAACACCCATGAAAAAGAATGCAAGAGTACTATGTACTTTTTCTTACAGTACACATTAACTGAAGACCTTGTGTTCAGAAATTAGAACTGGAGTGCTGAGAACTAAACTATACAGCTCTGTGTGGTGAAAAAGAGCAACTCATTTTTTGAGGCAGAGTGGCAGTCAAACACCAGGACAGAACAGCACTCTGCTGCTGCAGCATTTGCACAAAATTTCTGTTTTATAGATTTGTGTTGGAATGTCAAAAAGCTAAGTCAGATTTTAGCAGCCTGGCACTTGAAAGAAGATGTGCTTCTAGCACTCCTCACAGCCAGCAATTGTGCATTCCTAGCACTGAAAAGAATCCATTCATTTAGAGGTATTACTTCTATTTGGAAACTATCGCCTTCAACAGCTATTCAAGTATAAAAGGCTAAAAAATCAAAACCCCACAAAAATATCCCAAAATCAAAAGAGAATCAAATTCAAAATAAACACCAAGAACAAAAAAAAAAAAAAAAAACCAAAAAAACCCAACAAAAACCCAAAACCAAAAAACCGCAAACCCAAAAAAATCCCCAAAAACCAACCAACCCCCAACCAACCAAATACCCCCATCCCCTCAAAAAAAAACCAAAACAAAAAAACCAACAAAAACACCACAAACCAGAAGGCAAATCAATATTCCATATTCTTGGTCAGATCTGAAACCAAAACACGTGAAAAAGGCCAACTTCAGGCTGCAAAACTTACTAAAAAAATCTACGAATGCAGTACACATTATAAAAAACCAGATACCAAACTTAAAGAAAATGCCAGCTGTTGACTTCAGCAGTTTAAGTCTTGCCCTTGGCTGGGGAGATGGTCACAATTCTGATGCAAGCTGAGGAACTGTTCAAACCTCTCTGCCTGAAATGCATTTTTTAAGCAAGTAGTCAGAATTTTGTACTGGGAAGTACAACTTGTTAATACTGCAAGGCCAGTCGGCTTCATTTTTCCAGGCTTTGCATTTCCCAGGTCTTACTGAGTAAACACCAGAGGAGCCTCCACTGACCGTATAATTTTGCCTCTTCTACCAGTTTCTGGCTTCTTTGCCTCACGTTTTCTGCATCTGCCAAGGCACGTTTGTACTTCTCCTGAAGAAGAAAAACCAGTAATAGAAGTTATTCCTCCTAGTCAGGCAGTTGACAATAATTCACATCAGCATATTCAATATAAAACAGCATTTTAAACAGTTTCATAGTCTAAATCCACCATTTAGGGTAATCCAAAACAACATGCCAATTATCACACCGTCTCTCCTACTGAGACAAAAGTTTGCTTCACTTCACAAGGATAGAAATGAGGGAAAGGAAATCAGATCATTTTCCAAACTCTTAGAAAACTAAGACTCTTAGTCAACAGATTAGCTGGAAAAAAATTCACTCTGCAGATATATAAAGTTCTATGAACCCAGTATTTCTGCTGTGTGCTCCCAGAAATCATCAGTCATGAGGTACATTGACACCACAGCAAATCAGATTCAACCCAGCCATGACTTTCAAACCACCTCTTCCCATTCCATACATACCAGAGAGTGCCTTCCACTTTTCTCAGCCTTTACAACTATGAAGCCTAACTCCTCTGTATGGCCATTTACTAGCAGATGCACTAAGATGTGACATACAATAAAATTAATAAAATTCACGCTGAGTGCTTCACCAACTAACCCTGAATGGCTTCCACCCTGAATATGCTTGAGCTTTGTATGCCAGTGAAGAATCTCAGAATAAAAGCAGTCAACAAGCTGCCTGAAGAGCTGCATTAGGCAACCAACAGCAAACAAAGACATTAAATGACATCTCAAATTTTTCATGTAGAGCTTTGGGAAGAGCAAGAGAAAGCACCTCAATCCACATATGATCCACAGGTGCTGGTTCTGGGCTACCTCTTGAAATCTCAAATGCTCCAGAAAGACATTTTATATAAAGCACTCATTAATGTCTTTGCTTAATGCCCACCTCTCAGGGCATCCTTCAGCTGCTGAAGCTGTGCACAGGACAGAACGCAAGATACAGGAGGCCACACAGAAGGGATGTGATGCTTCAGCCTCAAGTCTGAAGGGCTCCCCAAAAGACAAGGCTTGAAACTTCCTAACTACAGCCTAAGTACACTATTGTAAAAATGCTAAGCCTCATTAACTCTGACCTTTGGAAAGTTGGTAGCAGTTTCCATGAAGTCTACACCTAATGCCCACACCAGAGACACACTCACACCCTTCCATGGTTCCCAGAAATTACTTCTCCACTGAGCAAAACCTATGTGAAAATTAGTAACAAATTTTCAGGCTGGAAGAGATCAAATTTCATGCAAAAATTGGAAAGAAATTACCCAAGATCTTAAATTTGGACCATGGATGCATCCCAGGCCTTGTAGTACATGGACTCTTAAGTTTAAAGAAATTATCAAATTGTGGATTTTATACAACTAAACAGGAGTCACACAGCTGTATCCAGACTGTGCACTGAGAAACTACGGTGCAGGCTTTTGGGCACACAATTTGTAATGTGTGCACCCTAATAACCCAGAGACACTTACAGTAACTTCTTTTAGTTGTTCTTCCAGTTTGGCCTTTTCTTCAGCTAGCAGTTTTTCAGCAGAGCTGGGTTCCATCTTCTGCTCATTTTGGCTCTGACTCTGGTCTTCTTCCAAGTTCTGGCCAGTATTTTTCTGCTGTGTTGCTGCACAAAGCAGTCGCGGAGATGTTCTAAGGCAAAAAGATGGACGTTATTATTTTGTTGCTTATTTTGTAGGAGATCAGCATTTTCTAGACGTACCAGACACTTTAATACATAATGTCCACGAAATTCTCACATCAAAGCACATATTCATACAATTCTAGGCCTGTGCATACTGCATGGAGAACCCTCCGTCAGAAGCAGCAGCTCTCCGGCCATTTAAACTGCAGCAGAAAATAACTGCTGCCAGATATCAGCTTGTAAGTGTCCACTACATTCAGTTTACAGTCACACAACTTTTAAGTGGAGTATGCGTTCTCAGTAATGTGCTCTATCAGGAAACAAAATCCGTGATGCAATCGCCGGCAACAGCCTCCCTGAAAACACAGGCGCGGAACGGGGCTTGGCCGCTGGAGCGGCACCCCCGCGCCGCCTGTCCCTGCTGTACAGCCAGCAGCGCGGCAAGCACGGGCCTGCCTGCATAAATAATGACTCTTCGTCCCTTCCTGACGTTCCCAAGGCTGAGCGAGCTGAGCCACCCAAGGACGAGGCTGCGGGATCAGCGCCGCGCTCACACGCGGGCTCGTATCCCCGCCCGCCGCATGGACACTGCGGGCCTGGAGCCCTCCAGGCTCCCGGCAGTGCCGGGCCGAACCGGGCCGCTCTCTCGGAGGAGGGCAAGGGAGAGCAGCGAAGAGCGGCGGAGGATTGGGGGCGGCCCTGGCCCGTCCCGGCTGTAGGACGAGGCTCCCCAGGGCTTGGGACCCCAGCGCGGCGGGGCCAAGCCTCGCTATCCTCCCAGCCCGGCGGTGAGCGCGGCCCCTGCCCGAACGTCCGGTATCGGGCGAGGGCGCGGCGCGACCCCCTCACCTCAGCGCGACGCTCAGAAGCGGGAGGCGCGGGCGCAGCGCACCCCGCACGCACTGGGCCACGGCCGCCATGGCGCCTTCCTGCCCGCCGGCCCCCTCGACCCGCCCCCCGGGCCCTGCCAATCAGCCAGCGGGTCGGCCGGGAGTGACGCGGCCGGGAGCCAATCAGCATGGCGGACGCGCCGCTCCCGCTCCGGGCCGAACAGGCGGCTTTTCCGGGGCGAGGCGCGGCGGAGTGCCCAGAGGGGCGCGCGCGCCTCGCCCCACCGTGACGCGCGACGGGCGGGGCCGCGGGCGGGGCGCGTGCCGGGCGGCCATTTCGTCTGGTGACGGGCACGGGGCGGAGCGCTGGCTTTTTAGTGGCGTTGGCGTGATCCGCCTCGGTTCTGTGCCAGCTGTGACTGGAAAAGTTTGAAGATTTTAGCTCATTTTGAGTGCTAGATAACCTCGTTACCAGTAACATCTTGTAGCACCCGTCAGCAATCTGCAGACCTCCACACAGAGGTTTCCATCCACAGACGCTTGCTGGAACTGCTGTGTACGCTCTTGCTGGACAGTAATTTCATTTAATGAAATCTTGAGCTTTTATTAAATGGGATAATGTTGCTAATCCACTAGTTCCAGATTTGGCCACCTGGTTGTGCAAGCTGTTTGTGGAAGTGCCCTATGTAACTGGAGGCTATGGGAACCCTGCTCTGTGATACTGGGATAGCTGAACTCGGCAGTTCATCAGCTGTTTTGTCAGTATCTTGTTAAAGGGGAGGGGGAAAAAAAATCAGAGTTGCGTATTTATTGTACAGCCGTGAAGCTGAGTGCTAGATTATGCACAGATGCCTGAACGCCAGCTGTTAGCCTGATTCCTCTGTGCGTTTGTGCACTCTCCAAATGAAATCTCAAGGATAAAGATGCAAATTCCATAATGCAGATTTAGTAGATGTTATATGCAAGTGAACAATTAAACTGTCCACTGAAAAAGTAGACATAGAAGACACTTTTGGCTTGCTGTATGAGAATCCTGTGGGACCTTACTCAGTACAGTGGAACTTTGCCAGACCGTGCCAAGGTCCCAGCATGGCCTTCTTTCAGCAGATTGGTTTTCCTGGGATGGGCTGTGGCGTGGCCTGTGCAGAAAGCAGGATAAATGGTACATGAGATCAGTAGCCCCATACCGTGGCAAGTTTAGATCCCATTGAGTGTTATTTTGCCTATAGCTGTTCTGTGATGTGAAAGTGGTACAGTCCCGTGGCTCATCTGTGCAGAACGCAGCAAAGAGGAAGGTTGTATGCTATGTCCTGTCCACATGGAGTGGTGGTCAGTATCTGCTTTCCAGAAAGTTGATGAGCCGCAAATTTCAAGCTTCGTCCACAGAAATACTGAAAGAAATTGAGGAAATTTGTTAAGATAATGCTGAGAAAGAATCAGAGAGAACAAGGAGAAAACCAAGGACAGCCATAAAGGATGACACCCACAGAAGGCCGTGAAGAAATGAGACAGAAAAGGCAATTGGATCTCTAGGTCTGATGTTTTAAAAATGTTTCCTGAAAAGATTATTCCTTACAAAACCTAGACAAGCAGTTTGTCTGTCTCATCTTTCTTGTCCCTCATCGTTGGATGTAGATTCCTATTTTAGCTTTCTCCATTTCTTTGCTGCATTTCTTTGGAAGTTGTGCTTGATTAATGATTGATCGCAAAATCACAGAATTGATAACAAAAGGCTGAGAAGAACCCACTGCCAACATGTCTCAATAACTGAGGATATATATTAGACTTAATATGTCTGGAACAATATCCTTCTTGTATTAGGAGCCATTTACCACAAATGACATGTCACTGGTCTTCTGCAAGTAACCTTTCAAAATAATGCACAGTGAAAATGCGTTTTGTTGTCAGTCGTGCAAGTTGAACAGCTGTCATGAAAAACCTGCAGCTGGCTTGCATTCTGATGGGTCAAGACAAAACAACATCTGCAGCTTCAGAGAAAGAATATGAAAGTTTGCATAATGGCTGATGTTGGCTGTAAGTACTATCCCTGTAAGACTTTTTCATGTCTTGTTTTGACTCAGGCTATTGCAGGCTGTTCTGGTTTTATTGCACTGTCAGCTCATGAGCTGGGTAGTTTTTAAACTCAGCTACTGAGCATTCAGCATCTATTGCTGGATGTGGTTGGCTGTCATAGTGTTCAGGAACAAGCAGGTTTTTCTCATCCAGTCTTCTCCATATCAAGCAGTCTTGTAGTTCTTCACTGTGTTTGAATATGAACTGAGGGTAAGTAATGCTTATTCTGAATTCTAAACAGTCAGCCATCATCCCTATATGGGCCATTCACTTAAGAGTTGGACTCAATGATTCTTGTGGGTCCCTTCCAACTCAGAACGTTCTGTGATTCTATGAAATCTAGATTCTGCTACTTTTCAACTTGTGGTTTGAAAGTGACTCTAACCTCTAATTTCTGTGAGCTAGTGATAGAATCAAATAGTCAGGATAGCATTCCCACTTCTTCTAGTGATTAACTTTGTGGTCTTGGGCAGTTACTTAATCTCATTTCTACATTTCTACAACCACAATTAAGGGCAATAAGCTTTCAGTACCTTACGAGAAAGTTGTGTCGTGAGCATGAGGGAATTTCTATGATATTTTGAATTTTCAAAATATCAACCGAATAAGTCTCTCTTTCATTTTTAGTATTATACTTGCAGTAAAAAATCGATAAGCCTTCAAGATTAACAATGCCACAAATGTAAGATTTGTGCTTGAAAACTTAAATGAAAAATCAAGGCATTTCTATTTCTCTAACCCTCCCCCCCATGTACTGTCTCCTAATGCTAAGATGTAGTTTATTGATATTCAGGCAGCAAACAGAATGTCATTACATTTGTGTTTCAGATATGAACTTTGTTATTAATGTTTTGAGGGCAAAGGAAAAGGCTATCATATCTTCTCCAATGAGATGTTACGTTCCAGCCAGAACCAAATATTGAGCTCTGGTGGAAGCAAGCTTGGCGTGGGGAGGAACCACCAAAAATATCTCTGTAAATATTCTAGCAGTGACCTTTCAGGCCAGTAACCAGGAAATACCTAAATCAAATTAAAAAATATTAATGTAGTTGTAAGACTGTTACTGAACTATATAGCAGTGAAGACAAACATTAGTACCTCTGCCCTTTAGGAAAAGATCACAGATCAGACCACATAGCCACAGTATTCCATAGTCTGCTCTGGGAAGATGCCTGGTGGCAAATTAAGGGACTGATCCGCTGTATAAAATAATAGCCACTTTTCTTCAGTAAGGTTTATCAAGACTGAGACTCTGATACTCCATGGGTCCATTTCAGACGGAGGACAGTAAAGATTAAATCAGTACTTGAATTCAGAAACTTCTAATCCTGAGATGCAGGTTGGGATGTGTTTGTGTGCAGGGAGACAATCTTATTTGCTTTTAATTAGAGCAGTACTAAAATAGTTAATCTGTAGATTCAGAATTTATCATTTTTAATGTAAACATTTTAAGAAAACTCTCCCAAGAGTGAATATGTAATACTTACATTCTGTCTGGTTTCTCCTCAGGCTGAAAATACAGAATCATACATCTTGCTCTGATTATAAAGAGTACTTTTGAGTTCCCATAGCCTTTTGCTAACTAGTTTGAAGAGGGTGTTTTGTAACTATCTTGTTGCCTGGAGAATGTTGTCACTGTATTGGAAAGCTAATAGCTATAGCCACAGGGCTCTGAAGAGCGCTAATTAGAGCAATTTAGAATAACAAAAGTTCTGTTCCTGGAGTGTTCCTTCCCCAAAGCAACATGCCACAATTTTAGAGGCAATTTATTGTAATATAATGCATAAGTCATCTGGTATCCCAAGGATTTACAAATCTGGCTATCTATTACAGTTCTGTTAGCCCTCATGTTAATGGGGACGCTCCATGTATGCCTTGTAGCATTCCTGGAGATGTAAAAATTGAAAAACTCTGTCAATCAGGCGTTGTCTATCTTACTTTATTTATTTACCAGTCAGAGCCAAGCTGTTCAAAGGCACAGAAACAATTTGTTGTCATGCTGATGTGGCTTTCCACCTTGAGACAAAATTATTGAGCATTGAGAGTTGTCAAATACGTTGTGATTCTCTGAGTGTGGTATCATGGATTTTCTTAAGATTTTTTTTTTTAATGAAGTGTTGCCTCTCAGCTTACCAGAACAATTGGACAGAAGCGGAGATCAGCTCTCTGGTCACATTCAGATTTGCCAAGAAGACAGCAGTTGTTGGTCTCTATTTCTGCACATAGGCTAACAATGGAATGGCATTTTGACATTCAGATCTACATTTTCCTCTCTTAATTTTTCTTTTAGGTTTGTTGAATTAGTTGCTGTGGACTTGTTTCTGCTGCCCTTGTGTACAAGTGATTTATATTAGTCAAAGTGAGTGCTGTACAGTGAAGGATTGCTAGGCCAGATGCTGGCAAATAGGCTGCCAGGAGCACCATTAAAGCCTGAGGTGGCTATTTATTGCTCAGGTGTGACTTTCTCCTTTGCTTATGACATATTTCTTGTGATGACTGACAGGATGTTGAACGGCAGGGTTGGCTGGGCTGGTGCACAGAGCTCTGTTTCATCACAATGTTTTAGGGCTCAGAATTCCAGTGCAGTCCCAATAGGCTGTTCTCTGAGCTTCCAGCTGGCTGACAAGGGGGGAATGCTCATTCTCCTAACATTGTGCAATGGTTTTGAAAAGCTATGAATGAAAGAAGTGTAAAGCAAATTTTAAAAAAATACTAGCTTCTGCTTTTATTCAACTCTAGAAAGCAGCAAGAACTTTTAATTGTATTTCTGTGCCTAATTAATGAGGGGGCGAACATTCCTGTGGGACCACTGCTGTGCTGGCTAGATGAGTCTGACCAGAATGGGGACAAGGACTTCAGCTAAAAATATCTGTAGTGGGAGGGAATAAAAAGCTTTCAAAAATTTGCCATGTAAATAAAATCTGCCTAACACATTTTTGGTGCTTTGTGTGAAGATCACAGTCTCTGAAGCTGAACTTGAACCTGCCCGTAAAATGAATGCTTTACACTTTGTTTGCTTTCCACAAGCATGTCTGAAGATGCAGCTTCAACCATATTATAGGAGCTCATATCGTTGTTAAAGCTTGGCCAATGACATTTAAGGCAAGTGTGTGTTTTTGTCAGATTTCCCTCAAAATCATTTGGGTTCTGTTACTATGGGATATCTCCAGGTTTTGGATATAAAATTTGAATGTAAATCTTATGCCAGGCAGGTATCGACAGAACTGAAGAAAAGCACTTAATTACATCTACAGTGTTTGCACCTTTTTCAGAAAGCAGGAGCATGGCTGCTATAAGTTTTTTAGCAGTTGTCATCCAAAGTACTTCCACTGCTGTTTTAAAGGTTACCTCAGATTAATGAATCACCTTGGGTTAATGTGTTATTAATCATGAGAAGCTGGATGAAAATTACTGGTTCAGCATTGTGAATCCTCTTATGCTCGATGTTTATAAAATAAAATAAAATAAAATAAAATAAAATAAAATAAAATAAAATAAAATACCAAGAAAGGAATCTGTACTTTAATGATTGATGTTAAATAGGAATTCTTCTGCTGTAGCTGAAACCATGTAGTCTTCCCTTCTGACTCCATTACCAGCTCCTGTTCTCTGCACTGTTCTTTAATCTGATCGGACGAGCTGTTTCTCATTGCCTCTACAGCACATCGCTGGTCCTTGACTTTCATCCTTATATTGTTCTTTCTCCTTCCTCCTCTTTTAACTTCTGCTCTTCACTTTCCATCGCCACATCTGCTGTGTTTAGAGTGCAAGAATCTCTTTAACACACTGCTTCCATTTCTGCTTACTCATTCTTGGGTTTTGCTGAAGCTATCCTCCCTTTAGATCTCACTGTGATCAAGAGCAACTTCACCTTTTTGATACTGACCACTGCTTCAAGAGCACTGTGTTCATCCCTAGAGATGGTGTGACCAGCACCTCCTGCTCTGCTCCATGATATTGGTGTTGAGTGGTAATTATGCTGTGGGAAAGTATAGAGGTGGAGAATCCCTGCCCACCGTGCTTCTCTTTTAGTTCATCGTAATTAACAAACAAAGCAGGCTCTTCCATTTCAAAGAAATAGCTTTTCTTTGACTACTGATGTCTGTATTTTTATTAGACCACCTTTCTTTGCTTGTTTAATTTGTATTTTGATACTTAAAAAAATTATATTTCTGTGGCATCTTTTTTCATTTGTGTTTAACTTTTTTATGATTCCCCAAGTGCTTTGGCTGGCAGAGACTTAATGAATAAAATTACGGTGATGTTACAGCTATAAAAAATGATTCCCTCCTTGGAATGGGACATACAAGTTTGAAGATGCTGAGGAAAGTAAGAATCATATAATCATAGAATGCTTCAAGTAAAATAGGAATACATGGGGAAAATATTTGTAATATAATCTTGCAGTTATGAACTGTTGAAGCATTGGTCTTCCTCCTTGTGCAATAAGCCCATATACTGGATGGTGTATTTGTGCTGTTTTTACAGTGTTGGCTCTGCAGGACAGATCCACCCAGACTAACTTGGTATAAGTTGAAAGCTGACAGTAGTCAGGAAGTACTGAAGAATTCTGTGCCAGCTAGAAAACCTGCTGAAGTGTCCCAGTACATTATCATGCTAATTAACTCTGAGCTGGTTGTGCTTTTGGAAAGCTGGAGTACCCGAGGCAACTTCTATCTCATGCAGCTCTACACTGCTCTGCGGATAAGTTAGTAACTGTCTACACATTGATCTGACAGGTTTTCTGTTATTTAGGACACAAGGAGCTGTTTGGGACTTTTGGTTGTTTTTCAATAACTCTTATTAATACTTTGGTACAAACTCAAGTGAATAAAATATGGATAAACAAGAAATTGAGAATTGAGAGATAATTATGAGAGCTGTAAAGTAGATGCTGTACTTTTCTGCCAGAAGACAGCATGACAAACTCAGAGGATCTGTTCTCATGGTCCTCTGCATTGCAAATAACTGTTTCAGAGCCAAGTTCTCCATAAACTCCAGCTAAACTGTGTAGATTGTGTTAGCAGTTGGCCAGCACAGCTACAAGCAAGGTCAAGCAAGAGCATAGCACAGGAAACATTTATGCATTAATGGCCATTTCTTTGTTACAGCTTATGGTTTGTAAGGAATAATTTCCCAGCTGGGGGCAGTTCCAAGGCAGAATTACCCAGCTTTTTACTTTTCAGATATTACCTGCCTTTGTAAGGGCTCTGCAGATCATGAAGTGTGTGCAAAATGCTGATAAAAGTCAAGTGATGACTTAAAGGCAGTCTCAGCTTCTCAGGCAGAGCCAGTGAATGGGAGAGACAGGATACATTTGCCTTCCTCTGGTGACACAATATGATGGGTTGACCCTGGCCAGCAACAAAGCAGCCATCCTCCCATCTGTTACATCCGCAGCAGGGATGGGGGAGAGAATTGGAAGGGCAAAAGCAAGAAAAACTTGTGGCTCAAGAAAAAGACAGTTTAGTAGATGAAGAAAAATATGAAAAAGGCAATCACCACTCCTCACCTACAGGCTCATGCCCAGGCAGTGTCTGAGCCATGACTGCCTTGGAAAGATTCCCTCCCCAGTTTTATTGCTGAGCAAGGCATATGGCATGGAATAACATTTTGGATTACTTGGGTCAGCTGTCCCAGCCTTGTCTCCTCCCAGCCTCCTGTCTGACCCCAGCCAGTTTGCTGTGGGATAGAGGGAAAACCAGAAGTCGCCTTGGCACACTGTAAGCACTGCTCAGCCTTAGCTAAAAATCAGTGTGTTATTAACACTGTTTTAACCATGAATCTAAGACACAGCATTTTACAAGTTGCCATGAAGAAAATCCCAGCCAGAGCCAGTACATAAAATAATACATAAGCCTGACCTTGAATGAGATTAACACCCTGCTAAGTCTAAATATGACCAGATTCTATTTTAGTCTTTTTTTATTATTTTATTTAGTCCATGTTAATGACATTTATCCAGCTGTCATGAAGAAATTTAAACGTCTAATACATTTTATGAAAGCTATAAGCAAAATTTTCAAATGGAATAGCTGAAATTGTGCTTCTGATCTCTGTTTATGCACGTAAATATTTTGTTCTTCAGACATGTTCTTCACTTTTAGTTCCAGAAAATTTGTATCAGGTTTCATTTTAGAGTGGTTGTGTATTCATTAGTTTTTGTTTGATTTTCATGACATATTTACATTGTATATTTAGGTGAAATTCTAAGTAAATATGTAACCTAGATAAATGTAAACCTCTGGTTTAGAGAAACTTACTCCTGTAACTGTCTTGGTTTTCTTCTAGAAAACCTGTGCTGCCCTGTGGTGAAATATCACCTTGTTTAGGGACTTCTGGTATGTAATTTATGGCAATCCTCCATTTATAAGCACTGTAAGCACTCCTACTTTACTTGAACTCATGTTTTTATGTGAAATTTGCTACTTGAAGACTACTTGAAGCACAGAAGCTAAGATGACATATAATGTGAGATAGAGGTGATATTAGGCTGGAAACAGTAATACAAAACCAAGCAGTGTTTTGACATACAAATGCTGAAAGGATAAGGGGAGCATCAGTTTTCATTTTGTTTGTCCAGCAACATCACTGTGGAACTTCTGTATCTGTCCTTCAGGCTGACTGAGTTTTTTTGTCTTTTATGCCACATCAGTTAAAAAGTAAGTGATGCAGGTGCTAAACCTGTGCAGTCTTGTTGTAGACAACTCATACCCCACCTGGCCTCCAGCCACTGTTCCAGAAGTGCACAAGTCTTAGTAAGTCCTGTTCTATTTCCACCAATCCCATACTGATGTTTTGATATATCTGTTTTTAGGCACCCGAATCACTTTTTAAACATCAGTTCTAGCAGATAAATCTACACAAATCCTGTAAGCCACAGTTCCACAGGTACTGTATCAGCCATATCATTGGAGCTGCTGTACAGGCTCCTCCGTGCATGTCAAAAGAACGGCTTCTCAGAGATATTTAAGACCCAGCTGGTTGTGCTCTGTCTTGCAGTCAGCATGCAGCTTTGCTTCATTTGGGTTTGTCTGCCTGTGCATCCCCTGTGTTTATGTGTCTGCTTGGCTTTTGGCAAAATTATTTATGCCCTTTCCAGTCTGCCTTTCAGAATCATCCTGAGGTCTTTGGCTCAGTCTTCTAGTCTTCAGTCTGTTTTTCCTGGCTCTGCTCTCATCTGCTTCACAGCATTTCTTGTGGCTCTGACTCTTGTCAGTGGCTTACCTGGCTATTTCAGGAGGTGTTTTGAGTCTTTACTCTTCCATTTTCTGCTCTGTCTTGTGACTTGGCCAGAAACATGAGGGTCACCATAACCTGGATTTGAGACATCTGAGTGCATCCTTATGTTGAATTCCTAAATACTTACTGACATGTTCTTCTTGCTTTGAACCCCAAGACAGCATCAGAACACAGACTTTTAAACCAAACTGTTGGCCTAAAGGCAGCTTTGGATGTTCCTTAAGATCCTCCTGTAGCTTCGGAAAACTCATTCCTTCAGTTAACATTTTGTGCTTGGACCATACTGAAAATAAACCCCATTGCATATCACAAAAAATGCTGCCCCAAGTGCCACAGAGAAGTGGCAGCCAGCAAACAGCAGATTGGAAAGACCTTCTATTATTTTTTGGACGTTCTGAAATGAACATGCCTGTGAATATGTTTAAGCAATATATTCTTTTATACTGCACTTTGTGTTCTGTAAATGACCCTGAAAATCAATAAAAACAAATTGTATCTAATGTATTCTGTATTTTGCAAAGAGACCAAGCTTTTCCTCCTGATTTATTAATGTTTGGAAAAAAGTCATTGCACATAAAAAATCTTATATTAAAAATAGTAATTCATGATGTTTTAATATCTTTTTCTCATAGTTAAAGAAGACTAGGAAGTATAGGAATATTTTTTTTTGTTGCTCTGAAAATATTTCTATTTTTTGACAGTAACTGGCATCAAGAACAACAACAAAAATAATAAACCATACTGAGTATTTTCCCCCTGATGTTTTATGTCTACTCAGAAAAGATAGGATACAGACAATTGTTCAGCTGCAGTAAAGTTCTCATTTTTATTGTGCAGAGCTAAATTTATCCTTGCTGTAATTTTTCTGAAATGAGCAGAGTTATTTCTGCTAGGCAGGAGAATGACCTGCTCTGATTGTGTTGCAGTTCTCGGAGGGGCTACACCCCAGCAGTGTTGCTTCTCTTCAGTTGAATACACATGTACAGGTAAATTATGCTTAGCTGTACAACTGCTTGTATGATTGTAGCCAGCACAGACAGGAGAGCACAGGGACTTGAATCTGTGCCTTTCAGGAGCAGGAGATGAGGTTTTTTTTTTTTTTTTCAGGGGAAGGATGCTGCTCCTTATGCTTCCTCTGAAAAGCTTTACCACATACATGATTAGGCAGAAGCCTCCTTCAGAAAAAACTGGGGTTAGTACTTATGAGATGTCCAGGTTTGTTATTTTCTAGAGAATTTCTGGACATCAAAGCAGGAAAGGCTTTGGTTTTTAAAATAGGCTTGTCCTGTTGTAGCAGAGTATTTTGTGGTTGTTAAAAAAACCAGAACAACAAAACCAAACCGACAGGTGGGACAAAAAAATTAGGCCAGAATAGGAGTTCTTCCAAAGCTTCTATTTTAATAAAAGAAGTATGTCAGAAAGGAATAGAGGAATATAAAGTTTAGACAGAAGTAGGATCAAATTGAGATTTTAACATCCAAATTCTATTCTGATATTATCTCCCTGTTAGAACTGTACAGACCCAAATTGGGGATGTTCCTTGCAAACTGAAGATTCATAATTCACTCCCAACATTTCATGTTCCAGTCTCCCTTGCATTGATTTGAAAATACGGATTTTTAACAGAGCTGGTTAATTTTTTTTGCCTTCTTCAGAAGTATCATGTTCCCAGAAATGTGTATGGTTCATTTCTGTGCTTATTTTTATTTATTTTTAATGGGTTCTCTCACTCTCATCAGGAACATATGTATGATACAGGTTGCCATGGTAAACAATGAATTTTTTATTAACATTGTAAATATTAATTTAAAACATGAGTAGCTGGTAACTGAGATGTTAATGCTGCTTTGGAGATTTTCCTGCTCCTGAGGTGACAGAAGTTATGTATGGAGTTAAAATGTGAAAAGCAATGTATCTTGGGAAGGAGGTTTTTTAGTGGTAGTACAGCAGCCTAAGGGCACAGAAATGTAGGCTATTTGGACTGTGAAGCAAAGACAATAGAAGATCAGACATAAGCTGCTGAATGTTATTACTAGAGATGACGTGGAACCAAGGTTCAAGTTTTAAATTCCTTCCTTACATTTCTGGACCTTTTGCTGTCAGTTCTTTGCATCAGAATGTGACCAAGTGGCTGAGCTGAATCCAGTATGAAAAAAAGAGAAGAGAGTGCAAAGTGATGTGATCAGCTTCAATGCAGGAATAGGCACAGGGCTGGCCCCCTGCAGTTTCATTTATGATGTTACATCTAACTTGCTGCTAATCAAGTAATTTTTGAACACTCCTGGTTACCCAAATTTCACTGAGCTCAATGGGAGCTATCTGCTAAGACATTCTTGAAAATTCACTTTTCTAGACATAGAATATCTCTTAAACTCGTGTCCTTCATCCATTGTGAAATTAGTCCAATGCTGCTTTTTTTCTTGGAAGATAAGGAAATGGAAATATTTTTGGATAGAAGGTAGTTTTTTTCCAATAGCTTTTTTTGCATAACCTGTGGTTCCTGATGAGTTTCTGTTCATCCATTAAGTCCTTGGTGACACTGTAAATTTTTCACTGTACATTTGCTTTTGGAGCAGAAAGTTACAAGGTGGTTGTTGTATTGTCTTGGGACTTTGACTCGTATTTGATGCTGTCACTGAAGAGTGATTTTAGAAGAAGCTACATGATAAGAGGTACTATCTTTCAGCTGATATGTTAAATTGAGGTCACTTCTGTCAATGACCCTCTTAAAAATCACCTCTCTGTCTTGTCAGACATTCCATTTCCCAGTGAAATTAATTCTAAAAATCAAGGACTGTGTCTGAGATATTACAAAACCCATAATAGTGGCTCTGTTTGCCCCATCATCTTTGGCAGTACTGGTATTTCGCTTACTATTTTTGTCAGGACTTTTATTAGAAAACTCAATTTTACTCCGTTCTGTATCACAAAGCAGCATATGTCACCCTAACTCCACTGAGCAGAGTAAGATTACTACATGAAATCTTATATCATCCTGTGATATATATGTACACACAAGATTACTCAGGAAATAACTTGTCACTGTTGTAGACACTTCATGGTTGCTGGAAAAAACACTCCATACTGAAGGTCACATGTATATATACACGGATTTAACAGCTCTATTCACCGTTTGTAGAACAGTACTGCTAGCAGAATGACAAGAGATCAGCAAAGCTTCCTACTTCCAAGGAAAAATTTCTGTTCCCTTCTGTGTAATGAAGTTCATTATATTGGAAGGAAATACAACTTACTCACTACATTGTTTTGTGAAAGTAAAAGCATTTTCAACTCCATTTCACCTTGGACTCTATTATAAGGACTCCAAATATATGAGAAATGTTGCCATAAAGAATACCTTATTGATTTCAGCATTAGATTTGACTTTCAGAGTGTTAATTAATTGATTTGAATCATGCTGGGGATTTTTTTTAAGTACTGATAAACAGAATAGGTAGTTCAGTGTCTCTTTTACCTGAGATGTTATAAACCATAGTTCCTTTCAGATTCCTTGTAGACTGAAATCTTATGACCCATTCACAAGAACAGGACTTTGGAAAGCTGGTTTTGGTGCATCTCTCTCCTCCATACTTTCTTTGTTCACTGTCCTATGTGCTTCTCTCCTTTACACTCTTCAGTAGTGATTTCAAAGGTAAGAAGACTTCTTTTCTTCTGGTCTCAGGAAAAGCCACTTAGATTTTGCCATATTGTAACCTATTGAAACATAACATTTACTATTAGTGTCCTATGCCTTTGAGGTGGCTCCCAAAAGTCCAGTCTTTCTCTTGGTGTTCTCTTGGTGTTCTGACTTACTGTGTGTCTAGAACTAAAGTTTGTTTCACCTATGTGACGCTGGTTGTCTTAAAACATTTCACAAAACCACTAAGTTTCTTCTATTTCTGTGGAATGTTATTGGATAATTATTGGATAATAAGCAAAAATGTTAGACATTCTTATTTTGTCCACAAAAATTATGTTCTGAGTGATTTACTTGACTTCTAACAGACCCACACAGTTTTTTCACAAGGTTCTGATCTGGCTTTGTGTTAATTGATTTTGTTAATGGTTCCAGTGATATCTTAAAACAGAAGAATGTTACATGCGACCCAGTAGTGTTGTGTTCTTTGCAGTCCATGGAAGACACCTAAAAAACTAAGCTCTAAAATCATTAGTTAGAGATACAGGCAAGGGTTGAGGTCACTCACTGTCAAATTTCTCTTCCTGTCCTATTTCTTAAATAAAGAAATTATAAAGCAGCATAACATTTATGAGGTCTGGTGACAATGCTTGTTTTTATATATAAATTAGACAGTACTTGTTCCATTTTGGAAATGCAATGGAAAAATTTCAGTGAGCAAAGTTTCTAACTTGTTTAATAATAATGGAGGTCTCTTTCTGTATTATGGAACAACAACAAGTCCAGAAACATGGTTGTGCTCACTGTCAGTATCTCTGTGTGGAATTACTACTTGATTGTTAAATGGCAGCAGAGTCTCTCAGTACTTTTACAGCAAGCAAGCTGGAACCTAAATTAATATTCTACCTCTTTCATACAAATTTTAGCAATTACATAAAATAAATAGATAGACACCTTTTGATATTTATTCAAGTCCTGAATATTGAATTAAAATGCAGAACTTCCTAGTTATGTCAAATGCTGTCATGAAGAGTTCACTTGAAAGCAGTTCAGCCATTACAGAGAAATATATGACTTAGTCAGCTTATTTTTCTTTCATTTAACTTGAGTTCTAATGTGAAATTGCTTTAAGTTTTTTTTTTCTTTTTTAGATGTTTTGTGGCTTTCTTTCTCCACAAAATTTTAGTTGTCATATTTAATTAGGAATCTTTCCTTAATGAAATTTTTATTTATAAATGTTGGCAACCTTGTAGGCAAAATGCTGTGTTTATTCTCAGGTCAGATGTAGCATAGACAAGAATGTAGTGCTGTGGCTAGCTGGGCGTGGTAATTTGGGTCAAGCTGCAGTTTTGGGCAGCACCATATAAAAAAGGCATTGAGCCATTAGGTAGTGAGCAAAAGAGGGCCACGAGGATGGTGAAGGACCTTGGGAAGCCGTGTGAGGAGTGGCTGAGGGCACTTGGTCTGTTCAGCCTGGAGGAGTCTGACAGGAGACCTCACTGCAGTCTGCAACTTCCTCATGAGGGGAAGCAGAGGGGCAGGTACCAATCTCTTCACCTTTGTGACCAGTGACAGAACTCAAGGAAATGGCATGAAGTTGTGTTGGGGAAGTTTAGGTTGGATATCAGGAAAAGGCTTTTCCCCCAGAGAGTGTTTGGGCACTGGCACAGGCTCCCTAGGAAAGGGGTCACAACACCACCGTGACAGAGCTCAAGAAACATTTGGACAATGCTCTCAGGCACATGGTGTGACTCCTGGGGATGGCCTGTGTGGGGCCAGGAGCTGGACTCGATGATCTCTGTAAGTCCCTTCCAACTCAGCTTATTCTGTGATTCTATTAATTAAAGTCATCCCTACACCCTTGGTAATGGTAGCACTGTGTCCAGTGCTCTGCATTGTGCAGGTGCTCTCAAAGCATCTCCTGGAAGAGTCAGCTGAGACATCCAGCTTTTCGTTGAAGTAAAGGAGGAACATTCGCTTGTTTCTTCTACTGGCAAAGGTTAGGGGCCAGCAGCCTGTGGCAAGGGATAGGAACAAGCCTCTGTAAATGATTGATAGCTGAGACATTCTTCTTGCAACCATGAATGTGAACCATTACCTGAACTTCCATTTCACTGAACAGTGATACTTCAGGTCTTATTTTGAAGTAGAAGAACAACTTCCAGTATTACAGATGTGCTCATTTTATTCTGCTACTTTTTTTTTTTTTTTTTTGCAGCATGGCTTGTGATGCAGGTTGCCTATGCCAGTGTAATGGGAATGAAAAGGACTTCTGCCGTGACTTAATAACACTGAACATTTCTGCCTTATTATAGCTGAAAATTGTGCATTGCTATGATCTACAGGGCTTTGGGATCTTTCCACAGTAGGGAAAGGGACTTGTGCCAACTATATGATGACTAACATGTAAAAATTTTAATGGTATATGGTATGTACACAGCCTGCTTTTCTATAGCAGACATAATTTTGTTTGTTTTTAAGGCAATGTTTACAAGTAATTATCATTCTACTTTTTGAAATGTTAGCTTCTGCATAAGAACTGCTGTACTGCTGTATCCACTTTTTTTTTTAATTGTAGCATAAAATTTTCTACCAAAACCTCAATTTTCATTTCAGCTAAAAGGGCACAGTTGACCTCCTGTTTGAATCTGTGCTGAGCCTGTGCAGATGCTGATGAAGTGTGGGTAGGCCTGCTATCCAGCAGGTGGGTAAAGGGACAGACACTCTTTAGCTGGGGGTTGGCATGGCTCATGCAGAGCATCAGATTGCTAAGTCTGCAGTGTGATGCAAAATCAGACACTGTAGCCCCAGCCAAGACAGTTGTGGTTTAAGGTAAACTTTGACCTTGTCCTGAGGAAATGAGGACTCACATATTCTCACTTCTTGGCTCTAATGCAGAGAGTCATTCCAGCCAAGCAATGGCAACATGCAGCTCTAGGGCAGTGACACTGCCTAAGGCAATGCTAGGGCAGTAACTGCTCCAGACAGCTGCTAAAAATCTAGTTTTCATTTGTTAGTTTTGTACCATAAAAATACACATGTAAACTCTCAAAAACTCAAAGAAGGTGATGTAAACTACACAGGTGTTAACCAGATTAGATGTAGCACAAGAATGCCATAATATTCATGCATAATACTTCAGTATAGTATTCATTAATGCCATTCAAGTCAAAGAAATTTGTAGGGAAGAAAGGGTACTATGTTACAAATATTAAGCCCCACTATCTAAATCAACTTGGGCATTGAAAAGAATAAATGCCATGGAAAGTCAGTAGTATTTGGTTCCTGGGTGACCCATGTTGTTTTAAATGTCATGCTCTGTACTAAATTGTGACTCCTTTTCTACATATTACTCTTTTCTTTTTTTTTTTTNAAAAAATTATTTTTTTTTTTTTTTTTTTTTTTTTTTTTTTAATTATCTAGATTAGACTAATGTGAATTAACCTGTGAAAGGAACAGTCACTCCCTGACCATCTATTTCTGATTTTTTGATTCTTCAGTATTGATATCCCTGCAAAGTGTCTAAGAGAAAAAGTTCATAAACTAAAGGTGACTGAAATGCCTAATAAAGATCTGTAGCAAAGAAACTAAAGGTATCAAATGCTCTGTGAATTCCGAGATAAAAGTGTTATATGGAGAGGCAGACACACTTGCAGCTCTTAAGTGTAGTTTGGGTCTGAAAGAGGGTTTCGCATGTACTTCAGATTTCCCAGAAAATATTTCACTTTAGTTGTGTTTATTCTAAAATAAACATCTTTAATTTATTGAGACAAAAACTATAGTGTTTTCCAGTTATTTCTGTCTCTAAACTGTGCTTAAGTGTCCACCATGTCATACAGATGGTTTTGATTGTCAAATAGTTGTTAACTTTGAATTCCAAGTTGTTTTCTAGAGGAAAGTTGTTTTTTCTGGCTCTGTCAGATTGAATATATGCTGGTCTGTACTCTTCCTTCATATTAGTCATGTACTCAGTGCAGTCAATGGCTTAGTCTAACACATACTGAAAGCAGCAGGAGGTATTCTGTTGTTTAATAGGATCTGGACTTACGAAAGAAAAAAAAAAAATCATCCTCTGAGATGAGAATCCAGTTTCCTTTCTGCAATTATAAATATATTTCCTGACTTTTTTTATGAACATGAGAGAGATTTTAGAGAAGCATCTTTAAGTGTGCAAGAGAAGTTGAATAAGCAGAAATATCTTTTCTGTTCTAGCCAGATAAATGCTTGATTATAGTGTCCTCCTATATGACACCATGGAAAAAATCTGGCAGTTAATAGCTCTGTTTTGGTAGTTGTGTACTTTGGCTTCAAATAGCATTCCATGTGGAAAATCCACACAGCAGGTGTCAGCTCAGTATATTCTTCCTTCCTCTGCTGCTGCATCAGGCACAGGAAACATTGTAAGGATTTTGTAGTTTCATGTTCTGCTGGGCTGTTTTTCATTCTAATTGCTTCTATTTGGCATCCAGTCAATAGTTCCACAGGTTTATTAAATTAGTGAGTTCCTACAAAAATGCAAGCATGGGAACTTGTGAACTGCAGGCTTGGTAGCATCTCTCAGTCCTTTAAGAGATCATGGAAGAAGTAATGTTGGAAGCTGCTTCCCAGCTATTTGAAGAGCAAGAAGATAACTGAGAACAGCCCTGATTTACCAGGACTAATGATGCCTGACCAATTCATTGCTTTCTAGAATGAAATTAATGCTCTTTTGTAAAGGAATAGCCGTGAATATTATTTACCTTGACAAGGCTTCTGACGTGATCTCCCACACCATCTTTGTAGCTAAGTTGGTGAGACATGAATTGGGTAGTTTTGAAAAATTGGACTGTTTGCTCAAAGAGACTCCTGTACAGTTTGGAATAAAACTGGCAGGTAACTACAAGTGATCTTCCTCAGCAATACCCTTCAACATCTTCATATGTTTACAGAATTATAGATCATTTAGTTTGGGAAAGACTTTTAAGATCATCATATCCCACAGTTAAACCAGCACTGCCAAGCCCGCCACTAAACCACGTTCCTACGCACCACTTCTACATGTCTTTAAATACCTCTAGGGATGGTGACTTAACCCCTTCCCCAGGGCAGCCTGTTCCAGTACATCAGCCTAAAGGGGCAACATGCACCCTCAGCAAGTTCATGAATAATGCAAAATTGTGTGCGTGGAAGGAGACCAGTTGGTATGCTAGACTGGGGCAGAGTGTCTATACAGAGGGACCTCAACAAATGGGGGGAATGGGCTCATAATGTTCACAATGCAAAGACAGTGTCCTGCCAAGACAAATTAGTGCAGACTGGGGGCCAACTGTCTAGAAAGTGATGCTGCAGAGAAACCTGGGGAGTCCTAGTGGCAGGAGGTGGGCAGCAAGGTGATCATGAGTCAGCAGGAGCGTGCTCAGAGCAATGAAAGCCCGTTGTGTACTGGGCAGCCTTGTCAAGTCTGTAGCCAGCAGGTCAAGTGGTTTTCCCCTCTGCTCATTACTTATAAGACCCCACACAGAGAACTATGTTCAATTTAGACTCACTGTGCAAGAGAAAGAAATAAACTGGAGCAGTCCAGCAGGGGTGATTAGAGAACTGCAGCATAGGAAAATTGAGGCAGTGCAAGGAAAAGTTAAAAGCATTGTAGTTGTTTATGCTGGACAAATTAAGGGTAAGGGAGGATCTAACTGCAGTCTGCCACTACGTCTCCTAGAGATAGAGAGAGAATGGAATTACAAATGCACAGAAGAAGGGCCAAATGTAATGGATACAAGTTTCTGCATAGGAATTCAAAGGCATTGGTGAAGTTTCTTAGATATGATGTAGTTTTATTTCACGGGGAGGGGAGGGTATTTAAGTACTGGAATAGATTATCTGGAGAGGTTGTGGAGTCTCCATTCTTGCAGACACTATAATTTGTTAAGTCCTTGGACAATACAGTTTCACTTCGAAATTCATCATGGTTTGAGGAAAAGGTTGATCTTAAGAGGTGCTTTTCAAACTGACTATTCCATAATTATCCCATTCTATAACAAGTCTTTACCTCTGGGCATGACATCCTTCTGAAATGTAGGAGAAGTGTAAAATGGAGATGGAAAAGAAATGTGAGGTTTGGAAGTTAATCATCTGTGCACTTTCACAGATGTTTTAGATCTTAGGTTAGGTCCTTGAGTTATCTCTCCTCCTGACTTCCGTAGGTGTATCTATCCTTAGAAGTGTCACAGAGCTCAGGTAGTGCCTGAATAACAGCATGGTCCCATGTCTGAGCATAGTCCCAAACCACTCTGAGTGGGCTTCTGGACTTGACTATACTGCTGCCTTGATAATGTATAAAAGTCACTGGTTTGTTTTCCTCTGCCATTCTTTCCCTATTTAGACTGCAAATCTTTTGGCTCAGGAAGTGAATTTTAACTAGCTGTTTAGCATACAGCACGCCAGGGCCTCATATTTGGTAAGCCTCTAAGTAAAACAGCATCCGAAAGTGAACAATACTGTAAAAATGCAAAATGTTGTAGCTGGAATTTCTGTCTGACTGCATTGGTTGTTTAACACTAAGAGAAAATGAAAGTCCTCAGTGTTGTACTGCTCCCAGAGAGAGACTTAAATTAAGTTGTATTATAAATGGAAGTGCTAGCAATGGTGACTGGAAACTGGGATTGAATTAGAGTAATGTGGAGGAGAGAGGCTGGAGAGCCTTGTTACAGTTAATGGGGCAGGACAGGGGAAAAGAATCTGTATTTGCTCATAAGACTTTGCTTGTATCTTGGCTCCCTTCCCTTCCCTCCTCCCAAAATAAAAATAAAACCACAGGGCTTTATTTGAGACTTAAATCCTTATGTTACTTGGTGGAAGACTTTCTGTGGCTTCTGTAGTGTTAATTCCTGGAGGGTATTGTGAACCCTTGACTTCCAATTAATGTTGATGTAAAGTGCTTACAGGATTTATGAGCCATAATTAAGAAAAATAACTGATGTGGACTGCTGCCATAGTTTGTTGAGATTCTGTTGTAGCCAACTTTGCTGCCACTAAAAGTGTTTCTGGCAAAGTACTGCAGCTTCCTTTGTTTCCTTTACCAAAACAAGGAAATGGCTGATCATGCCGTTCCCTGCAGCTTCTTACAAAGCCAGCTGGAACAACTGTTGAAACGAAGAGTTCATAGTTCTACTTGTGCTGCCACCCACGAGGCTACAGCAGAGCAACCATAATGCCCACTGCATGGCCAGGGGCAGATGAGCTCACTCGTGGAAGAGCACTCTTACTATTTTCTCCTGGTCTGTGCAGCTGTGGGTACCATCAGGACATGATGTGGTGCTTCAGCAGCGTTAAATGCCTGAAGAGCCTCTTCTTGGTCCTACACACAATATCTGCTACAGCAATTTCTGACCATTGGGCAAGGGAAGTGTGAACTGTGTTTGCTGATTTCTTTACTTTTCCCAAACTGAAAGCCTAAATCTGAGACAGCTCAGGATGGGCTGAAACTTTTAAAAATATTAGTTCCCAGCAGTTATTTTTCAGAATTTACCCTTCTCATTAAAACAACAACAACAAGGATTCTTACCTACTGAGTATAAGGGTATGATTTAAATTACTCTGGAGATGATATTTCTAAAAAAATACTATTTTCAGGTTTATATTAATTTATCTTTTGCTCAGTTTTGCTCTGATAGAACTCCTATGAACATACAACAGGTATGTTGAAACTCAGAAAGCTTTAAATTTTATTTTGTTACTGTCCCTGTTTGTCTCATTATTCCTTGTGAAGTTCCAGGATGTGATCTATAAGAGATTTGTTATTATATACAACTAGAAAGGTAATGTTGGTCTTGCAGAAAATCATGGAATTTGATGACAGGAGATAACGGGTTTTTTCAGCTTTGTTATCTTTATGGCCTCCAGCAAGTCCTTGGATTCTAGTGTCTCACTGTACCTATCTGCATAAGTGGGCCCTGTCAAGTGCAACAGAGACTCAGTATTTAGGGTGAACTTTTAATGGACTGTTGTGTGAAAGTTAATTACATGATTTTGTAAGTCTCAGCTCAAACTTTAGAGCTCACCCAGGTAGCACAATTTTTTTCCAAACATCGCTGTTCTCAGCTCTGTGGTTTGGAAGCTGGATTAAAATGTGTGCAAGGGAAGAGGGCCAGCAACAATGCCTGAAGTCTATGAAGAGACACTGCACAATGCAGCTTCTGCCTTTATGTGCAGCCACACTCCTGTCTGTAGTAACACTGTTTGTGCAATGGTCATATCAGAGTGGAGCTTCAGAAGAGGAACTGAAATCCTTCTGAAGTTAATAGGCTAGAATTTGAGTATCTTGACTACATATGTAGGTGAGGAAAGGTCTCTTCCAATAGAAAATTTTCTGACAGAAAATTCTTCATCTGTGATAATCCTGGGAAAACTGATTTACAGTGTAATCCTGCACACAAAATAGATTAATAGATAGCTAGCACTAACCTGATGTCTATATCAAATATAACAGTCCTATGAGATTAAGGCTTTCTTTGGATGGTTCATTTTATTGTAGATTATTGCAACTGTTGTGCTTCGTGACACCTGATGAATAGCTAAGTAAAGAGAGACCATTCTAAAGCATAATCTATCATCTTTAATTTTTTGTTGAAACACATCTGTGATGATAGACTTTATTGTTTTGTTTGCTGAAAAGGAAATATCTATGCACATAATACTGTAAAATTCAGTTTTACTGCTATTACTAGTATATTTTATGTGAGAAAGAGAGGGAGATAACGTGATAAAATAGCCAGAAAAAACAGTTGAACTACACTGCTCTCAAACAGTGTGCTGGAGTCATGGGTCCATTTTACTGCAGTGTGAAGAATTCTGATTCCTGAATACATTTTCTTTGGTCTGATGATTTTTAGGTAAGTCTTTAAAGTTTCTGTATTTTTAAGGATTTAGTACTTTTCTTTAAATTATGTAGGGCTAATGGATTGACTTGAAACATAGAGAAGGCTGAGTAAATTTTTTTCCTTAGGCTTATGATTCTGGTACCTAGAAGCCTGTCTTTCCAGCTGATTGAAATTTGCATGGATAAAAATTTGATTTGAGAACGGATACTAGCCTTACGCACACTCTACAAGGATAACACTCCTGTTTTTTGCAAGTGGTCTAATTAATTTCAGTGGAACTTATCACAAGAATGAAGAATTTTTATGGGTTTGGGGACTTTCAAATTGATTCCAAGTTAGACAGTTAGATATGAGTACTGTTCTAAGCTTTGATACTGAAAAGTGTAGCTCTGTGCTGCTAACCAGCTGCTGTGTTCCACTCCATTGTTTGTGATTCCTCTGTCTCCCTTTAATTGTTTGATTAACTGGGAGATATTATTGGTGTTTGTCAAAGGCTTTGAAATCCACATATGAATGGTGGTGTAAAAGTGAACAGCCATTCTTTGTAAAGGCCATAAAAAACAGGCATTGCTTTGAATGTGGCCCATGGAGTTATCCTCAGTCACTCCCTTATCATTACTTGGCTTTATGAAAAAATAAATAAAACAATGGGGTATGACTGTGCTCATTAAAAACATATTTTATTATTAGGCATCCTATAAAGAACATACTGTAATATCAATTTTTGGCTTCAGCAGTTTGGGAAGAAGGAGTATCAAAGTGCGTGAAAACCAGTATGCATCAATGGTATAGTCATTGATTTTCATAGGACTGTGGGAGTAAAAAATGGAAATTGATATTGCAGTGATGACCTGGGTAATTAACCATTTAAGTGATGTAGGAGTAGTCCTGTAGGTAAGGGAAAAGATGCCCTTCTCTGGTGCCTGTTCCATATTCATGAGTTTCGTACTTTATTTTTTATGCTTGTTTCATTCAGAGTAGAGCTCTAAGTACCTTATCTTGACTTGAGAGTACTTGGCATCTTGCAGGATCAGGAACTGTGCTTGCTGGAGCTTGCTGCATTTAATTTAATTGTATCATTTTATTCACTGTTACTCACTCCATCTGTCACAAAGGGAACATAGAGAAAGGAAAAGAGAAAGAGTGCCAGTAAACTGTAAGAGCAGAAAGAAGGAACTAATTATAAACTGCTTTGAAACATTTTTTTCTGTAAGCAGTGTTGTCCTCCCAAGTGGCAAAGTGCTTAATATAGAGGAGAACTGCAATAAACTTTGGTTTTCTTCCAACAGCATAACATAGTGTATTGATAACACCTGCTTACAAGCACTGTCTAAAATGTTTTTTTTTAGCCTAAGGAAATTGTCAAGTGGATAGGATGCAAAAAACCACAGAAATCCATGTTGTGATCATAAATTATAATCAGGATCATACAGAGGGTTAATAAAAGACTTCATAGATTGTTGAGTAAAAGGAAAATCAGCAATTACAATCGAGTAGGTTGTTTACAATCATTGCCTTTAACTAGAGATTAAATCTTCTAATGATATTGTCAGCCTTAGTAAGTAAATCTTATATATAGAAATCTATACCATCTTTATAACATTATGCTCATTTAACCTTTAAAAAATATTTGTACGTGGAGCCCTATTGTAAGTGCAGTCCATATTTTGTCTTGTTGGTTTCCACCCTGCAGCATGCTGCTTTTTGTGCAGATCAATATTGTCTTATTGCTTCTGTGTATTCCCTCATCTACCTATATGTAAGAAAAGAGGATTTTTTTTTTTTTTTTAGATTAGTATCTCCTTGCTCCTGTGGAACTGTGCAAATGTGTTTAATTACACACACAAATATTATGAATGACTTCGAAGAGACAGTTCAGTAAATGTCACAATGAATGTTACACAAAACAGAAACATGCAGCCTCAATGTGAAGGGCTCCCATCTCACAGTGGTTGAAATTAGGATTTAAGCCTCTGTGTCATGTTGTACATGAAGCAGTGTTCCTTCCCTTCTTCCTGTGCCATGATATCCTGCCATGGCAGGACCAGCCTGACAGTTTGGGTGGAAGGAAGAGCTAGGCTCCAAAGTGTCATTGATGGATTCACTGTCAGCCCAGTTTGAAGCAGAAGAGTATTTTTGAAGCAGATCTCCCAGCTGTCAACGCTTACTGTGCATTTCTTTGTGTCATAGAGCAGTTGCAGTTTGAATGACCTAAATTGCTTTCAGAGAAAACTAAAGCAGAAGATTTGCTGTGGGTAGGTACCAAATATGTCCCAATCCTTAATAATGATGACTGAAACGGTGAATTGTCCTCAGCACCTTGAAGGTCTCCAGTATGAATCCAGTGCAGACCATGAAAAAGCTCCTGGGCATTTGGCACTTTGTGCAGCAGCCAGAAAGCGTTTCCCATGTGTACACATACTGAGCTGCCTTGAGCTCAGTTGGTCAGAGCATGGTGCTAAGAACGCCGAGGTTGTGGGATCAATCCCTGTGTGGGTCATTCACTTAAGAGATGGACCCGATGGTCCTTGTGGGTCCCTTCCAACTCAGACAATTCTGTGAAAAAGGCCCATATGGAAAGTATGCCTTGATGTTTGACTGCTGTTGACCACCTTGAAATTTGCTTAATTTTTTTTCTTTTCTGAGACTATTCCTTCTTCAGTATTGCTTTTATTTTCCTTTATAAGCATTTTCTTGTGTTGCAGTCTGATGAACCTTGCTCATTACACCATATCTCTCTTTTTTTCCAAGTTTGTTATTATTTTGGTCCACTCATGTCTTGCTGCTTCAGATTCCCAGAAGGTCCAACAAAGTACATGCTGAGGCCCCAGGAATATGGTCGTGTTTATTAAGTTATACTGGATGAAAATGTTTTTATTCCTCTTTTTTGGCCTGTGTAATTATGAAAAATCAATTTTAGTAAGTGTCTTGGTTTGGAAAGACAGGTATCTACCAGGGGAACTGGAGTTTCCCTGAGAATGGAGAATGTAACCCCCACCCGCCAAATTATAATTTTGCAATCAAGGGCTTTCAGGCAAAGATTTTGGGAATAGGAATAACAGTTCTTTACTAAGAATATTAATAATACAAATAAAGTAGAAAAAACAAAACCACCCAAACAAGCAAACAAACAAACAACAATTTTGGAGAAAAGCCTGACAGAGTCAGAGCTACAACCTGACANGCTGGCTTGTAATGATAAAGTACAATAAAAACCAATTCATTTAAAATTATTTTTTTTAAATTTAGGTTAAAAGTATTTTCTTTTGAAAATGCATCTTATAAAACCTCCTGCGTTTAAAACATGAGTATATAATAAGTTATGATGTTAGTAAAAATATTTTTAGTTACTTTTTAGTTAATTTTATTCCATAGAGGTTTAATATATTGTCAATATTTTCAGTAGTCAAACCACTGCAGTCACTGAGTGAGTGTTTTAAACCATTGGTTACTGAGGCCAGAATACAGGTTTAGGGTTTTTTTTCTGAAGGTACAAAAAATGCTGCCTAATTTTGGACTTTTCAGATTGTTTAGTTGAATATTTGTTTAATGCCAAGCTGAGAAATTGACCTGTGCTGAAAGAGCTAAAAAAGTTGGTTTTCTCTCAATCTATCGATAGGATGATCAGTTCTACTAATTAAACACTTTGTGACAACAGGAATAAGAGACAATCAGATTAGTTTGCTAATTTTAGATGAGGAAAGCCTTCCTTATCAATTAGGAAGTTTTGTAGAGAAAACATGAGTCGACATTTTTCTTCATGTATACAGCAGCCTGCAGATTTTTACTTTTCATAAAATAGCTTCAAATGCCGTGTTGTGCATTTGGGATTAATCGGAATTTATAATCCTAATTCATTTTGGCAGAAGTTACAAAGAAGCAGACATTTAACAAACAAGACAGATGATATTCACAGGAGTCTGACTCTAAGACCCTGAAGAGTCCAAACAATTGTGTATTACTTAAATGAGTTATGAATTTATTTTTCTCAGTTAAGAGAAAATTATAATGCATGCTAACAATGAAAATGAACTAAGTAAAGAATACAATTGCAAAACAAAAGTACTGATTATTTAAGATTTTCTACATGGTAATTCAAATTATCATTAAAATCTGTGCAAATGAGCATAGCTTCAAATTGTCAGTAGTTCAAAGGCAACATCATAGCTTTCTATACTTTTTAGACAGTGTTACTATTCAAAGATAGAAATTTCTGTGACGAGATGGGAAATAGAAGAAAGATTCAGTGGCAGGAGCCTGACAATTATGTTTTCAGTAATTCCTTTGGTTCCAAAGGTTTACTCAGCAGTTACAGCTGAATTGAAATGTTCTTCCCTATATTGAAATGCTAAGTTACTCTGCAGGAAATCCCATCCACTGCAGGTCATGTTCAGTTACATGATGGTTAACCAGTCTGTGGCTGTGGATGGCCTCTTGAAATAGAATACACATTTTTGGTTCCATAACCCAAGACATCCTGGTAACACCTTCTCTGTATTTTTAACTATAAGTACATAAAAATAAACTGACCACCATAAGGAAATTAAGCCAACAAAAGCTGCTCACCTTTGGATATGAACAGCAATGAAGAAACAACAAAAACCCTCAGGAGACCATTAATTTGGACTGAAAATGCTGAGCTGTGTTTTTAATTGTAACACTTTTAAATTCTGTGCTGTTACTTCAGGTTGTTTCACAATGGATTTAAATGGTTTGTGATGAATAAAATATTGATTGGTGGTTTTAGATGACAGATGCTTCTAAATCTGAACAAACATAACTAATATGAAATTCAAATTCTTATCAAACAAAAAATTAACATGAATTTATTATTTTCTTGCTTTTAATAAGCACAGATGTCTTGCCAGTGGCTCAGGCGCTTTCAAGCATCACTGCATCACTTTTTGTGGGCTCAGACATGAAGGTGTAGAGCTCTTTCTATGTATGTGCCTTGCATGCAGAATCAAACTGATGGATATTCAAGCATAACTGATGTTGTCTTTCTTGAATGGAGATTGTGGTCCTAATGTAAAAATCCTGAAACACTTTGCTTTTCAGGTACAATATATATGTAGTATTTTAGGACCAGAAGAGTCCTGCCTCATCAGTGAATCCTGTCCTGGTCTTGCAGGCAGTTTGAGCATATAATCCCCTTAACAAGCTGATGCAGCTCTGGGCCTCTTACTGATTGACAATGGTTAAAAAAAGATTAAATTACTGATAGTTGTTTTGTCTTCTGCCAGGTTGCTGAAGATAACTAATGCCCTAGTCTAAAGAGACTATCATTTTAGTGAACAATGAAGTATATGAAAACAAGAATTGCCTTGTATGTGTGTGTCTCTAGACAAAATATTGTGTCTCTAGTCTGGTATCCCAGGTGTGACAATGGCCTGTTGTTCCACAGTGAGATTTGAGAAACCCTTTTCTAAGATCACACAGCGACCTTCCTCTGGGAGAGGCATTTTTGTAATGGCTGTCAGTGAGAAATCCACCTAAACATGAAGTGATTTTTTTTACTCCTGCTTTAAAAATTGTGTGTTCATCCTGTTTATATAAACATTTAAGATTTGCTTTTAATTCCTGATGGTGATGAATTTCAGAGGCTGACAATTTTTATATTTAAAATACTTCTGCCTTTTCCCTTCACTTCCTTCCTGAGTGAAGGTATACCAAACCTTGGCTGACTGTAGCTACACCATTGATTATATATGTCCATCATATGTCTCTTCTTGTTGACACCTTGCTGAAGCACTGATTTTCAAAGATAATAGAGGAAAGTAAGATTCTCAGAACTAAATGCACTATTTCAGCTGAAGACATACTAATGACTAGAATAAGATGGCATGCTAAAATATTTTTAATATCAATCCATTACAAAAAATGTCTGAGAATCTCAAGAAATTGTTTTCCCCTCTTTCTCCCATAATCCTACACATTGTTTGCCTTTTTATTTGCAGTTGCGTGTTGATCAGCAGCTTTTGTATTCAATTTGGTTATAGTAGTGCTCATGTCTCTTTCCTGAAAGCTTCTAATTAATTTAGAATCTGTCTGTGTCTAATTAATTCAGACAGGATTAATGTATAGTGAACTCTGTCTGGATTAAAACCTCATGTGTTGGATTGCTGAGTGGACTGGTGAAAGCACGCAATGCCTTTCAGTTCTAAGGCATTTAGATATTGTAATGAACAAAAATTTTCACCAATGGGAACAGAATTTGTGGTGGTATCATCTTGGCAATTTTTTCATAATTGATATGTTTTTAGGAAATCTTCACCAAGCGGCCAAGGCTGGCATGAACCAGAGCCTGTGTAGGTGTCTTTGAGTGGTGAGCCAGGAGTAAGAAAGCTGACAGTGATGCTTACTCTGCATTATTGATTCTAAGAAGGCCCTGGGGAAGGGCAAAGGAGTATTTTACTTTTTTGTCAGCTAGGGACTTAAAGATATTTCTGTCCTTCCCAAAGAGATGACCTGACTATGCTTTCATAGAAATCGTAGAATCCTAGAATGGTTTGTGTTGGAAGGAATGGTAAAGATCATCTCGTTCCAATCCCCCTGCCATGGGCAGGGAGTCCTTCCACTAGACCAGGTTGCTCAGAGCCCCATCCACCCTGGTTGCCTTGAACACTTTCAGGGATGGGGCATTCTCTGGGCAACGTGTGCCAGTGTTTCACCACCTTCACAGTAAAGACTTTTTTATTAACACCTAATCTAAACTTTGTCTCTTTCTACTTAAGGCCATTTCCCCTTGTGCTGTCACTTCATGCCTTTGTCAAAAGTGCCTCTCCAGCTCTGCCACCCCTTAGGTACTGGAAGGTGCTGTAAGGTCTCCTCAGAACCTTGTCTTCTCCAGGCTGAACAACCCCAACTTTCTTAGCCCGTCTTCATAGCAGAGGTGGGTGCTCCAGCCCTCCGAGCATCTTCATTGCCCTTCTCTGGACAGGCTCCAATAGGCCGATGCTCCTTGGGTCAATGAGTCAGACAAATATCTTCTGTCATCCCCTTCACAGCCTGAGCAAACTCAGCTAAAGGTGATCTAGTGACCACAGCCATGACCAAAGGATCCAGCAGGGATAATACATCCTGATTAGGAAGCAACAGTGCCTGAGAATTGAAGCTTCATTAGCTGCAATTAGCATGAATAAGCAACATGCTGAGATATCTTCAAGAGTGCAGGATGAGAAAAATCTGAAGAAAATTACATCCCTTTTCCTCAAAACACTTAAAATGGACAAAAAAATGCATGTCTGTGCAGGAGCAATACAGTGTATAGCCTATTACCTGGTTGAGTCCTGATGTGCATATAGATATGAAAATCTCATTTCATGGCAAGAATGTACACAGTGTGTTCAAAGAGTGAAAGAAACAATACACTGGGTACACAAATTAACAATGTATGAGTATATACATATCATTTTAGATTGATACAGAGAGTAGATATGTAGTAGATTGATATATCTAGTATATGCACGTATATATTAGATACAGGAATAAAATAAAAAATAAAAATAAAAATATTTTTGCCTAGTAGTATACATCTGTCATCTTATTAATTGCACATATTTTATCTAGGCAGCTGGATGATGTGATGGAAAAAAAAAAATATTGTTTCCAGAACTTTCAGGTGAGCAGCAATTAAAAAATCTGCGGGTTTATTATATACTTTCTGTGATTATAAAAGAATCTTCACCTAATGCATGAGTCAACCTGTCATGATAGGTCTTACCACAAATCATCAATTATTACTTACAAATTCAGCATTCATCCCCAGTGTTCCCTCCTTGTGGCAGTCAGTCCATGCAAGACTCATCCAAGACATATGGCACACGACTGTGTCTTGGCACTGAGGTGTTCAGGACTCTGGTCTGATCACCACTATCAATAATGTCTGTGTTACTCTGAGGAGCTGGAGAGGACCAGGGCTTTTCTCTGTTTAATGCTGCACAAGGCTGATAGCAAACTGTCTGGCTTCTACAGTCTAGGGTTGAAGTGGAGAAACATAAAAACATCCAAAAGAAGTGACCATTCCATGTGTAAAGTACACATATGCATGTATCTGGGCACACACTTTTGCTAGAGTAAGTAAAGAAACCAACAACTTAATAATGTAATTTAACTTAATTACATGTTAGCTCATTTCGTCTAGGTATCATGGCAGAGATGGATAATGAGAAAAATCTCTGTATCAAGTAAATAGATTTTAAAGTGTTAAACCACTGATACTGAAAGAGACCTGATGAGGTTAGGAGTGTCATTCCTTTGTCCCAGTCTTTCTGGTTTTGAGTGCACAGAGGGACCTGGCTACATTGATAGTCCTCATACAACACCAACTGGGATTTGTTCTTTCAGTGCTCATAACTTCAGGTATCCTGTTCACCTTCTGTACTCTGTTCATAATTAATTATTTGCAAATTAATTATGCAAAGCACAGGTGCCCAAACTTGTAATTTTTCATGACACTGAAAGACTGATTTACTGTACTGAATAAGCAAAATCCAGCTGTCTTTCTGCATTTCTCCTCCTTACATTGTTTCTGTAGCTGGTGCATTATCTGCCAGCTAGTACAGTTTTGTTTGTCTTGTTTTCTGCCAATTCATCTTCAGATTGGCTCAATGCACCGCAAATGCTGTAGCTACAGTTTCTAGTGAGATATTTTAAATTCTAATTCAGTCTTGCTGCTGCTCAATATGTCTGTAAACTGTCAGATTGATCATAGCATTCACATCACCCAGTGGTCTTCTGCGTAAGGACATATTGCAGAACTTGAGCAGCTTTTATGATTTCAGACTACTCGTTTCTGCTCATATACATTCTGCATGGAACTCAGAATTCACCAGCGTTTTTAAAAGAAGGAAATAAAAACATTGGGAGAAATTTATTTTATTTCTATTTTGTTTATTACATGCTATTTTGTGATCATAAATTACAGAATCTACTATTCCGTATATCAAGGAATGAGGATTTTAAGAAGTGTTCACCTGCAGTTTATATTTTTTTTATTTTGAATGCATTTTCAGGTGGGTTTTTTGTTTGTTTGGTTTTTGTTGTTGTTTTGTTTGGTTTATTTGTTTGTTTTTGTAGAATATGAGTTATTACTTTTGTCTTTTCCTTATCATGGAGTGTGAAGATTTCAAGGTCTTATGAGCTGTATTTCCACAGTGTACCTCCAACAAAGCTGCTTTTGATTTCAGTAGGTGACATTGCAACAAGGATTGTCCCTCTGATTTTAAAACTGCTGAAAATAATTAGCTATTATTTAGAGATTTGAAAGTCAAGAGAATGTTACAAATTGACCTAAGAAGAATGCCAGTACCAGATGAGCCATAATGTGAGAGAAGGGATGCTGCTGGATACATCTGACCAGTATTATGTGCTTCTCCTGGTCCACTGCTTTTCTTGCACCCACAGTACCTTTATAAAGTGTAGGGACAGAGAATGGAGTGAAGCACCATGCCCTGACTTTCCTCCACAACCACACCCACAATAGCAAGAAGCTCCTTCCTTTAGGGTCATATTCTGACATATTAGAAATAATCCTTCCACCCCTGTTCCTTTGTTTTTTTATTTCTTGCATCTATATTGACTCTATTTTTCTAGGCAATGGGGTGTTCTTGCAGATGGATGTTCCACTTGTGGTTTTAGCTCCACTTGTGGTTTTAGCTTCCTTTGTCCTTCGAGCAGCATCAATAAGTTTTTTTGAGTCATTTAGTGACAATAAACAACAACAGCCTCTTTGCTAGGGAACGACATGGCCAGGTTTGGTTTCACCAATAGTTATGCTTAAATCACCAGAATCTGAAAGGGAGTAGAAGAATAATATTCCTGCATGTTTTCTGAGAACAGGTTGGCTGGTGAGGGAGGTGTAATCTGTTTGTGTTGGAATAGCTTTGATTCAAATGTGTTCAGTCTCAGTGTCAATCCATCTTGAGTTTACTTAATGCTAGTAGTTGTTGAAGTACATATTTTAAATCAGGGGAGCTCACTAAAACATGGTTTATTATGATTGTAGTTTATAACTGGAAGGCTTTGTCTGGGAAAAACAGGATTTTCTGACACTTCTGCAATTGCTTAAACTAGACAACCTTTTGAATATGCAAGAAATAGATGTTGAAATTGTAAAGGTTCTCAGTGTCCTTAAAAGTATTGAAAAATAATTTCTAATTTATTTATTTGTAAAGGAGAGTTTCTATTGCAAGAAGTTGAAGGCAGATATCTCAACCTCTCTAAGAATCCTGTGCTTATCACCTCCCACATATTTTAAGAGCATATTTTTAAATATAACACTCAGATCCTTATGTTAGATCCATTTTTCAAACTCACAGAAATCAGGTACATCATAATGCTTTCAGAATGTAAATTTTTAATACTTAGACTTTTGCAGGAGATGGAACCATATCGATCCCGTGTTCCTAATCTTTACAACTTTGTCATTTGTCTGACTGAAATTTGAAAGCTATCCTTCCTGGGGTTTGGTGTTCTCTTTCCATTTGTGATGAGCAACCTGACAAAACCCCAAACCATTAGGACTTAATTTCTGTAATTCAGTTTCTCAGCTTTATTGGAACAGTGTGTTTAGGTTCATTATTGAAATAGACTGCATTCCGTAACTAAACTGTAGGCTGAGTGCCCAAGTGTGAATGAAAAATTCTGAACTTCATATGCAGAAGGTGTAATTTAAACAACAAAACAGATATTTTTCAGAAGGAGTAGTCATTAAATAGAGCAAAATCAAAGCTTCCAACACTTTTTCTGTGTTGAGATTTTAAGTTAGGATAATAAAAGTTTTACTAAAGAGAATTAATTAAATGAAGTTATATGCAGACCATAAGTAACAGAATATTCACTATAACTGTGATGAGAGGGCACTTGATTTTAGTAGAATCTGCTCTCTTCTTATGAAATTAATTATACATGTATTTCATGGATTAGAGCTAGAATTTTAGTAAGTAGCAACTACACCTTACTTCTACTCAGATTGATACTAATTATATGATAGGGACTGAAGTGTTCCCCTTCCCTCTGCCCCCCC
>VWYO01013512.1:0-12784 GCA_013400275.1 Rhadina sibilatrix
GATGATGGCTTCCATTATCCTAAGTAACGCCTGAAGATTACAGAAAGCACTGTGTTTCAAAAGGTGGAAACTAATCCCCCACTTTTAAATTACTCCTTGTACAAAAATCTGTGCTGACATTAGGAATTTTTGTGCCCAACTACAGCACAGTATATTTAAATATTTGAATATGAAAGATAATTTTCAGGTCTGGAGGGGAAAAGCAAATAATTACTACTTATAAGCAGTAAATGCTGAATAACACTGCCTGTGGGTCTGTCTGTCACTTCTGCACCACCAGGGCTGGCAAGGCTGCCCAACAGCCAGCACACCCACACATCACAGGGAATCCCACTCCAGGGACACCCACCTGAACAACAACAGCACCTCACATATTGGTGCTACTTCTCTTTCCCCTCCCAGCTTCCAGAAATCCCTTTTTCTAGTGTTGGAAGATATTTGTAGTGATTCACAAGGGCAATTTTCACAGTGACTCTCTTAATAACCTATCACTGAGTCAGATTTGGTTTCAGAGAGCGCATCTTCTTGTACTTGTTTGATGATTCTGAAATATTTTGACTAGAGAAGCTGTGTATGTTCATACTGTTAATTTTCCTTCTAACCACACTAAAAGCAGTGGCCTGGTGTATGTGTTGGTGGGGAAGCTGTGTTCAGATTCAGACATGAACAATTAAATTCTGCAGTTGCAGAAATACAGGTCATGCTTAATAGGAGCTCCAGATCACCTGAGCTTTTTAATGAGTAGCTTTTTTGGTATCTCTTTGGATTTGTGACCCAAAAGAATAATAAAAATCTAAAAATATCATTCTTGAACATGAACCCCATATGTTACACCTTTTCCTTTAGAGTCTAATAGAAACATACTCTACTGCTGAAATAAAGCTCTCCCTGGCACTTTTAATTTGTTGTTACCATTCACTGACATGGTAACTTTTCCCAGTCTATGAACTAGAAGGTTTTACCAAAAATATCTGGTTCCTGTAACTGGCCTTACACTCACTAGTACTGATTTGGCAGAACAGCAGCCTCACTCCTCTGGCACAGGTAATTCAAGGAGCTGTCACCTAGCCTCATTCTGAGCCTGTTATCCTTGGATCTGAAGACAAAGCAATGGCTCAGACCACACCACTGGGATACCAGTGTGCTTTGAATAAAAAGAGGCACTCTTCCCAAATGGCTCACTGCCTGTAGCTCACTTGCTGGTAGTTCATGCCACAGTGTTACGCCATGAAGACTTGTTTCTGGCCAAAGAGAGAGATAAGAATCTGTAAGATTTACTTTTCAAGATTGCCTAATCTATTATTTTGTATTTTGCAGTTCACAAAGGACTACCGTGTATCTCAAAAGTTATTTTGTGACAGATGGTAGGTACTTCTCTCTTGAACTATGCTATAGCAAGGATGCTATAGAGCCAACACTATATAATGAACCAAACCTGCAAAATCAGGTATCTTTCAATGGCTCCAGCATGTGGGAATGGTCTCTTCTGTTCCATTTCAAATCTGCTGCGCATTAACTCAGTTCCTTAAGGAATTACTTATAATAATTATTGAAAAAAAATCTTAAAAAAGCTGGAGGGGTCACCAGAAGAGAAAGGATAGCTCTTCCATCCATCACCTTTTATAGATATCCTCTAGCCATTTTTCATCATCTTCTTCCTCATCATTTATTGGTTCCTCTGTTTCTAGGGGAGAAGGAATGAAGAACTCTGGTCTGGGACTTGGTTTCCTGATATGAGACTTCAGTCCAAACTTGCGCTTTAGCAGGTGGAATTGTTCTTTGACATAGTAATAAAACTCATACTCGTATCTCATGCGTTGGTAGAGGATCTGTATTGCTTCTGGAGAGGGGACGGTCTTTTTCACTGTCACAGTCAGATTGCCAAGCTTCCTATGTTCTGTAAAAAAAGAACAACGAGCAACATGGTGGGTTGCTGATTAGTGAGACCAGATGTAAACTTTTTAATTTAAATATTAAGGCATGGCCCTACTACTTTACTGAAACAAATGAGTTCAAGCTGTCTCAAAAATACAGATATTTGAAGTCAGACTTGCATGTTTAAATATGGCTAGTTTATACATGTCTTGTATGCAGTCACCAAAGATCTTAATTGTCAACTGTTATCTGAAAATGCAAGCCACATTGTATGAGCTATGAGCATGAGCTACATGTAGAGAAACCCACAATCTTGCCCAGCTTTGAAAATTTGGTGTCAGGCACACCACCAAGCTTAAAATAATAAATTATTTCCTATGTGGCAAACGATGATCTATCTCAGTTGTGCTTTATTGTAGTTCAAATCTAAACAGAAACTTGTCAACCTGAATGTATCTCAGGGTAGCACCAAAGGATTGTTGGCATCATCACATGACACCTTAGGATCAAGTGTGCCTGTTAACTTTCTCATCCTGTTATACCTGTTAATGGAACTAGACTCATCTTCCCATCATGCCCTGGAAGACTTCACTACTTTTCGGCTCACCTAACAACTTTTACTTTGGTAAACTGAAATACAAACCTTTTATTGTTGATAAAGTATTAGAGTTACTAACAAAAATATTGAATTGCCTCTTTGCCTTCTCTCTCAATAGATGAGTCTATCAGTGGAGATGAATGTATTTGAATGAGGTGTAAAGCAAACACTGAAGGCAATACTTCTGCTCTGTTCTAGATGGCAACAGGCTGCCAGAGCATCCTAACTATTTTCATCCTAAGTATAAAACATGGGAACCTAATTCTTATTAGGTAACAACAGTTCTTCAAGTCAGAAGTATTAAAAGGGTCAGGCCATGAAGGATGGCAAAGAAAAAGCTTAAATGGAGAAAGCAGACAACAAAGAACATTTTATGTTTCCAACTGGGTTCCAGTGGCAGCAACCATCCTCACTACCAGAGGGAGTCCCTGAATCAAAACGTGATTTTACCATGGGTAGAGTTCTGTTCATGTGGGCAGAACAAATGGAGGTCTTCTGAAGCACCTGCCAGCAAAGCTTAACATATGCTTAACATCTGTAGAGAGAAATAGGTTCTCATAATTGCTTACACTAAAGCTACGGAATGCAACGCTGGTTCCTAGCAGGAAAAATAAGTAGTTCTTGGGATCCCACAAGCTATATGTTTATCCAAGAGAAATAATCAAGAATAGCTTTTTAGGGAAGAGAGGAACTTTAAACAGAGACAAACCCTTTTATCCCAAGAATAAGGGATAATGAATAAAATAATGAATAAGTCTATCTAGCAAGCACAACAGTAATGATCTTTAGACAACAAGCTGGTACAAGATTTTAATCCTTGAGAAGTACAACTGATGGGCAGAGGACAGCATTGAACATGAACTGCTTTCTTTAAATTTTAAAAGATTAATATTCATACAGCTTAAGGTATGCACACTTGTAAAAAAAAATCGATTTTCAGTCAGTGGACACAGATTTTCCTCTGTGAAAAGGAGAGGAAAAGAGTAAAGAAACTAAAGGAAAAGAACTCAGAACATTTTAATAATACTACATGAGACAAGTGCTACTGGGATGGACATTCTCTTATTCACTGGACTTCACTGTGTCACACCTATCTGGTGCAGAAGAAAAGAGTTATAGCTGAAATAGTCAGTTTTGCTTATCAACTTCAGCAGACTAATTTGAAATGCAGGAAGAATGATACAATAACTGTAAGAGACGATATGTTGACTAGCTTACCCAACGCAATGCTGTCCTAAATCACAAAAAAAATTATTTAAAGCATTCATTCTATTTCACATCTATACTTTTAATTCTTTCTCTAAAGGAAGAATGGTTTTTATTAGTTGAAAATTATTAAAGCTTACTACTAGTGTAATTAAATGGAACTTTTACACCAAACTTAGTAGTTCTTTACACTGAAATCTGTCTCTACTCACATATATGTAAGTAAACATTTGAGTACAGAGTTCTCTGTTCTTTAATTACAGTGATGTACGGTGAAATATGCTCTGTATTTACTGACTGTTTATCAAATTTCTTAGTTTCATTTAGATAGTAGTGAAATTATTAAAATATACCACCACCCCCCCCCACCCCCAATCAGAAAGAAAGATGCAATTTTTAATGTGCTATTTAGCAAAGAAGAAGTGTAGAGGAAGGGTCAGGAACTGCTTGCATTTCAATTAGACATTGGCATAGAAAGTGAGACCTGTAGTTAGTGAGTAGTGTGAAGTATTTTTGGTGAAAATATCTGGGTTCCCCAAGAGCTTACTCTCTTCTGCACCACCTTTATCCACAGACGGGAAGAGACAACAATATTTCAATCTTGTTAAATCCTCTGTCAAATTGTTCAAGTAACTTCAAATTGCCATTGAGGATGCGAGATGACTACACTCCAGGAAGGCCAGTGTGCTCAGTCTGTCCTTGGGTGAGAAAACTTTCTCATGATTATTGAGCACTTCAAGACATTCCTCTTTACTATGCTTAGCTGATAGCTCCTGCCAGCTTTGCAGTCTGGTTTTCTTTACAAATTCAGCAGCAAATATACACTACTAAATATTGCATTTATTGCTTTCAGCCTTTCTACTGCCTGCCAAATTTGTTTTTATTTTACGTAAGTTATTTCTGCTACAGAAAACTCCATTTAGCTCACTGGAAAAAGCTCTTTACTTATATGGTCCCTCCAGGACTGTAAGTGGAGAAAGTCACTTTCACAGCTCCAGCTCCCTTCAGTGGCTGCTTCTCCCTGCAGAGAGAGGCACTTGTGCTTAGCCCAGGAGTGCTGCCAACGATGACAAGGTGAAAAGCATGAGGCAGTTTTCTGCGGGGGGCAGGAGCAGCCAAAGGCAGTGTCCAGTGCTCTGTGCCACCCTCGCAGCACAATAACCCCCCCGTGAATTTGCTGTTGCAGCTGCACAGGGGTTTCTGGAGGTGTGCAACTCTCTGCTCTGTGCACACACCTATGACTGCAGAAGTACACATCCAAATGGACAGAAACACCCACAACTCCGGAAGGGTGCAGGGGCTGTGTAAATTTTCTGGTTGCTGTTTGTTTGCCTTGCAGCACAATCATTGGAACTGCAGACCACGAAGAGCTGTGAGGTGTGGGTTGTTGGATGGCGTGAGTTGGGCCTGTGCCTGGCTGCAGACTCAGCCTTTTGATAAAACAAGTGAACTCTGCTATTTTTTGTACTTGAACTTTATTTAGACTGCGTCTTAATCTTAAATACTCTTAAAAGGCTCTCTAATACAAATATAGATGAAATCACAAAACTGCCCCTTGAAGTCACCTCAACCACCTCTTCTCATCATAGAAGCAAAATGGAAAATTAGGTAGATTTGGCTTAAAGCCAAAATACCAATCTGCATATGCTACATAAACCCAGCTGCCCCACCATTTTATGACCTTTGAGACATCTAACCAGATGGAGGGCAACAAACGATACCATTTACTTCTTAGGGAAGCGTGTTTACTTTGGCATTATTTGAAATTACTAGAAAAATGTACTACACAGTAATGCAACCTTCCCAGTGCAGCCAGCTCATAAGTTGAATTAACTAAACTGATATGCAGATAGGAATGAAGAGAATGAAATTCTTTTGGGTAACCAGTTGATGAGTGTTTACTGTTACTTTACACACTCTCATTTTTTTTTTTTTTTTTAAACTAAGAAATGGACATTACTCACTGCAGCAATCCAAACCATAGGGAAAAGTGAGTATTATAACTTGTGGCTCCAAAACCCCTGAATTGCCATATTTAGACAAAACGATCCTAAAGGCATTCTCCACCTCAGAAGAAAACTTCAGAATGATGGGCTCTCCAGAGTCCTGCTGTTTTGGAGGGTGCCATGCAGAGGCTGCTCCTCAGCGCCGCTCCTGGATGAAGCCACAGGGAGCCAGCGCCCCTGGGGGGCCCTTGAGGAGAGGTGAGCCAGGCTGGAGGCAGTGCAGCGTGGCGGCAGGCCAGCAGAACCGTGGGCTTGCCGGGCTCACGCGCGCGGTGGAAGAAGCCACGCCGAGCTGCGCTGCTCCCAGGGCTGTGCGAACACGACGGCTGTCACAGATACAGCAAACTCATTTCCTGCAACTGGGCAGGGAGGCACCGCGTCTCAATTGCGTGCAGCTGAGTTACAGCACATACCTACTTCTCCAGAGTGTCAAATGGAAATAAATGTATGCCGCTGTGGTTAGGTGTGACGTCTCTGCTTGATCTGCCTCTCACTGCTGTGGTGCCAGCCAGGGCTCTAATGGCTACGCTAGAAATTATCTCCCCCAGAATGTTCAACTGTAGCTTAGCAAAAAATTTTCTGGCACAATTGATTTGCTTTACAAACCTGAAATTTTTAGCCTGGCTCTTGAAGAATGTCTGCAAAAGGACAGTTTGGGGAGAATGGATGAGACACCAATGTGCTGGGCTCACACCTCTTTCCAATGGTCACATGGCTACTGTCACTCAGGAGTCTCAGTCCAGGGCAGGTCCCTGGATCCGAACTGGAGGAGGGGTGGTGTGCTGCAGCCACACCCCACCATGGAGCACCTTGCTTAGGCTCACGTTTGTTAATGGAAAGCAGGGATGGTGGAGAAAATCTAACAGAGACACTGGCCAGGCAGAAATAAATTAAAAATCAAAACTGATTGAAAAGTGAAGTAGTAATTTCTCCCACAGTATCTACCAACTTTATCTGAAATACCATGAATCCCACTTATTAACCTCTTTACCCCTAGTTTACTCTCCTCTCAGATATTCACACCAACAAAATATGGTGTAAGTTTTAACAACACGCAGATAAATATTAGACCCTTTTGTGCATAATGGGAACAGGTATACCAAACTCACAGCAACGCTTGCTTTGTTTTAGCACTTCTGTCCTGAATTACTGTGGACCCAGAACAACTCCTAACTCCAGGGGATTAGGAGAACTCTTGCACACTGGCACACAGCCGATTCCTATCTCCTAAAGGTCAGGTATGGATCTCTCTGAAAGAGCATTCTCCAGAGGTCACGGAAACTCCCAGAACTTCAGAGATCTGCAATCCTACGAAATGGAATGTCCTATTATTTATCAAACAGGGATCTTAGGAGTAAATACACCAGACTGTAATTAGCCCAGACACTGTAAAATGATGGCTGTCAGTGACAGAGATGGAACTAGGTGAGACAGCAATGTTCTTTCTTCTTTCTTACCACTACAATCAATAAATAAACTGGAGGAAAGAATAGTCTCCCTTGAGATAATATATATTTTATCCCTGATAAAATTTCACTATTTATTTTAACATAGACAAAATGTGGGAGGCTCTGATAATGATAAGGTGGCACAGAAAAATGGAGGGATGCCAAAACAGAGATTAGCCAGGAAGAGTTCAAAGAGGTAATCTGAAAGACATGTAATCAAACAACTACTAATGTTCACGGATGTAAACACCAAGGAGGTATGACATAAAATAACAGCAAGGAAGAAATACGAAGAAAAAAGAAAATAGAAGGTAGTGATAAGTGATAAATGCAAGGCGTACCCTGGGCTGATATGGCCATAAACAATAAACATCTTCCTACACTACCCAAATAACATTTATTTGGAAAATATTGCAGAGGTCAGCACTGCACTGGTCTGGCTGTCAACTGGACAGTGCAACAGCGATATGAATTCAACAGTGCTCTTACATAGCCCTTGAGCTGTTAAAGGTATTATACCACTCTTACAAAACACTTGCCATACAACTCAGCAATGCAACTATGTAACTTTCTCCAGCTTTGGTTTTGGACCAAAGCTCTGAAGTCTCTTCGATGGATAGTAAGTACTACAATGAAATCTCTAAACTCTCCTCCTGGAAATGTCACAGTGTTATGTCTTTGCTCCTACCACCTCAGAGCTGTGGATCCAACAACACAGATTTCCAGCTGCATGGGACACTTCAGTCCACCCTTGTGTACCACACACTGCCTCTGATGCTGTCCTCAGCCTGGAAATGTGCTGTATCTCACACAAGATCAGATAACAAATCTCAGAAGGATCTTCTAAGAGACACCTTTATTTGGTGCATTTTAATGTTGCTTTCCCAGTTCATGTAGGTTAACATAGAAGAGAAAGGAAAGTTGAAAAATAACCCACACTGGTAGAATGAACAGGCAGATTCTTGTGAGAATGTGGTCAGGTACTTTTATAGCCATTAAGCAAGTTTTAAGTTGAACTAGACAGAGCTGGAGGTGCCAAAACCAAAGTCATCTGCAGAGGAAATGCCAGGATTGTCTAGTCGGAGTTGCCAAAACAACTGCCATGGTTGCAGCTCATACGCTGCCATTTCTAATGTAACTTTTATAGCTGTTTAAGAGTTATTGAATGAATCCAGTCACATCTGGATCTTACAAAACCACAATTTAAAAATAGGTTCTTACAAAAAGCTTGTGAACAGGGCTGCATAGTAGGTTATGCACATACTAACATTACCACTTTCTTGCAGACAGAAGAGAGAGTTGCAGTGAGTGACCGAGGCAAATTTCAGCAGCGCTTACGAGCAGGAAAAGCTTCACCACAGCTATGTAATGCAGAAAATCTGCAGAGATACAGCCCAGGACTTGAGAATCTAGAGCAGGCATCTTGCCTTTGTGCTTCGAATCATGGTAGGCTGCTATCTGTGATTTTTGTCCACAAAAAGGAAATGATGAAGAGGCGTGCTGTGCAAGCTAAGATGTCCAAGAGGGATGGAGAGAGGTGAAGGTATCTTTATTTCCATATATAGTATTGGTAAGTAAAACACTGGCATATAGCATCCAGTTCTGTAACCACATCCTAAATCAGATGGAATATGAAAATAGCCTCAGAATGAACACTGGGGTTGAAAGGGACACTGAGGAAAGGTGATAAATTGTTTCTGGTCAGCTTACCAAAAAAAGATGATTGAGAGGTGACTTGTTTATAGCATTTGCATATTTTCATGGTGAGAAAACTACAGGCACTGAAGGGTTGGAAGCAGGAACCAGACAAATGTGGACTGGAAGTATGGCACTGCTTTCTTGAAGTGGTGAAGGTGATTAATTGTTAGTACAAAACAAACACAGTTGATTTGCTATCACTTGATAATTTTGCATCGATGGATAACTTAATGAACTCCAGATACTGGTCTCTATGCAGAAGAGAGACTGTGTGGCCTGTAGCAGACAGGAAGCCAAGCTCAATGACCCAATGATCCATTCATTGGGATCCAAGTTTCAAACATCTTGCTTGCGTCAGCTTCCAAGTCAGAAGCACTACCTGCAAAAGCCTTTTTGTCACTGCATTTCAGATACCTCAGTGTGAATGTCTTTTTTGGAAGATGTCTGAACACCCAATTTGCTGCACTTTCCGGTTCTTGACTGTTCAAACCTAGTGGTCATCACCCTGTAGTACCAGGCCTTGCAGGAATGGGAAATAATCCTATATATTTTTAAAAAATATAAATAAAATTGAGACTGTGACCTTAAAAATTTTTCATTCTAAATGCAGACTCTTAGTCTCTTAGACTTAAGCCTAAGTCTTCCAAGAGCATACATGTGACTGCTTATTTCTTTATATAACTACTGAAATAAAAACAAATGCAAAAATACTAACTAGGATGTAAGTAAATGTTCAGTGATAAAACTTATGCACTGCCAAGGTAAAATCACAACTGACAGGAGATATAGGACTGGCAAGATGCATGTTACTGTATGAAAGCTGCTGTTAAAATGGGGGGAAGAAAGATGATATTGGTTCTTTTCTCCCTTGTGAGAAAGCTGCCAGTTCCAAGAAGATTTTCTCCCAACCATGTCTGCATACAGACAACTGAAATCCCCAAAACGGTTTTATTTCTTATTATTTCAAGTTACAGGCAGTCAAGAGAAAATTGTCTCTTTTGCCCTTAGGTTCTTTTGTGTATAACAAGTAACTGAAGGCAGCCAGGGGCCGAGGCCCTGCTGAAGAACGAAGAATGCTACCAGAGCAGAAACAACACACTGTTCCTTTCAAGTTCACCCCCTCCTGGCACACAGCCCGACTGCCTTGGCCAACTGCCTTGGCCAGCTGCCAGGAGATCGGGACAAAGGCTTCCTCCTCTGGCCAAAACCGAGGAAAAGGGTCTGTTGTTTAACACAGGCAGACTTGTTTCAGCAAAAGAAAAAAAAAATAAAAAGAAGGGGAATTATATTATCTAGAAGGCCTGGGAGAGGAAAGTAGTATCATAGTGTGGCTAATGCAATTCTCACCCTGTGCTTTTCCTGGAGAGGGAACATCTTGATTTTCTACTGTTCAGGCTAGAAGGCAAAGTATAATGTACCGACAGGGCTAAGCCCTAAGGCTGCCAGGGTCTTCATGTTCCCTGAGGTCACTATGAACCAGAAACAAGAATACATCTCTCCCCTTCCAGGAAGCTCCAGGCAACCCACGCTGCCCTCCATGCCTGCACTGAAACGCTCATGTGAAGGGCAAGTGTGCTCACTCACAAAAAGACAGTAATTCCTATGCACCCAGCAGACCTCCAAGAGTCTGACAGATACACAAGCCAAACATTTAGCTATCTCAGGACCTCACAGTGACCAAAGCTCCTGCTGGATTTCTACAAATGCATTAAACCCAAGTCAAGGTGAATTCATGCCTGGGCTTTTCACTGCCTCTGTTACAGAGCCTGCAGCCACGTCTGCAATGAGGAATCCTGGGACACTTGGGATTTGCTGTGATTTGAGAGCTTGTTTCTCTCCTGGATATCATGGTGGCAGATGCTTTTGCAGAAGTTACAGAGAAACACTGGCTCTTCATGCCAATCTCAGCATTTCTTTAGCAGCGCAGCCACAGGGGAGGGATGGGGGCTTGGAAAAGGCAGAAATTCCCTAGGTCTTGTGTGACCTGTTTGATCCCGAGCACCAAAGTGCTCCCTCAGAGGCTGTTATCACAGGATGTAGTGTCTCATTGACCTGTGGCAGGAGACTTCCCCCGGTAATTCTTTATATGCATGAGAGCTTTTGGAAGTAGGCCCCAACTCAAGGGCAAGTATGATTTTAATCTGTTTGGGTTAATGAACACAGAACTTTTTTAGGTGCTTAGAAGCTATTCAAACACCACCAAGATTTACACATACATGTACTTGCTCTATATTCCAAGCAATGCATTTTCTTACAGAAGGAGTGTAAAAATAGCATTTCTAACATACTTACAAGACTATGATCTTTGAAGATAAAGGCTTCCTTATGCACTCCATGCACCTGTAGCAAAGACAGCTGTCTCTGCAGTAACTCTCACCTGTCTTCAGTGACTGACACGATCAGCTCCAGCACACCTTTGCCATTCTTGCTTGTGCGTCAGCACTGAGAACAATCCATTGAGGAGACAGGGCTTGCTCAATGATCTTTTTTTAATTCAACTCCCATTTAACATTAATGTACAGACAGGGAAAAGATAAATGGGCACATTGTTCTGCCATCTATCACCTTGTTTTTACAGGAAGTATATTTTCAGTAGCCTTAACTCTATTGCTTGTTAAAGGACTTAGCTGAACAGTCTGAAAGCACGCATGAATCAGAATGAGAGACTTATGGGGTATGAAAAGCCATTGCTCCTGCACTTAATCCTGTAAATTGTCTTATGTCTGCAGTATTTCAACCAGCAGCTTCATGCCAGTGTTAGAGAGACTGGCTAGTATCAAAGTTTCCAGGAGAGTCTGCACATTAGTTTAATGACAATACTAGACCTGACATAATGATTACTGTGCTTCAAAGTTATACGGCACAAACCTTTCCCTTGTGATTAACAAAACAGGAGATAAAATGATCTGCTGTCTTTTTCCATTTCAGTATTTATGGCTACTCGTAAATGTTAACACCTCTGAATAAGAATAAAACAAGACAGGAACCAGGAAGAATGTGACAGCAATTAGGAAAAGCTGTACAAGATAAATCAATTTTGGGAGAGAATGAGGTTACTAAAAGGAACACTATGCGTTCAACAACCTAGGCTTTTGTTGAAGAACATTGCAATTTTCTACAGTGCAGTCTTCAGGAGTGCTGGAATAAAGACATTCAACATTACTCACAAGACATGCAATGTTAAAAGTTATATCAAGATAAAGGGAGAAACCTGTTGAGGCAGGTTGGCCATAGTCAGCAGTCAAGCACCCATGTGGCCATCTGCTCTCTCCTTCTGCTCCCACAGTGGGAGGATGGAGAGAACAGAAGAACAAAAGCAAGAAAACTTGTGAGTAGAGATAAGAAGAATTAAACTGAGATTTTAATCTGGAGGAGGGAGGGAGTGATGCAAATAATACCCCTTCCCCATTCCCCAGTCAGTGCATAAGCAATGGCCATCCTAGAAGCCAAAGATCCCACTCATTTCTCCAGCTCTACTTTTATTGATTACTGAACATGTTACATGGTATGAACAATCTCTTTGATCAGTCTGGGTCCTGGCTGTGTCCTCTCCCAATCTCTTGCCCACCACCAGCCCACTGACCAAAGGGCAAAGTCACAAGCAAAGAAGACATTAATGCTGTGTCAGTTCTCTAAATAAATTTAACTTATCTGATAACACAACACAGAAAATACCATTAAGAACCAAGAGTCAACATTTCAGTGCCCAATTTCAACATCTACTCCTCTAAACAACAAATCTGAGTCAGAATCCACAAAATCTTGTTCAATTTGCTAAGCTTACTAGAATTTTTTTTTTTCAATACAGAATATTTGAATGAAGCTCTGTGGAAAACATGATGAAAAAGTTATCTGAGAGAATAGTACATTCAAGGTTTCCATAGTAAGAAAAACAATGAAAAAATAAACAATCAAGCCAACTTCAGAAAGGCCTGTCCAAAAAAAAAAAAAAA
>VWYO01013512.1:21302-75650 GCA_013400275.1 Rhadina sibilatrix
GAAGGGTTTACATTCTCCATTCTAGGGGAAACTCCAGCTTTCCCTGGCAGATAACTGTCTTTCCAAACCAAGACAGTGTTTCTCCCCCAAACACTGGCCCTGAACATACTGTTACTGTGGGATACAATGATAATTGAGCTAAATTCTCAGTTGTTTTGGTCCTAGTATTAATAAAAATTTCTTATATTCCAGCCTCGGCCACCTTGTGCAGCTTGCTTGTTTCCACGTAGGTGAAATGAAGACCTGTTCACCTGGGAACAGAAGCAGGCCTATTTACTGGGATTTAATACCTCCTTCTGTATGCCTTCTGTTGCCTGGACAGAGGTCAAAGTTGTCAAAGAAACAATCTGCATAATCTGTTACTGGTGTATTTTTTGTTTAAATGCTATTTTTAAAGCAGAAGCAGTAACAAAGGCTTAGCTGAAATACTACTGATTAAAATAGCATTATGATTTTATTTACTAAGGTACTCAAGAAGGAATGAACTGTCATTGCAGGCTTTAACTGCCTGTCATTAAAATGTTTGTGGTATATTGTCATCAGCAACCCTGGATTATTTATGAGATACCACTAATGCTGTATCTGAATGCAGATTTCCTTCTGTGCTGGAGCCTTAACAAAGCTGGTTATCCATGGGTTTTCCATTTTGTGATACTAGGAACAGGAAATATTCGTAAGATGCATCAGGGAATCAACCTCAGATGAGCAGCAGGAGCACACTTAGAAACCATAACATCATTAGTGACTGATATACTCAATAGATGAACATGACTGTTGCTTGGAAGATATCAGCAATAAGCTTTCAAAATGATTTCCTGATATACACCAGCGCACCCCCCCCATGAATTCTTGATGCATGCCATGTAAGGGCTTGTTTGACTGGTCTCTTGGGATTTAGAACATCAAAAAGTTTTGTTTTTACCACAGTATAAAATTACATCTTTGCGGGTTTAATCCAAAGCAAACAGATCCAATGTCAACAGATCCAATGAAAGGAAACTGAATGCAAGTGACATGAATAGGTGGGATGAAATACAAAATTTGGAGGCTGAAGTCTTGGAATTGCACTAAAAGAAGATGATGCATTAGGTGGTCTCAGTCTCCATAATCCTACAAATGTATAGAAACTTTAGAGAGGGGAAACTGTTAAAAGATAAAGAGGTTCAGATGAGCATGTAAAAAATTAAAATTTATTTTGCTTCAGGAAAAGACCCTGCCATTTGACAGGAAGGAAGAATATGAAAAAGGTGGAGGAGAGGAAGAGGAAAAAGTAAGCAGACTGCAGAGCACAAGCTTGGTATAGGCATGTATTTTAGCTCACAGAAAGGGAAGATTAGGTCATTCTACAAGACATACTCAGCCTATCTCTACAATGCATTGCAGTTTGTCAGAGCCAGTCTGTGAGCTCATGTGTCCAGAAACTTTACTAGAAGAGGAACATTAGATCTAGGTTTTTCAAACAATGATTTAAGGGAACATGGACTTCACCTTCCACTACAACCGATTCTGAGCAGAGCCTTTACAAATTCAACTCCCATAAAAATCCAAGCCTAAAATACGGATTTAAAAATCAGTACAGTAATTTGCAAGAAGAGAAACTATATCCTTCTTTGCCATAATCAGTGGCAAGATCTGGAAGGCAGTCAACATCCTTGAATGCCAGAAGCACTGGGAAGGGGAACTGTGGATCAACAGTAGCTTCATTCCTCATTTCTCCGGTTCATGAACCATGCCCACAATCCTGGCCTGCCAATAGGAAACGTACATTTCTCACCTGATCTAAATGACTGCTGTACTTACCAGGTCATCCACTGCTCTTGACTCCAGGAAAAGGCAGAGCCGTGTGTTTGTGTTTGGCAAATGGACATGTAAATCCCGCTTCCCTGCACTGTAGGCTCAGGGAGCAGATTCACCCAGACCAAGCACCAATGGTGTGTCAGGCTGTCAGCTGCCTCACTATTTGTCTCAAAATGCAGTTCATTTGGGGCCACAAGATATATTTATAGGCAACTGCTCTGCTGTGTCACTATGCACATATGACCTAACTCAATCTAACAAGTACACACCAGCAAGGAAAAGCAAAGAGGTAGGACTAGAGCCCAGATGTACACAAGCTCCATGTGGGTTGGAAAGCCACAGCCAACTTGCTTGTCACACCTTTACTCTGGATTGCATTTTAGCAATAAGACTGATCCTATCTTGGATAAATCTTTTGGTGCCACAGTTATGGTTTTCATGCCACACATATAACCTGGAGTGGCTTCCCTTCCTCAGCAGAACAAGAACCACAGCTGTTATAAGCTGTCAAGCTTTGCTTCAGAACTCACCAGAGAGTTTTGCTTCTGAGACAATCTTCCAAAGACCTAGTGCCTCTTTTGAAAAACAGAGTCATGAGAAAGCCCAGAAGTGCTCAAATCCTTCCAAGAGCTCCTATTCTTAAAACTGCTTAGCTTATTCACAATAAGATTTCAAACCTCTGGAAGACAAAACAATGTATTTCTCTTTTATGGGATTGAAAAAGAAAGGATGCTTTCACTGACTATCCTTATCACTCATTGGTTTATCCACTAACTTCAAGGCATCCTGAATCACGCAGTCTGGTTTTGTCTCTGCTCTCCACACCTTGTATTTTCACAGCTAAAGAGTTAGAAAATGTATCTATAGCTTTTGATAGTACCTTCAGTTTTATAAAACAAACCAAGGAACAGATCAGCTGTGGAGAATGGCCCAGATGCTATCGACCTAATAAAAAAAGAAATGTCCTCAAGGATTATGCACTGCGACTCTTTCTTTTTCCCTGCCCATCTNCTTCCACTACAACCGATTCTGAGCAGAGCCTTTACAAATTCAACTCCCATAAAAATCCAAGCCTAAAATACGGATTTAAAAATCAGTACAGTAATTTGCAAGAAGAGAAACTATATCCTTCTTTGCCATAATCAGTGGCAAGATCTGGAAGGCAGTCAACATCCTTGAATGCCAGAAGCACTGGGAAGGGGAACTGTGGATCAACAGTAGCTTCATTCCTCATTTCTCCGGTTCATGAACCATGCCCACAATCCTGGCCTGCCAATAGGAAACGTACATTTCTCACCTGATCTAAATGACTGCTGTACTTACCAGGTCATCCACTGCTCTTGACTCCAGGAGAAGGCAGAGCCGTGTGTTTGTGTTTGGCAAATGGACATGTAAATCCCGCTTCCCTGCACTGTAGGCTCAGGGAGCAGATTCACCCAGACCAAGCACCAATGGTGTGTCAGGCTGTCAGCTGCCTCACTATTTGTCTCAAAATGCAGTTCATTTGGGGCCACAAGATATATTTATAGGCAACTGCTCTGCTGTGTCACTATGCACATATGACCTAACTCAATCTAACAAGTACACACCAGCAAGGAAAAGCAAAGAGGTAGGACTAGAGCCCAGATGTACACAAGCTCCATGTGGGTTGGAAAGCCACAGCCAACTTGCTTGTCACACCTTTACTCTGGATTGCATTTTAGCAATAAGACTGATACTATCTTGGATAAATCTTTTGGTGCCACAGTTATGGTTTTCATGCCACACATATTACCTGGAGTGGCTTCCCTTCCTCAGCAGAACAAGAACCACAGCTGTTATAAGCTGTCAAGCTTTGCTTCAGAACTCACCAGAGAGTTTTGCTTCTGAGACAATCTTCCAAAGACCTAGTGCCTCTTTTGAAAAACAGAGTCATGAGAAAGCCCAGAAGTGCTCAAATCCTTCCAAGAGCTCCTATTCTTAAAACTGCTTAGCTTATTCACAATAAGATTTCAAACCTCTGGAAGACAAAACAATGTATTTCTCTTTTATGGGATTGAAAAAGAAAGGATGCTTTCACTGACTATCCTTATCACTCATTGGTTTATCCACTAACTACAAGGCATCCTGAATCACGCAGTCTGGTTTTGTCTCTGCTCTCCACACCTTGTATTTTCACAGCTAAAGAGTTAGAAAATGTATCTATAGCTTTTGATAGTACCTTCAGTTTTATAAAACAAACCAAGGAACAGATCAGCTGTGGAGAATGTCCCAGATGCTATCGACCTAATAAAAAAAGAAATGTCCTCAAGGATTATGCACTGCGACTCTTTCTTTTTCCCTGCCCATCTTGCACACGGAGAACAGGGAATTTGTTCTACAAGAAACAAAAGTACAATGAAACACTTTTCCTAGATCTTAAACTGCGCGTTTTAGCATTCATATTGTTTTATAGCATTCCTCTATGCAACACTGAAAGTTGAGACTTCAAAGGGATAAGAAAAGAATGGTCTGTTCACACTTTCTATTTTCAGAACAGGATGTTGGGTGATAAGAAAACGCCACCCAGGCAGAATACAAACCCACATGTGCTGCTGGCCCCGGGAGGCTGCACAGGCGGGCAGATCGCTCCACCTGCTGGACAAAGCTGCTCTGCTCACACGCACAATTCAGCCCACAGCAGAGACGGGAACGTGCCACGCAGGTTATGGTAGTTATGGTAGCTACTTCCCAAGTCCAACCTCATGTTTTATCTCCATGTGAAACTCAGAATTGTCCTCTTCTGTAGAAAATTTTCAGTCAGTGATTCCTGTTCAAAGTATTACTTAGGGAAAACACAAAGCTCATCTAGAATGCAAGACAAAAGGAAAGACGGCCTATTTGGAGTCTCCAAAGCTTTTAAACATTTGAATGCGTTTGAAATTTTAGAAGAGATATAAAAAACCCACAAAAAAACCCCCAAAAACACACACNGGAGAGAGAGAAGGGTTTGGGCACCTCAGCCCAGGAGATAAGCCAGTTTACCAGTCACAATTCTCTCCATAAAGAGCAGCTCACAAGCAGCTCGCAGACTAAGAAGCCTCATATAATTTGTCCAAATTTCTTCTTCCTTTCATTTTGTGCTCAACAAAGGCAGAATATAAGATGGTAAGATGATCGCTATTTAAAGACACTGCACAAAAAGCATTGCCTCCTTCCAGAGTCCTATGACCATTTCTTACTCAAAGTTTTTGCTCTTGGAGGTGGTGCCTGTAAACACGTTCAGTACAATTTCTCAGAGGGAAAGACCCCTTGGTTCCTGAACTTTTCCAAACACATAGCATCTGAACCATCTGAGGGCACGTCCCACCTTCAGTGCAGGCCTGGCACAGGAGTGATCTTCAGCACAGTGCTGAAAATTCATTTCACCCTTTTCCCTAACTCCATCACAAATGCTCTGCTTCTCACCTCAGCTCTGCAGTAGAGACATGTAGCAGCATCTCTCTCCTTACCAGGTTTAAAGAGAAGGAGAATCTTATGAATAGAAAATGTCAACACTGTATCATATGAACATAGTGGATTTTAAAAATGAGAGGGTTTATATCACCTGGGATAATATTACTGCTACAGATTAAAACATTCCCTGTAAATGCAATTCTTATGAGAATCAAAATTTCATTGCATTAAAAAAAAATTTACAGTTTACCTAAACAATGTATTTTCTTTCAGCTGACAGTAAATTATTTCATTGCACTCAATAAAATTCACTGTCTGAAAAGTTTAAAGTCAGTCTTGTTGTAGAGTAAGACCTATACATTCTCCAGGCTACATGCACCTTTCAGGAAACAAAGGGTTTTTTTCCTGGTATTGGGAAGAAGTGTTTTTATAGGGCTTCTGGTGCCAAAGGAAATTTATGAACTCCTGCAGAGAGGTGTGAGGATATGACTCATTTCTGAGGTGATAAAAAACCCCAACATTTTGTTGCCTATTGTTTTACATTGGATGCTGTTAACTTTTACCCCATGCCACAGAAATTGACAAGACACAAGAAAATTCTGTTTTGCTGAGTATAGTATATATTTTTTGCCTTCTAAAAACACCGAAGATATGAAAGTCACATGTGCCCATTTCAAAAGAAACTGTGTTAAGTATTCTCTGTGTTCAGGCTACCAGCCAGGTTGCAGAAATGAGCTATAGCCAGGAAAAGTGAACAGCACTGACCAACTCTTTTTTTCCTTTAGCTCCTGAGAGTGAGGAGGATTTTACAGGTCAAGTTCTGTTATAACTATTTCAGGCCTTTCAAAGAGTTAAAGAATACTTTCAAATTTTGCAACAAATAAAATCTAAAGCTCTGCAACTGGATCCATCTGCTTCAATGCTGGTGGAAAAACCAAAATTTTGAGCAAATTGTACTGTGTTAGCAAAGAAAGCTATTAAATACAAATACATATCTTTAAAATTCATTCTACCCATCTATTCATCCATCTATCGATTTCACAGTCGGTCTGCTGCCCCCATTCCTGCCCTTTTAATCTCTTGTCAAAGCCAGTTTGGCTATCAAGACAAGACAAGTTTGTGACTTTGGGCAAGGCAGGCATCAAAAAAGAGAGTCCTTTTGCAATTCTTGACTTGGCATTGAGATAATGCTTCATTTTAAGGAGTGAAGACATAGAAAAACAGGAAGCCCACAGCTTCAAAGTATTGTACAAGATAAAACCAGATTGGTTCCAATGAAAAGTTTAGCACCACAAAGAGCTTACACATTTTGTTACATGCGGTTATAAAACACACAAGTCAAAATATCTGGCATATTGAATAGCTGAATGAAACCTGTTTGTTAATGCAATGAGGGAAGTTATCCTCCTAGCGTCCTCTGACATTAAAATTTTCTGTCATGCTGAACTGCCAAGTTTTTTTAACATTTTAGCTATCTTTTAGCTGGCAACTTATATCAGACAAAGCATTATTATCAACAAGAAAAGTGCTCAATTCATACTGCTTTAAGCAGTTACCTGTGTCATCAGGTATACAGACAGACAATAGCTCTCTGATGAAAATGTCACTTTCTTATCAGATCACAGTGCCACAGTTTTAATGATCTGCTTCAGAACAACAGCAGAGAAATATTTTTGAAGGTAAACCAACTACAGGTTTTGTTTTCTCCTAAGAGAACACTGAGCAAGTTTCTTGATAAATGTTATTATAGTGCTTCAGATGAGAAATTTTACTACAGACACAAAAGAAACAGAGAATTTCGAATATGGCCTGCACAGTTCAAAGGAACAGAGATGAAAAAAAGCTTCTAGATTCCCTGATTTCTGTATCATCAATGTATAATGAAGGTTTCCAAGCTTCCAGGTAAGAAGTTTGTTAGATGGGAGCTACAGTGATCTGGTGACAACCCCAAGCAACTGTAATGACTGAGGAGAGTCCCAACTTCAGGAAGAAGGGGTTTAACCCACAACCCCTGCAGACATATCTTGAATGCACATGTGATTTTATGGGTTTGATAACATCAGACATTTTCCTTCCTGTAGCAGGAAGGTGCTTTTAATATGGTTTAGTACTCATCTGATGTTGGCAGGACAGCAATTGCCTGTTTCCTACTATGATTTCTAATCTATGTAATCCACTAAAGCAGCTCTGGATTGAAATTGTCTTTCTTCAGCTACTTTTCGCTTCAAGGCAGCTCTATAAATCCAGTTTCTGAATTGCCTCTAATCCAGAACTCCTTGTTGCAGCAGACTCTGGTGCAGATATTCACAGACCTGGAAGTGAATCACCTTTCTGTACACATCCTTCACTGTGCTTTCCTCATCTTGTTATATTCAGCTGACAAAAGATAATCTCTAGAAACTTTCCTTCTTTATGTGGAAAGAGAAAAGACTGCCACAAGAAAATCTCTAGTGGAGCAGCAGGTCAGCAGAAAATACAGTAAACTGTATAGATTTAATCTGTAAGTGTAGTTGCAACAAAAGGTCAGTTTTGGCCCAAGTTATCTGCTGCTTTGTGGGACCACAGCTGGCAGAACATGTCTTCTTCCAAGGACTTCATGATGCAACACCAGAGGGTGTTGCAGATCAGGTCTAAGATACCCTGAGGAAAACAATGTAGGATTTCTTACACGGAGCTTGAATATTTTTTATTTTTAACAGAATCTGACTGATTCTCTTAAGGATTTTTTTGTAAGCATTAGCAACAATTCAGAAATAACCAGAAAATAATTATGGTAGAAAAAAAACCCTCAAACATATACATGTATGAGAAGAGGAGAGAGTTAACAGAAGGAAACTGTTCTCTTACTTGTAAGTCCAGTAAATAAGTGAATGGGAAAGATAAAATAAAGGTTCAATCCACCAAGGGAATACTGACGGAAAGCAGTGAATTTTTAGACATGACACAACACCCGTCTTTCACAAGGAATCCCAGAGGAAATCACTGTCCTGTAACAAGTGATCAAATTTCCTCCAGATACTGGAAAATACACAGAGAGGAGAAAGATTAACCAGCACTTAATGATTCTGGCAGATTGCTTATCTCCCACCTGACAACTCCTTGGGCACCCTGATGAAAATCAAAATCCTGCATGCTGCTTATTAGCTTCCCCCACTGTAAAGGAAGTAAAAATATATGGTGCACAGAACAGCTGAAGTAGTCACATAAACTCAAAGAGAACTCATGGCAGAGAGATCATATCCTTCTACTGATCCCCCTGCCTTCCTTTTGTCTAACGTGCCTATGGGGAAACCTTCGAGAACAAATTGTCCAAACCTTCAGGACTTACACATACTACAAACATAGGTATTTTTATTCTTTAATTTATAAAGATAAGGGAAATACCTGATCCCAAACTGGGCTGCTCTTATGCCAGTACAATTCTCATGTCTGTTATTAAGCAAAATGGCTCTATGGCTAGACATGGCACCATGAAGTTACACTCCCACCCTTCCAAAGAGCTGCCTTAACTGCCTGATTGCAAGCAGACAATAACCCACTGCAACCATGTTCAGAGAAGGAATGCCATACTTTCCCTAGTGCCTGTATCACAGCTAAATACAGAATTTCCAAAGATGCATCCTAGAAGAAGGGTTTGGTGTGCAGTCATGCATAAATCTGTTATGGACAGAAACCCATAATTTCTCCAAAGTGACTGACTACTGTAATAGCTGTTCTCAGTAAGAAGCCAGCCATCAGCTGCATGGATTACAAGCTAAATTCAATCTTTGTTCCATGTGCTTTGAATATACAGCTTGGTACAAAACACACATATTAATGGCTGTAGGCATTTCACACCGACACAAATGCAACGGAGTCACAGAGGAAGAAGGGAAGTTTTACCCCTGCTTGGTGTTCACAGTGTTGATGGGCCTGTTAGATGTAAGCAAGAAATCAATTCTGCTTGCATAGCCCTCCAGAAGCATACTTATTTTTAGGCATAGGACTCAAGACTGCCTTTTAAAGCAGTTTATTAAGCAATAAACAAGTGTTGGAGGGATGGATTGATGCAGAGAATCCTTTCAGGTTGACCATGGGGCGCAAATTAAGGAGTAAACTGAGTGCTCTCCATTTTCATTTCTCTACTCCAGACTCCTCAGCATGATTTGTATTGGAAGTGCTGTAAATGCACATTATTATTTGTATTTTACCTAAACTTAACTCAACTGAAGTTTCATTTCATTTCAACTCACAGTCAAGGCTGAGGGAAAATAAATAACCTGGTCCTGGAGAATCTCCAAAATGTCAAGCTCCCCAAACGATTTCTTGAAGGTTTTTTTAAGCACATATTGCTCACACCATTTTGACAATATATTGACAGTATTATTTAAGAACTGAGTATGACACAATTAAAAGAAGAAGGAGCCACTCCAGTGGAAAACGGGAAGCTTTCTGGCATATGGAAAGATCACTGAGCAACAACTTGAAAGGGAAGAAAACCACACTGTAACATTAAAGATAAAAGTGGAATATGTGACCTTCCCTTATCATTAAATCTGCTCCCTAAAAGGGAGATAAACTTCTTCACTGACTGAACAAGAAAGAAATACATACCCTTCAGCAGCCATGCATATTTATCTGAAGTTTCCATAAGAATAGCTTTTTAATGGAAAAAGTTACCTGGATTTTTGTAGATGCTAAGCACACCCTTGAAATAATGAGGTAAGAATCTTTCTAATAAAAGCAGTACATCCTCCAACTCCTCCAGAATGCCCACAAGCAGAAAATTTTCATTAACGTTCAGCTTTGCTCTTTCAAGGGCCCATTCACCAGGCTCTCTGTATGAAATTGATGGGGGAAGACATAGAAGGGAAAAAGAAAGTTTAAATATGCATTTACTTCTCAAATTCAAGCCAAGAACACAAGTGAACAAAAAAAAATTTCATTGCTATAATTAGAACAAAAAAAGACCCCCCACCAAACCCGAATAGCTTACTGAGCTTTTCCACGCAACATCTAAAATTGGATTGGCATGTAAAAACAGGATCACATTAAAAGGAGGTTAATCACTGTGTGAAAGTACTCCATTCTCAAGATATCTTTTGCCACGTTGTTTATAAGCGTAAACTTGTGAACTTTGGTATTTTAACTTGGAAGCACAACCCATCTGACAGGAGGAACGACTGCCCTTGGAGTTGGAAGATGCTGAGGGGGGTGGTGTCCCTGAACTACATCAGGAGAACTGCCGGGACCAACCACTGCCTGCTGTTACTTGGTGAATCCTATGCAGGACACTACCATTTTCCACCTTGACCTTCATTTTAACTTTTGCCAAAGTCTCCAGGAGCTTCCCTTTCCCTGTCATTACCCCTGGTTTCCCCGCAGCTTTGCTACAGGATTTGCATTTTTTTGCTGTGACTGATACTGGATTTGAAGAACAGTTTAGCGCTCTTCTATCTTTTCCTCCAGCAGGAGAAGCTGGCAGGACTCCACAACATCTTTATGCTTCTCTGTTTCCCAAAAGCACAATGTAGTTAGACAACCATATGAATCCTAAATCCCTTAAAATAATTCATATTAGTTATATTCTGGGAGCAGCAGTCATCATTCATACTGACACGGAATATAATGCCAGTGTCCCAAGTTAAGGAAATCAGTTGTGCACACTAGCTGGGAGTGGCTGTAAATCACACCTCTTCCCTGACTTCATTAGGTTTTTGTGGCCTCTATGCAATAGCGAATTAACATTTGTCTGAAGCTCTTTCTGTGTCACATGGAAAAGCTTACTACTTTCCACTCCTACTAGAGCAGACTTGTAACAGGTTGTTCATGCTCTACCACGTTCTGTGCACTGATCATTTTCTGGAAGAGCAAAGTGTCCTAACTAATACTATGAACCTCCTGTTTGTAGCTCCTTATCGGACTAAGTAGCTGAAGGAAGTGCAAGGGCATGACAGGAGCCACATCTACAACAAGGTACAAAAGAGTACTTCAATATCCTGCTCGGGAACCTTACAGAGATATTTTGTGAAAGTATTCAGGCAGGTGACTGTTGTTAATGGGATTACTCACGCATGCAGGTTAAATGTGCAATCATAACCATTTGCAAGTAAGGCAAAAATATGTTAAAAAAAAAGGTGTAATGAAAATGAAGTCATTAATCTATTTTGTTTCTTATACGTAACTTCACTTAAGCCAAAAAAAAAGAATAAGGCAGGACTTTACAACATAGATACTTAGAAATTAAGACAGAAGAAGTAACATATTTTCACTTGTTATTACAGGAAGTATGGCTTTTGAAAGAAAATCTGGGAAGTGTGCAGTTTCATTATGGAGAAGCCTGAATAATAAACAGAATACCTTTAAGTTGAACACACCTAATGAAGAACATTTGTTACCAACAAAAGTATCTAAAACCAAGAAAGTATTTAAAATTATTCCTATATTATTGCATTAAGTATTTACTATGGTATCAGTAACACTGCGATATTAGAAAGGCATACACAGATGTTAAAAATGAAGTAGCTCAATTAAAGCAGTAGAAGGCTGAATTTTACACAGTTTTAAGCATGAACACGGTTTCTTATATGGACACAGAAACCTGTATTCCTCGTACAGACCTGATACAAGCATCTGAGCAAATCAAAAACATGTATTACAAAATTACAGTGCAGATAAAAGGAGTAACCCAGAAAAAAATCTACATAAATACATTCACATTTGATGCATTATTCATTCTATAAATCAAGAAGAAAGAATAGTGCCACATTTGGAGTGCTCTCCTTACTTCAAAATACATGCATGCAGTACCATATACAGTGCTACATTCCTTGTACTTTCATTTTTCTCTTGTACTTCAAATAATATCACCTCTTCATTACCAATTTCTGACAAAATGTTGGCAATAGCTATTGCTGAACAAATTGAAATACCTTGCATATATTTACCTGCATCTTGGATGCTGTCCACAGAAATATGGTATGATGTAAAATAACTTGGGATTAGAACATTCAGGGTAGTTTTCAAGGATACATACATTAATGTCCTGTGGGGGAGGAAAGAAAAAATACTGTATTTTCCTTTCTCTATTAGCAACTGTTTATCTCATACTTTTTATAGTCATCTCAGGGTCAAAGAATTGTGCTGAGGCTGTAACAAATACCTTAAAAGTCATCTATTGGTCCATTTATCTACTTCTTACTATCAGCAGTGGAAACAAAAAGTTACTTTGTCCTAGAATGCATAAAGCAATTTTTCCTTCTTTCTGCAAAGCCCACAATTATTATACTGAGATTACTATATGAGTCAAAGTGGGACACATTAATCAACATTCATACTGAGTAGCATTTAAACTATTCAGAAGATTATTTTCATGCTCTTCTTTCTTCTAAACACACCCTGAAGTATCCAGAATAAATACAATTGAGACAACAATTATTACCTGTCCTCCCTTTTTTTTTTTTTTTTAATTCTGCTGCATTCAATGACTGGAAAGAAGAAATGTAAGCTGTAATTTGTACATCTCCCTCAATATTAGAACATACATCACTTTTGGTTACAATTCTGTAAACTTCTCAGATTTTCAGAACTGAACTGTTCAAAGCCTACTGAGAAAAGGGGTTATTAGAAAATATTCATCATTTTCATGAAATATCATTCATCTAATTAGAAGCTATTTATCATTTTTCAAAGACTAGGCATAGCTACCAAACCCTGAGGAACTGCATTCCATTTATACCTTTACTTCAGCACAATAATAAACACACGGGATTGAATTCCATTATCCTGTCTAATATGATAGAGCCTTACTCTGCCAGAAGACACACCCACTCCAGAGACATGCAGGGCAAAAAATGGGTAAGACAACAAAAGCAAGGATGGAAGGATCTCACCTTTGCAAAATCAATCCTCGTTATCTAGATACGTACTCTCACAATGCTATGGGCGATACACACGTCATTATCAAACCAACAACTAAACAAATCCATATTTTATCAAGTAAATAAAATGGGATAGAGAACATTCCACAAGACAGATGCGCTTGGCAGCATGGAAGACATGGACAGCATTTCCTGCTCTCCCAGGGGAGGGCAGGGTACAGGCCTTCAGCCACAGCATCTGCATCTGAGGCCTCATCAGAGAAAAGCTCTTCCCAGAACTTCAATCCTTTCACCTAACTTCATTAGAGCCCCATTTGGGTCTGTAAGCCTTTTAAAGTACATTTCTGATTCCTACTCTGTCTCACAGTTATGTGAATCCAACTTTATAGGCACACCAGAAGACCCTGGGCTAGGAAGTAAATCACATGGTGAGGAACCATTAAAGAAAACAACATAAAATTGCCAGCTGGGATACAAAAAATCCATTTCCCCTGCTCCCCACTGTATATTCAGGCCTTGCCTTAAATACATACCAGAAGATTTATGGTCAAGACCTGAATTTTGACATTAAAGGCTCTGAGCTGAAGCTAACCAGCCCCTCATTCTCCATGCTATGATTACTAAGAAATCTTACTGTGGATGTATAGATTGCACAGGCAATGTGTCTCTCCTATAACCCCAACAGGTTTTTTTAACGTGAATTACAAACTGCAATTCTTTAAAGGCTTATTGTGCTTTTTCTTTAGAGACACCAGAGATGTTTTCAGTGATATATATTTTTGGCTTTCATAAGAACCTAAAGCCCTGCAATGAACTAATAAATTGCTTGGATTTTAAAAAATCTGAAATATTGCCCTGACAATACTTTAAATTATGTCCAAGCTGGCTTGCACTTGATAGATTAGATAGAAGGTGGGTAGAACATGTACATAAGACTTAAAAATCTGTAGCAACATCCAGCTAAGAACATTATCTCTTCTCATTCTCACACAAAGGTGAATGGACATTAGCTCTCAACAAAGAAACTTACCATTTCTTTGCAAGAATAATGAATATGGTGAATCAGAAAATATTCCGTGAGATGAGTATCAACACCCAACACAAAAGTGTAACTGGGACCTTCTTGTAATTGTGAAAACAGTATTTGATTCACACGGCCAGAGAAACATCTGTACAATAAAAGCAATGTAAATTCACATGGAAAATCCTGCAGCTTTAACAAGTAAACAGCTGATACTAACTCAAAAAGAGATTTCACTGTCCTTTTTAGAGTAAACTGATGTAGGATTACTGAAACAACCAGGCTGGCTCTAATCTAATCTTCCTCACTCCTGGTTGATAACTCAAGGTTTAAGATAAAGGCCAGGTGAGCTTTCATACAAACCTACAACCTTTTTCCACATAAGGACATTAACTTCACCTTCCTGACATCAGAAGCACCAGGCTTTCTCTGCAGTAGAAGGACTGCCCCTTCCCAGGCTTTGTTTACCACCACTGCTGTGATCTGTTTTCCAGCTGCTGGAGTGTCCTTGTGCATTTGCAGCACCCACTCACTCCATGAGATGTGAAATCAGTTTTCAACCAAAAAGTGGGTGAAATAAAGGTCAGCCAGAGGTGTGCAAAACTTAAACACACCTACAGGAAGATCACTTTTGGTGCTAGTGGCACTCAGGAATTTCTGGGGTTTTTTTTGAGCATGGAAAGCCAAGGTGAAATGCCACTATTCTAGGCAGTGTTACTCTGCTACCCTAAGCCACATTAATTAAGCCACATCTCCCAGTAAGAACTTGCTTTCTCAGCAGAACACAGATCTTTCAGGGCAGAAATGTTTCTATGTGAGACAAAAATTTGCAAGGTGACAGATGACAGCCTTGCTCATTCAAATCACTGGAGGAGCCTTGTAAAAAAAATATTTTAAGACAGTCTGAAAAGATATAGAAGGAAACACAAAGAGCTACTTTGATCATAACCTTTCACAACAAAGAAAGCAGTTTTTTACTTTATTCCTCAGCTCCTGGCTACAATTCATATCACTCACATCCCACTGGGCTTGTGTCTTCAACAGGGCAGTGGGAGGCCTGGGAATCAGCCCTGCGACTCCAAGTAACAACAGAAACTGTCTTTCCTTTAAATAGTACTATATTTTTCTACTCATGTAACAATTTTGTCTGAAAAGTTAAACTGGTAATTTCTGCTTCCTTCTTCTGTAAAATTGTCTTTGAAATAAAAATCACAACATGCCTTAATCCTTTAATCTGTCAATGAGTCAGAAAACTGATCTATCAGAAATACATCCAAGGTGCATTAGTAATATGCTTTTTTGAGATTAGTGATAAACGATTTAATTTGCCATAGTGAGCTCCTATGTGCTATAAGTGGAAGTCAGCACCTGATTAAAAATATTTCATAGAATCATTGAATCAGGTTTGGAAGAGACCTTCCAGATCACCTAGTTCAACTCTTACCCCAGCACCACTGTAATCACTCCTAAACCATATCTCCAAGTGCCACAGCCAGATGCTCTTGAACACTTCCAGAGATGGTGACTCCATCATTTCCCTGGGCAACTTATTCCAACGTCTAACACCTCTTTCAGTGAAGTTTCATTTTTCTAACATCTAATCTGAACCTCCCTGATTCAACTTAAGGGCATTTCCCATCATCCTGTCATTTCCTCCTCATTAAAACTCCTTTCAGGTAGCTGAAGAGAGTGAAGGGCTAGAAAATTCCTTTGGGAATTTTAATCCCATCATAAAAAGAGCAAACTTCAAGGTGTTCTTTTGTAGAGCAATAAGCAATTTACTTAAGTTAATGCCTTATGACAAACTTATACTGTACCATATACAAAAATATGACATAAGATTTGAGAATTATTTTTTCCTCCTAATACAAATTCCTAAGAGCACTGACAAAAATAGTAACTTGTTTTTTATCCAGTAGAAGCCACACCCAAATAAAAAAAAATAATAATAAAAAAGGAAAATATTAGGCTTCAAGGCATTCCCTATTTGTTGATTATCAGTGTCTCAACCAAAAATTACAGAAACACCACGTTCTGCCCTGGATGCATTACAACTATTAACAGCCCTGACTTAAACTGTCCTTATTTTAAATTAATTCCTTATTTTAAATTAATAGGGAATCATAACTCAAATACATACATGCCTTGCAAATAATTTCCATTCCATTTCCATCCGTTCATCTATGGAAAAACACAAAAATATTCTCTNAAAAAAAAAATTTATTTCCTCAAAAAAAAAAAAAAAAAAAAAAAAAAAAAAAAAAAAAAAAAAAAAAAAAAAAAAATGCATATCCTCTTTCTATGCTCTGCCCCTGTGAGATACCACAACTTCTGTGAAACCAGGAGACTTTGCATTCACAGCCCAGGAACAGTGAATGTTCCCTCACTCTGAAGGGTGAAGATGTGGAGGTGTGTTAGCAGCAACCTAAATTTCAAGTTTTCATAAAAGGAAATGAAATATAATGATGTGGAAAACCAGTGACTGAGCCCAGTCTACGGTCACCTCTCCTGCTTACAAGGCCGTTCTTCATACACCACCACAGTCAGCAGTGCAGTCTAGCCCTCATTGTTGCCAGCCAAGGAAAATTCTTCCACTCTCCTGGGAGCCACTGAGAATCCTCTCACAGCTTGTAAAGTGTTTTCTCACATAGTTGGTGTTTGTAAGAGGTCAAACTGACCCTTACATCCTGAGGACAATGTCGCATCACATGAACTAAACACAGCCACACTAAAAAATCCCCAACATAATTCCCTACCTTCTCTGGCCCCAGCTAGGGAGCTCTGTGTGGCCTTAGGGTGCTTAAAAAGAAAATGTCAATGCGATTCTCAGAAAATGGCTTGTGACTACAAATATGACATGAAAGAAGGAAAAGCACAACTTCCTACTTTGGAAGGCTGCAGAAAGACTGAAAAGTCAAGGTATAGAAGGCTTCCAAGTACAAATGTAACACAACTTACTAAATTTTATTCAGAAGCACAAATTATTTACACATTTTAATGAAACATAAGATGCAATGCAACACATTTTTAACCCTAGTTAGAGTTTTACTTCCCCAGGTGATATTTAATGTTTCTATTCAATCTCAATCAAGTATTTGGATAACTTGAGCCACACAGCAGCAAGATGACTTCTTTCTTTCAAATACATCTGGTATCTATTTGTGCATCTATGCCAACAGCACTGGCAGCAGATTGCAGTGGGGTGGGCAGGTGCTGGGCACTGCTTTCCAAATCAGCATTGCCAACATAGACAAAGCCAAGTGTTTCCCATCCTGTACTGTTGTGGCACTGAGGCCCTCCAAGGTGGGTGCCAGGTGGGATGGACTGTGCCAAACTGTGTGGGATGATTGTCTGGAGATGACAGCAAGCTGGACAAGTTTATTGGGACACCAGTGGCAAGCTGCAGTGATCAGTGAGCATCTTGGGGAGAAGTTCCACAAGATGGCAGAGCAGATCCAGCTAACCCTAGAATGCAGGGTTTCTGTCCCCAAATGCCCCCTGCACCAGCTGACAGCCCCTTCACTTCTGTGAGGATTGGCCAGCTCAAAAAGCAACAGAAACTCTTTTCTGTTCCTCCTCCACTGCATTCAGGTCCTCTACCAGAAGAGTGAACAACACGGGGCTTGCTCACATTAATGCTACCACAGCACTCCAGCTGCACAGGGTGACACAGGCCACAGTGGATGACTTCAGTCATCACATTAACTTCTTTTACAGCGTTCCTTGGGCATTCACCCTCTACTGTCTGGGGTCCTCCATGGACTGCAGGTGGATCTCTGCTTCACCATGGACCTCCATGGTCTGCAGGGTGACATCTGTCTCACTGTGGTCTGTACGAGGGGCTGCAGGGGAATCTCAGCTCTGCTGTAGCACCTCCTCCCCCTCCTTCTGCATTGACCTTGGTGTCTGCAGAGCTGTTCCTCTCTTATAGTGTCACTCCTCTCTTCTCCAGCTGCAATTGCTCCTATGCAGTTACTTCTTTCTCTTAAAGAGATTATCCCAGAGGCACTACCACCATCACTGAAAAACTCACCCTTGGCCAGCAGTGGATCCATCAGAGAGCTGGCTTGAATTGGCTGCACTGGACATGGGGGAAGCTTCTGGCAGCTTCCCACAGAAGCCGCCCTTGTATCCCCTCTGCCCCCCAGTCCCTCATCACTGCTACCAAAAGCTTGCTGTGCAAACTCAGTACATTTTTGTAGAGGATAAGTTGCAGACGATCATGTAACTCAGTACATTAATGTAGAGGGGTTTCTTTGAATGGACTTTCCAATTTCTTCTGGCAAAATGCATGTTTTTACTTTCCCCCCCCCCCCCCCCCCCCCCAAGTAAATAGGCTGCCAAGTTTAATTCCCACTTTATTTTGCCTGGGCTAATTTGCCTGGACTCTTTTGCCTGGGCTGACTTGCCTGACTTTTCAGCCAACAATGTATTAAGCTTTTCTTTCTGGCATCTTAACAAGTGAAGTGGCAGCTAACAAAACAGAATCTTCTGCTAACCATCTACATTTTCATTAAGTACAGACATATGTTATTCATTCATATACAAATTTTTGCTGGCATTGACATAGCATAAGTGATGAACTATGCCCACAATGCTACTATTTAGATGTGACAAACATGAAATACATTTGTACATCATTATTTTCTAACTTAAAATAATGTACAACATCAAGAAAATACATGGGTGGATATATTTTTCTCTTTTCTGTTATCAGAAATCATGTCAGTAATTTGTCAAAGTTAAGTTTTACCGGTAAGAATGAAATAGCTTCATAGTTGTAAGCAGACACCATATCCTATCTTTCTTTTCCACTGCTTTTGTATTTTTCACCTCAAACCATCTTAGTACGGGAAATACATTAAAAAAAATAGAAAGAAATTGCCAAAAAAAGGGTGAGTGGCTGCCAGCTGGAAGCAGTAAGCATTAAATAACCATCCTGTTAGAGAGGGCACAGATCCAGGGAAGACCAAAAATGAAGATCATTATACTGTAATCAAGAATGAATCCCAATGGCAACTAACAGCAGGGGGACAGTACATCTGCTAATTCTGTTTACTAACACTTCTTCAAAAAAGAACCTGGAAAATTTGTCTGCTTGGGTGACAAGCTTTAATAAAGCCAATTAGGGATGGCATATATTCAATTCTGCAAATGCCAAGAAGGAAATATCCACCACCTCAAGGACTTTTCATCCCTCCCTAATGGAGGGTACATGGACACTAGCAAATTGATGCTTATGAGGAAAGCAACAAGTCATAGAATGGTTTGGGCTAGAAGAGACCTTAAGATCACCTTGTTCCAAACACCCTGGCAAGGCAGGGACACCTTCTACTAGGTCATGTGCATCAAAGCACCTAGCCTAGTCTCCCCAGTGCTTCCAGGGATGGGGCATCCACAACTTCTGTGGCAACCATCACAGTAAAGAATTTCTTCCTGATCTCTAAACCTGCCATCTTTCAGTTTAAAGCCATTGCTGCCCCTCATGGTGCCACTACATTCTATTTTTAAAAAGTCCATCTCCAGCTTTCCTGTAGGCTCCCTTCAAGTACTGTAAGGCTGCTCTAAGGTCTCCCCTTCCCTTCCCCAAGCTGAACAACCCCAATGCTCTCAGCCTGTTTTCATAGGAGAGATGCTCCAGCCCTCTGACCATCTTCATGGACATCCCTCTGAACTTGTTTCAACAGATCCATGTCCTTCTTATGTTGAGGGCCCCAGAGCTGGACTCAGCACTCCAGGTAGAGTCATAAAAGAAAAAGTCATAGAAGGTGGAGTCTCACTTCCCTTGACCTGCTGGCCACGCTGCTTTTGTTGCAGGCAGGATGCAATTGGCTTTCTGGGCTGTAGGTGCAGATATGGCTCATGTCTAGCCTCTGATCTACCAGCACCCCCAAACCCTCCTCCTCAGGGCTGCTCTCCATCTGTTCAACCCCTGGCCTGTACTGATACAGAGGTGTTGTCTTGACTCAGGTGCATGACCCTGTACTTGGCCTTGTTGAACTTTACGAAGTTCACAAGGGCCCACTTCTCGAGCTTGTCCAGGTGCCTCTGGATAGCATCCCTCCCCTCCAGTGTGTCAACCACACCACAGAGCTCAGCGTCATCAGCCAACTTGCTGAGGGTACGCTCGATCCCACTGTCAGTGACACCAACAAAGTGTCAGTGTCAATGGTGCCAGTCCCAATACTGACCCCAAGGAATGCCACTTGTCTCCACTTGGACACTGAGCCGCTGACTGCAACTCTTTGAGCGTGACCATCCAGCCAATTCCTTAATGACCAACTGATCCATCCTCAAATCCACATCTCTCCACTTCAGAGACAAGAATGTTCTGTGGGACAGTGTCAAATGCTTTGCACAAGTCAACAGATACATCTAGCAATTTATGTTCACAAAAGATAGTTCTAGAGCACAGACAAAGTTAATTTCTTACAGGCAACAGCCTCAGCCTGGAGCTGACTGAAGTCAGCGAGGCTGATGTCAGAGGGCTGAAAGCGGACAGAGATGCCACTGGTGGATGAGAGTGTTCCCGCTAGGGTGGTCTCACCACACCTGGCAATGCAGGGCAGCCTTGGCTGCTCCTGTCCCAGCAAGAAAGGATGCTACAGAAGACTCAGATTATTGAGAAGTATTTTAGTCCAACCTCAGATTTTTGAGAAGTATTTTAGCCAATCCTTGCTAAAGGAGAAGCAAGTTTATCTATACCAGGTTACCATTTGTTCAATCTGTTAAAAAAAAAGTTCATATCCACTCTAATTCATAGCGATGCTTTACTGCTCCTACTGTCAGGAAACATCCACTAGTATCTGATACAAAACCACCCTAATTCAGAAAACTGCTTTGTCTTTGATCTCGGTGAACTCAAGGAATAGCAGGACATCTGCTTCATAGCACATTTTTATTCACCTGAGGATATATATTTCTCTACAGCAATTTATTTTTAAGACCATCTTCTGCACTCTTCAATTTTTCAGAAGTCTTAGAACAGTTTTTAACTTAAGTTTTTTTCAGTAAAACCAGAAAAGACCCTGCCAGTGTCTTAGTAAATTCTCACTGAACAAGGTAGTCATGAAGGGAATTAAGGAATTACTTCATATCTCTGGCTCCTGGAACCCAGCATCTTTTGTTTACCTTGAAATGCTGTATCCTAGAAACCATTTGTGCGAAACATTTAAAAAAAAAACAAATTGGAGGAGATACACAGGAAATCATCATGTAAAACTGTGGATCATCACCTCTCTAATACACCACTCTTTTAATGTTAAAAGCATCAATGCTCAGCCAAATTTATTGTAACACTAAGACTCTGTGACCTGTATTAACAGCAAGTCCTGCTCACAACTGAGCAGTAATACGCACAATTACTCAGAATGAAAAATCATGTAATGAGAAAAACCACAGGACATCACAGAATCATAGAATGGTTTGGATTGGGAGGGAAGTTAAAGAGCTTCTAGATCCAACCACCCTGCCGTGGGCAGGGACACCTTCCACTGTACCAGGTTGTTCACAACAGAAAAGGGCTCTCTAGAAAGAGCGTAAGTCAGGAAAACAGTCTTGAACTGAAGTGACAGTCAAAAACACTTCAGAAAAAAGGGGTAAAATAAACAGAAGATTTCCAAAACCTAGCTACTATTAGACAACACTGTAATGAAGAACACAACCAGCAAGGGGAAGAACCAGCAACAGCAGAAAAGTGTATCTTGCAACAAGTCTTTCTTTAATCCAGTCACTAAAAATGTGATAAACATCCTTTGTTCCCAGTAAAAAAAAAGAGGGAAAAAAGAAAAAAAAAAAAACAACGGAAGAAAGAAGATAGGATGATTAAGGATGGGAAGCTAAAGATGGGAATAAAATAGCTGGTCTTCTTGGTGAAATGAGACCCTGAATAAGGTTGCACAGCATCTGTGCTGAGACAATTCTTGAGAATAACAGAGAAGGGTTAAGAGCAAAGTAGCAAAATTTTCAGGGAATATTAATGGGAGCAGATAAGAAATATGATCTCAAGGAGATACAGAAAGACTCTATTAAGCTGAAAAACATTCAGCATTAAAAACCACAGATTCTTACAACAGGATACTCTGGATGACAACGATGTAACTGGATTTAAAAAGAAAAACCCAAATCAAAAGAAAAACCAAAAGAATAACAACAATAATAAAATAGAATGATATATTTATAGAAGAGAGGTCTGCCAAGGGCTGTTAAACACAGATATGGCAGCAATGTCTGTTGGTAAGCTGAAGGGCCTAATGCAGGAAGTTAACACCTCCACATACGACAATATCATTTGCACAGCTACCAAGGAATTCAAATGTTTCAAAATATTGCATTCCTTACAATACAGAAAAGCCTATTTTAATAATGAGACATATTTCTGTAGTTCACATTTTTGTCCCATTTTCTTTCCCAGGTCAAATGTTCCCATTCCTTTAAAGCCTGACTGGATACACAGAAACTATAGTCAGCAAATTTTAGCCCAAACCTCAAAAATGCTTGTATTAACAGAAACACATTTAAGTTCTACGAATGCCTCAACAATTTGAAGCTAGCATTACACATTGTTTTCAGCAGAGGTCCACAAAATTAGTTTAACCAATATGAAAGTTTAAAAAAAGGCTTATTAGAACAAACATCAGAGTTCCATATACTAAATATGTAACTGGAGAAAAGCAATTAATGAACCAAAAGGAAATTAATTTCATAATCAATTATCATTAGGTATTATTGCTTTCATACATCCCAACAGGACAGAGGCAAAACAAACAGAAGTAATCATTCCATTTTCTTGTTTAATAGGACTTCATCTGACAAGAATTGGGGAGGAAAATGCTTACTTTCTGCAATCTTCAAAATAGAGTGAAGAGATGGAGAAGGAAAGATACGCCCCACAATTTGAAAACAAAAAATATTGCAGGCTTCAGAAAAGAAATAATTTTTAAAAATTATTAAGCTTCTCCTAATCTGCAGATGTAGCAAAATTTTCACTTAAGAAAATAAGCAATTACTAGCTAATGCATGTTTTATTTCAACATACTTCTCAATTATAGCTTACACTATCTGCTGTCATGAATTCCAGTGATACAATTCCCTTTTGCTGAAGTTAAAGGGAAGGAAGCTGTATCCAACAGCTCCTGATATGTTCCTGAAATATCAACTTGACATCAAGTACGCTGTCTAGCAAAAAAGGAAAAGAAACCTGCTGCTGACCTCTGAGCTAAAAAAAAGAGAAAATGTATGATTCATCATTCAGCACACATTACAGATTTCTTTGGGTTTGAGCATTTTTAAGTTAGTTGGTAAATCTCAAAAAACCACAGTACTGACTTTTAAAAAAAAAGTTCCTCATAGTACCAAGGACTAAATGTCTTTTATGTCCCCTTGATCTACCACATTTGTGGTGGCACTTTAACACAAACCTGTTGAATGGTGAGAAAACAGCTAGAAGTTTGAGTTGTGGGCTAATTTTGCCTTCTTCTCAGTCTTCTGCCTAATGCTGACTGACTTGGAATCTCTCCCTGCATCTTTCAGGCCTGAAAGGCAAAAGGAGCTGCAGAGCAAAGAAGAAAATCATACTGCTTCTGCATGTGGCTTCCCTGCTGCTACAACTGGAGATGGTTTCTGCTCTGCTATCCCTATCTAATTTCCCTAGTTAAAATCTTACCCTTACTGAATAGTTCTAATGCTTTTCTGGAAAATTACTAAAACTTTGCATTATTCATAGCACTGCCATTCTGAACAGCAGACACAAAATGGAACATATTGATCCCACTTTTCAGTTTCACAGACTATCAATGTACTGACAACACCAAGTATTAAAAACCTCCTAAAATTACAAGGTTCAGAGGCATAAATAATGTTCCTATTTGCATTTTCTTTTTTTACTTTTTTTTAATTTTCAGTCATCTGCTGAAGTTCCTTTCTAGGACTATGTAAAACAAAACCATACTTCCCTCCCTACACAGAAACCCAGAATCTCTCAATGCCTTCATCTCAGATGATGTGTTTTCAAAAAGCTCAGCAAGCAACAAGATCAAGTATAAAATCATGAAAGTTGATAAATTTGTTAGGAAGAGAGAAAAAAGTGTAAAATATGCTTCCCCCCTCCCCCTTTATGTTTATCAAAGACATAAATCTCTTTGGACAACAATCTGAAGAAATTTTTAACTTTTTTTTTTCCCTTTAGCCACTGATGAACACTTTAGTTTTCTTTTTTCCTTTCAAAGAGAACAGTAAATTAATTTTGAAGAAAATAATAATCTCATTTAACAATCCATCTTCACCATGGAAAGTTTCATATTTGCCACCAGTTAGTGGATTTTTCCCCAAGAAAAAGGAAATTACTCTTGACAAGCTCAGTTATGAATAGTGGCTGGCTTTGCTTGGAGCAGAGTTCATAGGAAAAAGCTGTGCTCAAGGTAACCTAACTGGACTGTGTTTTAATAACTCACTAGTTATTTAAGCAGTAGCCAGCTTTGCTGAAACAATGGCAGTCCATTTTCCAGAGTCTAGAACAACAAACAATCAGCTTAACACCCTTTGTTGGGGTTTTTGGACAGTTTGATTTTGATTTTATGTAAAGCAACTATATTTACCAGGGATACAGGAGCTTTGAAAATTCTAGCAAACAAAAAAAAGAAAGAAATGCTTGGAATAATAGCCAGAGAAAGTGAACACTGCTTCACTACCTTGTTACACAGGGAATGTATTTTCTCAATTGACACAGCAGGTCTACTGCTTATTCTGAAAGATGGAGTTACCATTTCGTTCAAGACATGCACCCACCATCCCTGTGATAACTCACATCCATGTAATATCATCAGCAAATTGGTGAGTGGCATGTATTTTTGAAAAAGGTACTTCAAATAGCCATCTTAAGGCAAAAACCAAGAACACATTAGAAACAGCCTGTTTCTTGGGGCTTTTTTTTTTTCACATTTCTTTCTTTAAATAATATTGAATTACAAGGAAGACAATAAAAAATTATTTCCTGGCAGCAATACCCTTCTTGACTGATCATTAACAAAAAAATGGCCAAATGCCCCGAACCTCAACTCAGTGACAACAAATACAGTTTTACAGTTCATCATACTCTGTTCCCTCACATTTTCTCCTGGCAATATTCTCTCACTAAGTTATGAAAAATTTCTTTTATTTTTCCTTTTGAATTGATTAAAATCCACCACAAAAAGGCTGAAGGAATCAGCTTTCTGAAGGACTCTCTCTGACCATCAGTATCCTTCAGATGTCTGGGGTAGTTTCTATTGGGTTTCCAGTTCATTAAGGTGCCAAGATGCCTTAGAGCATGTGGTTTGGATCCATCCTTGTTTCAGGGAACAGAAGCCATTATTCCTTGCATTGCACTAAGCAGCAAAACTTGCCCACTCTTTTGATTGCAGTTGCTTATCCGTCTGGCAAAGAAGTCAATCTGTCACCTCATTGTCTGAAGTCCTTCATCCTTTCATATCTCTTGAGTTAAAGAAGAGAAGGGAGGACACTAAATGTAGTACAGAGTCTGGAGCCTCTGTACTAAAACTGTTACTCCAATAGAAATTACTAGTATGCCGAGAACCTCTCAACACAATCCACTGCTGCAAAGAAAGTCTTTACGAAAAAGGAAACCAGGAGAGAGGAGAGAGAAGAAAGAAGAGACATATAAGAAGAAACTGTAGCAATACCTTTTATGCCAAGAAGGAAAATTTGATTTCTGGAATACCTGACACCTGAAGAGCACTCCTGAGGGAAAACACAGCAGCCACTTGCCAGGCAGGGCCAAGCAACCGGAGAGAACATTACAATCCATCTGCCAACACAAACCTATGGCATTTGGTTGTTTTTGGAGAAACATGAACACCCATCTCTCCATCACAGGGGCTTACTGAAGCAAACAAAGCAAGAATAAACAGGCAGCACCTGATTTTTAGGCAGACTATTCCCCAGTTCAGATCTATTCATTCTGTAATGAGACAGAAACAAAACCTAAATTTGCACCTCTGTCCATCTTCACTGCTGTACTAAGGGTTCTCTTCCTGCTGGGTGGGCTGGCTGGGAAGAACCTGCCACCTCTCCCTAGTGGGACAAGCAGCCCAGTCGTGTACCACAGGATATTCAGGCACCTCCCGTGTGCCCTAGCTCCACAGAGATGAGCCTTGGTGCCAACCAGAAAGGAGCAAACACATGGTGCTCCAGCATGCCCTGGGGCCCCTGTGAGCTGGGATCAGAATAAGGCACAGGATTTTACTCTGCAGGGTATAATAAACCTTAAAAATTTCGAAAAAATAGAATAAACTAAGTCTTGAGTATGTCTTTTCTTCCATAAAATGCCATCTCTGCTACCATATGGTTTCAACATAAACTACTTCAGTCTTAAAAATACAGAATCCACAAGTGTGACCCAGCAATCCTGCAGTCAACAGAAGAGTCCACACCACCACCAAAAAATTACACGATAGGAAAATATTTTGTAGTCAACAAACACCTAAGGCTCAGGACAGCTTTGGATGCTTGTATAAAGACATGTCTATCCCTCACGTCAGCCACGCACCATGGGCGGGCAGTTCTCCTAATTTTACCGCCCTGCACTCTCCTTGCCATCCACCACTTCAAAGCTTCAGCTTTGCTTTAGCTAGGAAGTTCTAGAGATCAGGATCTCTGCCTATTTCACTTTGCTGGCAGCTCTGACAGCCAGAAAACTTAGGCATAAATCATGAAAAGGAAAGAGGAAGGAGAATGACAGACAAGGAATAAAAGAGGCTAATAAATTCAGCTTTATTTTCATGGGTTGTCAGTTCCGGCAGGTTTTGACACCTACAGAGTGAAGTGAGTATCTGACTGCTTGAAATTACATTATCATGCCACAGCCTGAACACATTTAATATGCTGGCAGCAAGAGGAGGGCTGTCTCTCTATGCCCTTCCTCTGTCAGGAGAAGTAAAAGGTTCTGCAGTTTCCTTCCCCATCCTACTGCCAAAAAAAGAGTTTTAATTTAAGGTGGTTAAAACATAACGCAACAAGGAAAAGAAAACAGGCCTACTCCTAGCAAGGAGTGTACTTAGGAGGTTTTATATTATGGTTTTCTAGGGACAGCTACCATGATTTCACTAGACAAGTCTTCAAAAAAATTGTTAATTAAATATAATTTCAAAAAGTCTGACTCCTACTCCTAAAGACACGCACATACACATATATATATATCATTACATCTTCTTTTTATTACAGACTATCTGCTGGTCAATGCCTCATCTCTCTTACTTATGACATGTACAAATTGTAACTTTAAAAATAATTAGTTTAAAATTTGCACTAATTTTGCACTAAATTGGAACATTTATCAATTAAAAGCATTATTTTTTTTCTGGATGATAAAATATTTCAGTTTTAAAAACCATTCTATTCCAACTTAAGACAAAAAAAAAATCAATCAATAATTAGTTTTACTTGATGACTATTAAACACTGCTTTCAGATTCATAATGCCCAAAATGCTAGACTATGCATTCAAGATAACATTCATATCACACGCAAATCCTCTTGTGTTCATTCACCTGAAATAGTTATTTGTCAGGTAATTATCATTGTTAAGTCATCCCTTATTGGGAATCATGTAAGTGTTATCTGTTTAGATGTGCCTTTCTGCTACTTTCACATTAACAAAGTACATGAGAACTGAAAATAAAAATACTCAACTCGAGGCTTACAGAAATTATCAAACACCTGAAATTCACCCATACTGATACATCAAAACAAAGAGACTTTATATTTCTGAGAAGCATGCACTGAAAGAAATGTTTTATCCCACTGTTTTAAGGATTTTTACATCTTCTCTTCTGGTATTCTTACTATTACAGTGCACAATGTAATATTGTGGATGCAGTTCATACTTTAAATGCATTTTTATCTTAGCTTTTAACAATAAATTTGAGAATAGTCATGACAGTGTTAACATTAACAGATTCAGCATCAGTTTGGAACTTAGAAAAATTAATTTGATTGGCAGAGATGTAAGACAACAAAGTATTAGCCACTATGGCATATACCCAAGAACATTCAACTATTTTAAAGTCAAGAAATAACACATACAACTGGAGATCTTTATAACTGCAACTACCTTATATAAATCACTTAGTAGTAGAATTCACTTGTAAGCATGCAATTATAAAGTTTGCTTTTGAATCACCAAGAGCAGAAACGAATTTTAGAAAATCACTACTGGCTATTAGGAACATTTACCAAACACACAGGATCTTTTTCTGGGTACCCTTGAGGCTTTAGATTTGTACTGATTGGAGATTTTCTGATGAAGAGGTGTTGCTTTGGTAATTAACAGCCCTTGAGGGCTATATAGTTGCACTTTTAAATATAGAATATAGAATATTTCAGTTGGAAGGGACCTACAAGGATCCTCTAGTCCATCTGCCTGACCTCTTCAGGGCTGACTGAAAGTTATAGCATGTTGTTAAGGGTGTTGTACAAATCACTCTTAAATGCTGACATGCCTTGGGCATCAACCACCTGTCTAAGAGCCTGTTCCAATGCTTGACCACTCCCCTCTGCAAAGAAATGTTTCCTTAAATATTTCCTTTTTTTGAATACATCTAAACTTATTCACAACAATGACCAGCAAGGATGTCCACAACTTAATTACACGTTGTCCAAACCATCATACCTTTCTATTTTTTTTTACTGGATCCAGCAACTACCCATTCCAATTGTAATCATCTATTAGTCTTACACTGAAACAGTTCAAAAGCAATCATCCTTGAGGCCACTTTTTCATGCCTTCTGAAAATCTGTCTTCCCATATCCTTTCCCTTGTTTACTTCTTTCTCATTTGAAGAGCTCTAACCTTTGTCATTACTCATATGGAAATTATCTCATCATTGCTCCTAACCATTTGTGAGTGTTTTCCAGTTCTTTCAATCCCATTTTGGGAATGGGAGGTGTCCTGGTTTAGGGCAAATTTGGGAGGAAATACCCTAGGACAGGAGGTCCCAAATGTCAAATGAAATAGTCAAGTGCAGACACTGGAGATTTATATACAATGAAGTTCTCTGTATTGCTCTCTATTGCTTTTGGTTTGCCTTTTTTGACTGCCACTGAGAACCAAGCAATGCTATGGCAGAACCACCCAACACACATAGAAGATCTCACTCCTAACCCTGCAAAAGGCTTGTCAGAGTCCATCAGTTTCTAAACGAAATAAGGATTATCCCCTGTGAACTGCTTCCCTGCCTTCACTGAAGGCAAGGCTGGCTTTTGTCCCTGGGCTGCACAAGAATGCTCTGCTCTGTTCTTGTTCAATGATCCAAAAATATATCTCCTGAAAATGTAACAGAGACATACCCTCTTACACAGTTTACATGGCCTTAAAAGCTGGCATCAATATATTAGAATCTTTGTTCTGTGGTTGGAATTTTCCACTCTATGAACAGGATCTTCCTATAGAGAATATGCAATTGACTCAGACTGCTACTTCCCCAAGCTACCACAACACATAAAACCCAAAAAACAACACAAGAGAGAACATCAAGGGCTGTCCTATATTCACGCTCAAAAAGGCACAAATAAAACACTTGGCAAAATCACCATAAAAACGAAGATTCATAATTTTAAACTTAATACAGCAAGATTCTTTAATAAAACATCCTACGTTCTTACATATATAAATGTCTTCAAAAGCACTTCCAAAATACATTATATAGTAAGACCCTGTAATAATGTTACATTTAAATAAGATAGTGGGTACTTAGTGCTTGGACCTCTACTGCTACCTGGTTTCTGCTTTCCTGTGCAGTTCCTTAAAATCTGCACCAGCCAGAAACTTTCAGACCACTACAACCCTGCAAGGAAAAAAACCTCACGTTTTTATATTCTGGAGCAATATATTGTTGTTATCCTGTATCCTGTCTCCACAAAAAGGAGAAGGGCAATACAGAATGATATCATTAAAATAAAAGCATTGTATTAATCTTACATTTTCTGTAAGTATGTATTGTGAATTACATGGAAGTTTTTAGTGTTGCCATCTTAACCAATGCTATATTGCGTGTTTACTATGTGCAATTGACTCAGAATACTGAATGAAAACAGATTAGGAAGGCACATTTTCTTGCTTTTGTATAAATGCAAAATGCTGCAATGTTTGGAATGCAAACTCCACAGGAGAACATTAAAAAAAATATTGGTCTGTAAATTAAAGTCACTGAAAAGTAAATGTCAGCCATGAAAATACCTCCTTTAATATTATGTTTTGTAAGTTGTTTATTCAGTCCCTCCTCCAGCTGAGGTCTGAATTATCATTAACTTTGTGGTTCAATAAATTATTAATACAGAAAGGGAAAATCTAAGGGGGAAAATGGTGCTTTAGAGCACACACAATAGATGAAGAGCTGCAAAAATGGGCCAGAAATTTTGCTGTGAAGAGGTAATGCAGCAAAAGGGAACAGCTGGAGACTATTAAAAACACTCATTAGAGGGAAGAAGCAGCAAACTGTTCTAATTGGGTCAGCTGACAGGTGGCTGTGCTTCAGCAGTGCTCTCCTGGCAGCCCTGTCCCAGCCGCAGGGATTGGTGCTACTGTGTGATCCCCAAACCAGACCTACAGCTGCAAGCTGCACTGCAGCATGACCAGTGACCAATGCAAACCAGCTCAGCACCAGTGAACCACACAGGCAGTAAAATGACTACTGTCAGTATGGGGATGTATCAGGGAAAACACTGGGAGTGCACAAAATGTCCGGCCTCTTAACTACAGCTCCGAACACAGTAAGTGAAAAATGTTCTTTTTAATTTATATATTTAACTCCCCAATATCTGGTATGCACTGCACAGACAAAAGCAAATAATTATAACCTCTGCATGCCTCAGATTTCCAGTCTAAACAATGCTAACCAAGTTATCAGAGCCTCCCTGAAATTTCCCAGGTTCAATCTAGAGACACTTGTAGCGCCTTTTGTGAGGTCCTCAACAGGAAAATCAGAGTCACGAACCTCTACTCCCTCACTGCACCACATCTGCAGGCAGACAACTTTCTCTCAGCCTTTTTTTAATAGAGAAACACACTCATGAGAGTGATGGTCAGAAGATGAAGACGTGGGCTCCGTACCCATGGTCTCTTCTGGAGGCCGCATCTCTGGCAACTGAAAAGCTTGAAGAAACTTATCTGAAGTCATGAAGGAGAAAGCTCAAAGATGACAAGTACTGATGGCAATTCATAATGTAATTACCCACGGTATCATGCAGACAAACACTGGAAACAGTCTTTTTTTACCAATTACAGATTTTCAGACTGCAGCCAGCTGCAGTCCGAAAATCACTGTAATTGGTAAAAGAATATTTTTCATTGTAGATAGAAATTTGAGGATATAAATAATAAAACCTGTTAAATGAGGCTGAATAATATTCTTATATTAATGAAAACCGTGGAAATCATAAAAGGAAATTCTCAAGATTCAGGACGGAAAAAAAATATTCTATGGAGTTTACTCATTCGCTTTTTTCGATTACTTTGAATTCTATGAAATAACCTAAACATTAGATTTAGTATTTAGCCATAAAGGTAATATTGCAAAAGTAATGCTTTTTCCCTATTATAAGAAATTTGATGTGGAAGTTCCCTGACATCACTTGAATTTTACTTCCCTCCTTTGCAGTAAACCTTTTAACAATAATTTTAACATTTCATTTAAAAGACAAAAGGACAGATGCTCCTTTATGGGATCACTTGCGTGAGTAATGTTTAACATGAGGCTGAATATTGTTAGAATATTTTTAATTTTTGCTGAGAAAAGCATATTTATTTTTAGAGATGAAGTTGAAAAACTATGCAGAGCCACCCAGAGATGCAGTGTAAACTTAACTGCTAATTATAATGAAAATTAGAAACATCCTACAGGAAGGTGACAAGTTCTTACCTTACTGAATGATTTTTTCAATACAAAAATTCTCACTTCTGATACATTAGCTCAGAAATCTAATTTGAATGAGCTAGGAGCCATGGTATTCAAGAGCCTAACAGAGATCAGAATCCCATGTAACCAGACTTCCTGCAATTCAGGCAACAACACACAGCCCATGCTGCTTCACAAACTCATTCAACCTTAGTGGCCTTAGATCAAAGTTTTACCAAGTATTAAGAAAAGATGAAAACCCTACACATGCCTTTTTTTATATTTGATGTCTCAAATTGCATCTGTAATAAATACTAGATAATTACACAAAAGCCTTCTGGAAGGAACAATTTTAATATAAAGCTTTAAAACATTACTAGTAGTCCCTCTTCATCAGGGGTGCTTCCTACTTTCTGCACTTCCAAGTCCTGAACTAAGTAATATCTCATGCATATTTTTCTTTTGCTTGGTACCTGCAGCACTCACAGCTGCACTGATAAGGGTTTGCTAGCTTTATTGAAGCATATTTACCCTAGTTCAACCTGAAACACATTCACTACAATGAATTTAAATTAACTTTTGTGAATTTATCTTATCCTACAGGACTATAATGTAGGATTGACAGTCACATCAGTGTGCTTGAGACTTGACTCAAGGTGCTCACCATTAATTACCGCTCTGCCATACTGTACACTACCACGCTGTCACTATTTATTTTGGGGAAGCTTGGAAGTGATTTCTTCAGGTGACTAACAATAACTCACTCCAGCAGTGGAAGTGTCAGCTCAGGGCAAGGAGTTGGTGGATCTGGGTATAAAGTCCCACATTGCAGCAGCTGCCTCTGCTGTATCTGACTCATGAATAAAAGGCTTGTTTTCTATCCTGAACTTCAATTAAATTTTGGTAAACACATACATTTACCAAAATGTTTTGAACAATTTATCTGACTCATGAATGAATAGTTGTGTTTCCTGGAACAAAGTCAAAGGCTGAAGCTCTCTTCAGAGAAAATTTCAAATGATCAGTGAACAGCGGAAATTTCTGTCTCTGTTTCTGACCTTTGCAATGTCAGCAGTTAAACCAGCATGCAAGGTACTGCAAGACTTCAACATAGTTTGAGTTTTTTTCAACTCCCTTTTTTTCTTAAGGATCAGAATTGAAGGGAGGGAATGCTTCCATCAAGGACATCATAACCTGGAGTTCATCAGACACAAAACCTGATCTTAAAATGCTTTTCCTCCCTTATGAGCCTGCTTTCTAGAGCAGCTAAGCTCCCACACCTTCACACTGCTGTTTGAGGATGCTGCCCTCAGCTTTGCAAGGGAAATGGCCAGTGTTGGCAGCTGTTGATGAAGACGCCAGGAATGCCTGGAAAGGTTCCCAGTTGCCCACATGACCTTCCAAGAGGTAGGAAGCCAAGACCATCATGGTTGATAAACACACAATTAGCCTCTAAGACCCAGTTTCCAGATACATATCTTTTGCCTGCAAACCCATCTCTTCTGGTAACACAGAAAAGTAATATTTACAGCTTCTCCAGTCCATTTTGTAAGTCTATAACTGCTATCAACACAGGACTTCTCAAGGACTCCAGCAATGAGCTCAATGTCATGGATCAATCAGCAGTTACGTGTTTTCCCAGCTGCTGATCAGAGGCATGATGGAAGAAGAAAAGTAAAAGCTTTTATCATCCTGCTGCTTCCATGTATCTGCTCATGGTCAGGCACACCTCATCCTAAACAACCTAAGTTCAATATTGTGATCAATGTTGAAACTATTTAATATGCTAAATCTAAGTTTATCCTTAAATAGTCCCCTGTAAAGTAAGAGTAATGTTTCATGGTGAGTTTTGAATTTAAAAGAATATTAGAGAAGAACTGCAAAAGTCATGAGACCTGCAATGAAGCCACCCATCATCACTCCTGTGCTGAAGTGGCATACTGGCTCATGCTCAGAGGTAAAACCAGCTGCTTACTTTCTCCACAGCTAGATCTGACCATCGATTTTGCAGATTTCTGAAGCTGTAATTCCAAAATCCCCAATACCTGAAATTTAAGAAACATGCCAGCTGATTTTCTTGCACCACTGAGGAAAAGATTAAAATGCAAGCATACAATGTATGATGTGGTTGGATAGCTCAAGCATTAAAAATGCTGAACATTCAGAATGAGTGGCTTTTGTGAAAATTAGTTTCACTGGCAAGTGGCCCTATATGTTACTGTCAATCTCTCTGAGCAGTGCAAGTGACTGCCAAAGTCTGCCAAGGAGGGATGGAAGGATGCTAATGGTGATCAGACCAACAAACTGCATTTTGAACAAAATGATTACTGACCTCAGTCATACACTTTTTATTTCCTTTTCATTACAGCTTTTGTACTGATCTGTGTACGCATAGATATCTGTATATGCAATTAACTTCTTAAAGAACATACCAATGCCAATGAAAATGCAAGGTAATTTACATTAGATTTTAAACCAAGACAACATGAATTTAATCTATTTGTTTCAGTCCTGCTTGAAGTAAAATTTCACTGGCTATATATATCATGTCTTAAGATGCACAGTCAGTACTGAAATAATACCAGGTTTTACAGAGTCAGTCATAGGAGGTGCCAATCACTGCATTTCAAATGAGAAGGCACTCAAAGTAAAGTACAGACTCCCTAAACACTTCCAAAAAAGGAAATGTAGTAGTGTTATAAAGTTGTAGTAAAAATCTGTGCCCCTCATTAATTTCCTCAATCCTCTTTTCCCATTCAGAGATGATGAAGCAAAGTCCATGCAAACACAACATGCAAAACCTTCCAGCTCTGCACACCAGGAGGTCAAGACCCACTCAGCTGACAGAGGGATCTCTTTGGGATCTCTAGGCACATAGCAAATAAGAAACCCTTCACAGTTTATACCTGTAGAGGAGATGTCATTAAATTTAAGGCTATTAGACAGTTACACTGATACCTTCCCCTTCAATTACTCATAATGTACAAGCTTGTCTGTTCACAGGGCTCTGCATTACAAACAACAGAAGACAAAAGAAATCAAAACAGCTCTGTAACATGGAAGAAACCCCATACCTCCTCAGATTCATCTAACTTCAGCTAGGGCTGAAAGGTGTTTGTGGCAGTTGTTCAGAGCTGCATCCTCTATGGCTCATCACATATCTTATACTCTACTGCCTCTTCAAAACCTCACAAAAACATCCTCTTTCTTCTCCAAAAGCCACAGACATATCTTGTTTTGACATTATATCTGGCCTACAATATTTCATAGCAGACCATCAAGCTGTCCTGTCACTGCTGTTTCACTGAACTCTCTGCAGGTGCAGGTATGCCTGAGGGCTGGGTCAAATAAAACTGAATCCCCATTAGAGAGAGAGCAAGAAGTAATTCCACCATTCAGCCTTTTTTGAGAGGTGTCTGTGTACATGAAAGGAGATCAATATAAACCAAACTACCCACCTCCCTAGCTTCTGTGTTTCTTATTTAGCATTCATTCAACACCTACTGCCATGGGACCTTGGAATGCAACAAAAACTGGCAGGTGTTATGATAGTTCAGCAGCTGTACAAATTTAAAACTTATTATGAATAGCTTATTCAGCATTATTGCCATCATCTTAACCCAAAATGACAAAAGGCAACAAAACTGAAGCAAGAATTGAGATTAGAACCCTGGTGTAAAGAACATTACAAACAACTTAGCATCAAGAACATTAGAGACTTAAGCTCCCTCAATTGCTCTGTTTTTCAGAATTCTTCTGAGGCTGCCAAGTTACAGACATAGTCTGAATCTAAAAATCTGTCTGAATATTCACAGTGATAAATATATGGAGAATCATTATATTACTATGCAGTGCAAATCCAGCTGAGTGAAAGAATCATATTCAATGGTGGAAATCTGGAACTTGCTGTCAGCTTATTCAAGACCAAACTGAATTCATTGGCAACACTCTACACCGTGAAGCTGAGCAGGCAAGAAAAGACAGAGGAAAAACACAAGATGGAAGATGCCTCAGTCTCCCACTTTTCATGCATGCAGTTTGAATAACAGCACTATGTAACAATGATGGGAAACTGGTAATCAAAACCTTTTATTTACCAGGTATCTTTCCTCCTGCCTCATGTTGGGGGTACGGATCATGTGATTCTGTTCTCCTCTCCAGTCTCCGAAACGTCGAAAAAAATAATTGGATAGGAATCGGCTGACAGGATCTCTAATAATATTGATGTACACGGGCTGGTCTCCTCCAAACCTGATGGGAAGAAAAATGGGTCAATCTCATCACAGGGTTCTACAGACACGTATCTATTATCTCTCATCTGAATGCTTTCAAATCACTTCCTACAGAAATTCAGAGCTTTTCCAAGGTGAGGAGTGAAACTGAGAATCCTACAACTAGTTTCTAAACCCTTGTAAATGCATGTAAGATCTCTTGAGGGTGAACAGTAAATATGGAATCACATTAAGCTATATGCTTATACTACAAACATTTCAGTTGAAAAACATTTTTTACACTGTATCAACAGTTTTGCTTCTTGAGTTCTCTCCATGCTGTTTTCAGATGAAGAACCTTCTGTAGATGAATCAGAGAATGAGCATTTCTTCTTCTCAACACACTTTCTATCTGGGCAGTCATATCAGAACAGGCACCACCCAACAGTAACTGCTGTAAGGCAGCCTTGGCTCCCCTTCGCCTGCACAGTAAGTGTAGTAATGTGCAAAGGATTTTCAGTTTACTTTGAAAACTTTTTTCCAAAAGTTTCCTCTGAATGAACCGACAGATATGCATGGTATTTCCAACTTTTTATTTGTTGGAACTTGTGCAGAACCTCGTTCCCCTCACCCCCAGCCTGCACCACTGTCTGGATTTGAGGTTATTTCATGGTTATGCAATACTTTATCCCTGTACTGCACTTAATGAGTATTTTTTTTTTGAAGGCAATATGAAAATTCTTGCTCCAAAAAAGAAATTAGGTATCAATCTCAAGTACATGCAAGTCCAAGGAAAATGAAATGTTAACACCATTTTGCTACAAGCAAAATGTAGCACAAATATCTACAACTTAGAGGTGAGAAGATAAACCAGAGCAACTTCACCACATTGACTTTACCCTCTTGTATGTCCTCCCCTTGGTGCTAAGTGACAAACATCTTCAGTTCAATAGCTAGGACACCAAAAGGGGAAAGGAGGAAAGAGAAGTTTGGGAAGGTTTGGGATTACAATGTATTGTCAGAATGTTAAAACACTGACTGCATATTTTATATCCAATACACAGCATCAGGAGAGCAGGCCTAACTGGTAGAAAAAAAAGGAGAGCTGCTTACACTGTTTCATGGTCAAAATTAAAAAATGGATATTCATGGAACAGACTTACAGTTTTCAAATTCTGTGAGACAAAGAATAAAATAAAACCTTCCTGGACTGAGAAGATCATAGGATAAATTCAACTTGGAATTTTCCTCATTTAGTAACAGGGATTATGCTTCTCCCTTCTGTTTCCCCAATTTAGGTGAACAATTTTCACTTAAGCACTAGTTTATGCTTTATTTTTGGGAGTGTGAAGACATAGCCATATTTAAGTATTTAAATGCTATTCTGATGATTTTCTGAATCACAATTTATATAATTTCTTCTAAAATGTAAAATACTAGATTAAAAGAGAGAAAATTGAAGACACCTCTTAACTTAAAAAATCCTCATCTTTTGATGCAATGAATAATTGAATTTGTTTAATAAAAGATCGGGGGTTCTCATAAATATTAAAGAGGCAGCAAAATTGTTTAAAATTATGAATTCTAGTAAGGCCAAAAGAAAAATCTCAGAGAGTTTAAACCTGATTTTCATTCTGCATGATTCCCCAGACTCCTAAATACAGTCTGCAAAGGCTTGTCTTATGAGTAACTATGCCTATCAGGAATCTCATTGACCTCAGTGTTGCAGGATCACTGCCATAATTTGAAATTGCACAGACAGCATAAAATTTTAAAACAATCCAATTAAAAAGGCATATGCTTCTTGCTTCCTGATTAGTGCACAACCTAGTTTGGACATGGATGTGCAAGTGAAATGTCCTGAATTTAACACCATGAATTATTCTCTAAGCTTATCTTTGCTGCTTTTCATCTTTATACAGAAATAAAACCTACATTAAAAAAAAAAAAAANAAAAAAATTCTAAAAAAAAAAAAAAAAAAAAAAAAAGGCATCCCTGCAAATACCACAGGACAATGTGGGCATAAAACTTCAACAATATTTACTCAAATAGAAAGCTTTGAGTGGATGTCTTGGCCTGGTAGTTTTGAAAACTAAACTTTCCAAGTCAAATTGCTGGAAAGAATAGATTGCATCTAAATTGTTGAACATATTATCTTTCTGCTTCTTGATGCAGATAGCAATAATCAAAAGACAGAGGTGAGTGGAGGAGGGCAAAGGAAAGGGGAAACAGAAGAGACAATAAGAAGTAATGACAGCAGCAAGCTGTCGTAAGATGAAGAAGTATCACAAGATTCATAGAAGCAAGACAGCAGGGATGTCCTGCCCCAGGTTTTGCAGAGGATGTTAAACCTAAATGCTCATCAGAAAAGTAAAAAATGAGAATCAGACAGCTAATAGCTGTCTTGATAGAAATTTTCAATACATATTGTCTTTTCTGAAGTAAAAGGAGGGGTGAGATTGCATAACCAACCCACCATATTCCCAGAGCCCATCCTTTTGCTGGTAAGTCATGCTTCTGAACATGAGAACAGTAAATTCAGGACCAAAAGCCCGGAGAAAAGAGGCTCATTCATCCCAAGAGGACAGCTGAGACAGGAGGCCACTCTTTCTCAAATGCGATAGAGGAACTTCCATTTCCGAAATGGAGACTGTTTGTGCTCCCCACCTCCCCAAATACAGGACAGCTCAAATTTCTGATTTTCTGCAAAATGTAATCAGCTGCACACCCAGCTGTGGGTTGCTCCACCAGGCAACAAGTAAGAAATTATTAGAAAAATCAAGTCTGTTCTGGTCCTTATTCAAATGTGCATTTTTTTAAAGCGCAGTTTATAATATTTCGAATTCCAACCACTTGTTTCTATGGACTGTACTCAGAGTCTTTTATGGAAGCTAAGCAGCACTCACATAGCATAAAAAATCCTAATGGTTAAAAAAAATCAATTAACTTCAGTTATTTAGAGAAGAAAATGGCAAATGCTCCATTTGTTCAAGTATGTTCTGCGCATTTTTAGATACCTATCAAACACAACATATTAAATGCTCTCCCAAGTGAAACTTTTCAGATTACAACACCCACATGAAAGTGCTCTTGCAAAAAAAAATAGATATGTGCTCTCATTATACATCACATCATCTTATTTGCACTCAAACACCTATTGTGAATGATTCAAAACTGGACACAATCATATTTTCTAGGCCTGAGTAGCAGACTTACTTTCTCTGAGTGGGATCATGATTAGATCTCACATGATGAAGTTGCACGAATATTCTCTTCTCCAGCAGCACACTGGTGCAACTGGGAAGAGTGGGTCAGGGTACTACCCCTCACAACGCTTTTCCCCTGTACCTAATGTCTCCTGATTTATTTTATTTATACTAGTAAATTCCATTACTTTTAACTGATTTATTGTTGAAGGTATATTTTTGGAGTCCTCATCATTAAAAAAAAAAGTATTTGCAAGCTTCAGTCAATGATACTTAGCTTATTAATAATATATTCCCCTATGTCTTTTTAAATAAAAGCAAAATAAAAAAAGACTGAGAAATATGTGAGCTTGCCCCTTCACATTTCTCATGAATTCCAATTTTATTATTTACATGACCAAAATCTTAATTTAAAACCATTTACAAACCCCTTGCAAGTTAGGGGAAAAAAATCAACAGAAGTGATTTTGCTTGGCTTTAAAATTGAGGCTTAGTTCCTATTATTTTTCATTTGAAAAATAAGCATTGAAGTATGAAATAAGTATTTTCATTGCAAAACTGCATCTTTGGCCTGCTCTTCAATGGGAGGTGTGTGCAGGGATACAAAATGTCCAGTGGTTCAAGGTTAACAGTAAAATAATGTACACCCCTCATCAATCACCCTTTCTGGACCTGAGATTTCAACAGTAGAAATTTCAGTTTCTGAAGGGATGTGTCTGGGTCATGTCACTGTAAAATTAGAACTCAGTCCTCTGGGAATTGTTTAGTAAGCTGCCTCAGACCAGTGAATGGCTAAAAGATAACACTGTAAAGCCTCGTATTTCTCTATTTCACCATCCTGTAAATCTACCAGAACATTTTAGGCTGTATTTTGTCAGTCATTCATGCATACTAAACAATAAGGGTCTTTTTTTCACCCTATACTTTCCATTCTCCTGAGGATATTAAAGGATATATAAATTCACAATGAACAGCAAGTTAAGCATCCTGCATGGGTCCCAAGTAAAGGAAATACTAATTATGTTTTCATTTATGTAATGCCAAGTTACAGCTGGAAACAAGTAAGAGAGTAAACACTTACTCTCTATAAAAGACTTAACAGCAGCTAAACTCTGCATTAATTAAAATCACCTAATTCCAGATACCCTGTATTTAAGACTTTCTTCCCAAGGTCTGGCTCGGGATCTCTCTGGACCTTTGAATAACGTTTCATTGTAATTCAGAGATGCAAATGTTGTGCATTATATAGAGGAACAGAAAACTAATTACAAAGTATTACAATAAATTTCCTGCAAATAGTAGAATAGCTGATGCAGCTCTTTGGAAAGTATTAAATCAACAAACGTGATAGGTAGAAAAGAGATTATTTTCAACAGCTTTGGCTGAGGTAGTTATATTTGCATAAAATCTTGGGGCTCAACTTTTTAGGAAGGTTATTATGCAAAGGATGCTGCAATGTACTCAGCACTGCATATTCAGCTTCCTGCATGAATACATCTATCAAGGGGAGTATGGTGTCTCCAGCCATCCCGTGGAAATGGCTGTTGCAGAGAGCAACTCAATCTTAGGAGTGCCCATATGGAAACTGAAATACAGTAAACTGTGTATAACAAAAAAATAAATCATTGTAACTCGGCAGTACGTATCATGTATACAATCTATAGAATATAAAAATCAACGTAAGTGAAACTTCTAACACGTCTGCCCTGTCTACGTGCAAATCTGCCATCAGAGAGGGACTGTGGACATCACTCTGCTTGAGGCTTTGAACCTACACAGTCTACTGTGATAATCTGTGATTCGGAACCTATGTGCAAAGTGATAGTATTTTCAGAAAAGAAAGCTGCAAAAGGAGAGAATAATGAAGGGAGTGGTTTGCTGGTAAAGAGCCACTTAAGCCAACAGGCAAGAAAGACATAAGGAAACATTTTGCACTGTAGCATGGCAAATGACACCCAAAGCATCTAGAAACTGAAGCAGAGCATATTCACAGGGAAGGAGTAGTTCTGGCAAGGACATGCATATTTCCACATACTATCAGCAGTGTGGGAGACCTTACAGGCCAGAATAATCCTAGTTTCCCTTTTTCTGAGAAGCAGGAGGAGAGAGGAGCAAAGACCTGACTCAGCACTCATGTGACCATTCACAGAGTCCATTTCCAGAAAAATATGAACAAAGTTGAGTGCAGCATCACAAAAATGATGAAAAAAAATTAAAAGCCTCCAGCCTGGAAAGAGAATGAGAAGGAAAAAATACAGAGAAGGCTGAGAGTTGACTGCATGACAGTGTGTAAGAAATTACACCTGAAATGACACAGGTGAAAAATTTGATGAGTCTTTACATAGTGGACAAATGCATTCTGAGATCCAAGGAAAAGGAGTCAGTTGGACTTCTCAGAAAAATTATTTTAAATTTCTCATAATTTACTATCTGAGAGAACAATTTACTATTGAAAGAATTTATCAAGTGCAGCAGATTCTCTATTACTGATGATTTAGAATCAAGACTTCTATCTCCTTCCTGAAAGACAGAAATTATAGGTTTAAATTTATTTATCAAGGGTAAAAAAGCTTCAAAATTACTCAGATCTGTCACCATCCATCTTTTTGCCTGAAGGCAGGATCAGCTATGCAACTGCCACTACCAGCTTCAAAATCCTGAAGTATAATCTATTCTGCTGCTTTGCTTGCCTTGTTGTTCTAACCTTTTCCTACGTGTGATCAAGAACTCAATACAATTCAAGTCCACCACTTGTGTTATCATTACTCATTAAGAACTGCATAGTCTCTTTAACTCTGCAGAACCTTTTAAATAAAAAAAATATCAGAAGGGTTATTGCAGTCCCCTCTTTCCCTGTCTTCTCTGTTTGTTTTTCTTTTCCTGTGATTTTAGGTACATTTTTTTAATCTCTGATCGTTCTTCTTATTCTCTTCTGGACCCCTCTGGACTAATCATGTGATCCTTCTTAAATCAAGTTACTCCCAAACTGGTAATCTGCAGTGTGAATGTGAGCATGGATGCTGAACACTAGTAAGAACAGTAATTGAGGAGTTATGCTTGACCCCACCTTCAGTAACTAGATTTCAAGCAACAATCTCTATTCTGAGAATATCATGCTATGAGCTAAAAAGAAAGATAAAAAGTCCATTGTGCAAAGAACACAGGAAAATCAGGGGAATAAATTCTAAATTAAATGATCTTAAAAATCTGTGGAAAAACTAACCAAAAGCAGTGCTCAAAAAAACCACAACCCCCCCAAAAAAACCTGCTTAGATCGCATAAAGGTCAAACAGCACATTAGATTTGTGCTTAGCCTTCCATCAGGTCACAGTTAAAAAGCATCATTACACACTCACATAATTAAAAAAATGTAGTATAAAAACGGAAAAAAAGTATGTAGGAGGGATTACAGCACCATGTGGCCATTCATGAAATGTGTACTTTACAAGGCAGACCTCACATGATGGTAGAAAGTGTTTCATGATGTGTTACCAAAAAGTACAGATTATAATGAACACACATAAAGACACAGTGTTAAGGCCATACATGTGAGCTCGGCTGACATTTCCCTGCTTTTAACAGCTTACCCAGACTGTAATTTTTTTTTTTTGCTACCATATTTTTAATGACATTTCCCTAAGTGTCTATTTTTTTTTAAGGAGAAAAAAATCCCACAACATAAAATTACTTTAAAAGATAATCTTAGGCTGCAATCATTGTTTCAAGATGACAATTCAAGGAGGCATTCAAAGAGCCCAATCCCTCCCACAGCTGAGCTGCGCCAGTGCTGACCCAACTGCTGCTCTTTGTACAAAGTATCCCTGAGTTTGCATCCAAAGGGTGACGGACATTCAGCATCTCGTTATGTCAGCTCCACGCATTTGCCCAACACACTCTTTTCAAATGCTAGTGGAGCATGGTTAACACATATAATTGGCACATTCCATAAAACATGAACACACTGTGTGGCATTACTTGTTCCAAAGAAAAGAAGAAACAATAATCCTCAAATTACTAAAAAATCTGGGTATTGTGACAAAAATTGCATCACTCTAAGACAATGCAAACGACATCACAGAATCACTCTGGTTTTACTGACCTTCAATCAGTCTATAAAAAAGTGAAATTCTATTTCCAAATCAAGGGACCAAAGATATACACACATAGGTAAAGTCATTGCAAAGCAAAATATTTATTTGCCAGAAAAGAAGATTGTAAATGTATCATCCAACCCTTCCAAATCATCAGCAAGCTAACATACAAGGCTTCCAAGCTGCCAGCACAGTGTGCTTCAGCTCTCAAACATGAAGCTTATTCACATGATAAAGTTAATTCATCAAGACTTACCTCCTTTTTGTTTGCAAGAACAAGGGAATGGTGTAACATCAAAGTGCTGTGTTAAAACACAATTTTTAGAGCTGCACTAACAAAAAAAACAAAAAAAAAACAAAACAAAACAAAAAAAATCTCAGCAACATGCAGAAATTAGGTTTCATTTTGGCCTTATCCAGACTGAATTTCTCTGTCCAATCCTGCCTTCATATAGCATGTGATTTATTATTACCCATAGGTCAGAATTCATGTCAGAGTTGAAGGAAAATCACCAACGTGACCAGCACTGCTGCATGTGACACTGCCTGCCGCTACAGCAGCCCAATTTATTGGGTTTTATTAGTTAGTGTTGGCCATTGTTTCTGTGCAAAAAAGTAATAAAAAAATATTTCAGCAATGCTGATACAGACTGTCTACCAAAAAAGGCTTGTTTCAAGAAACACAAGAACTTTACACATGAACTCTGCTAATGAAAAGCAGAAAACTGGAAATATTTCTTATGTTGATTCTAGGGACTAAAGGCAAGCTTCTTCCCAAGCAGAAGACCCAACAGAACTTTCTCTCCTCCCCCAAACCTGTCTCCCTACACCTCTCATATTGAGCAAGGACACAACAGAGCCGGAACCGGCATCCAAGAAGGGCACAGGGAGGTGACTGCTGGCTGTGGCCCAGCAGGAAGTCCACCAGCTCTGTTTTGCATGGCTTTTCCTTCAGCAGATGTACCTGCAGTGTGGTAGTCTCAGAGTGCTTTAGTCCTCTTCCAATGTGGTTTCAAAGTGGCCAACATGTTCAGAAATTATTTAGGAATTCAGGAGGGGAGAGGATGGAAAGACAGGCAGAACACCTGGAACTGCTACAGGGCTCTCATTTACTTAGAAACTTATGCCAAAAGTGAAGTGTTGTCTGCTCCCCTCAAGCACATGCACACATATGCTAAATGCACACCCAAGATACTAAAAACTGAAGCTGAAAGGAAGAAGAGGGCAGCAGCCTGGCAACACAGAAAGGAAGACTGACACAGTAGTGCTGGGCGATAATCCATCCTGGCTCTAAACAAATAAGATATACTGAACTGAATTATAAGGGGTAAATAAACTGTAATATTAAATAGAACCAGTGCTTTATCTCTGCATCTCCTTAGCACATCACAGGAAATTTTAAAGGAGTTAATTCCTCAGTGGCCTATAGCTACTGCAGAAAGTAAAGAATTCACGGCTCCAGTGAGACACGAAAAAGCCTGTTTTGCTTTCTGGGTGGTTGTTTTAATGCCTCTCCCATCTCTGACTTCAGCCTGCCCTGATCAGCCAGCCTTCAAACAAGAAAAACTCACCAGAGGCATGTCATTAGGATTTTACACACTCACCCGCAACATTCACTTACCCCAAGACAGAAAGGAACACCCAAGCTCCCTGCTCTGCTCAAACTAGGGTCCATAAGTGTATGCCCAGAAGGTAAGTTTGATGTTGGAGAGAGACATGCTGCCTTCTCGTGACCAAAACAGAAGTTGTGCAATTCTTCACATCCCTGATTAATCTTACCCAAAACCACGGCCTGGCCACTCGCCTTTTCATTTCTGCAAACGTTCTTCCCGCTTCTCTGAAATCTCTGACACTTGGAGCACTCACCAAGTGTCTTGAGTCACTGCCCAGTGACTATTACAGTTAATCCAGCAGATCACTGAGAAATCAAGGGGGGCTTTTCCACAAACTTGAAGCTTCTTCATTTTTTCTCAGACTAAATAGATGACAACAGGAACTTATGATAAAGCACAGTGAACAAATTGCAGCTATTCTGAAATAGCTTTTTATCTCTCTGCAGGTTATTCAGCTTCTTCACAGCTTCTGCACTCCAACACTCTACTGCCTGGAGCTACTAGCAACACCTGGAATCTCAGCAAATATATCAACATATAAATCTTTACCTGCTTAGAGACATTGTATAATATTTGCTCCTGATGAACATTTTGGATGTTTTTCCCAGCAACATGAGTATATAAACTTCAAATCAGAAAAAGACAATAAAAACCTCAAACCCACAAAAATCAGCACCACTTTCTACAAAAGAAACAATCTTAAAATGGACTGGGTGGAATAGCCACCCTCCAGAAGCATGGGGTCATCTCCTAAAGCTAGCCATAACTGCACTGGATAGACTTGGAACAGAAGCTGCAAAACACTTTGAATAAAAGCTTTCTCTGTGACAAGGGCTATGTAGAAACTCACTAACATGAAAGAAGAACAAGAAAGTTTTTTATCTTCCATTTGAAGCTGGAATTAATTAGAGTTATGTCTGTAAAAATCCACATAAAATTTGCTTTCATGTCTCCTTTTAAGATTTATCTTTTTGTCTGCTTCTTTGCAGTACTTTGGATTGAGAAAAGATAGTACTGAATCAAAAGATGAAGATGCAGGAGAGTAAAGGGGGATTCATTTACTCTGCTGAACCAACAGGCACTCTTAAAAAACTGTTCAAGAATGAGGGGAGAACGGCCTTGGCAAGTATTCAGGTCAGGATGAGATTTGCTGAACTTTGTTCAGCAAAACCAATGGCGTTTCAGAAACATGCATGCACTTAAACTCAGCACTGAAGGCTTAGCTCACTTCCACTGGAGATTTATTCTGGAAAGAAGATATAGCCTTTTCTTGTTTTCACTTGGAAACAATCATAAGTAAATGCTGTGATGCTTTTCTGAATAATCAGAGAGCTTTTAAGTGCTGACAGGTTTATAAGCCGGTACAGGGCACAAAGGCAGAAAATTCAACTGATTTGTTGTTAATGCTGTTCACATCAGAAATGTTAAAAAAACCCCAAACCAACAAGTTTATTGCTTTACTACTGTTTGGGAAGCTGACAAGCACTAACAATTATGAGGAAAAGGCTGAGATATTTAATGCCTTCTTTGCCTCCGGCTTTAATAAAAAGACTATTTTTGGGGTACCCCACCCCAAGCTGGAAGACAGAGACAAGGAAAGAAGTCCCCTTAATTCAAGGGGAAATGGTGAGTAGCTACACCAGTTAGCTACACACAGGTCTATTGGGCCAGATGGGATCCACACAAGGGTACAGAAGGAGATGGCAGAAGTGCTCGCTGAGCCCCTTTCCATCACTTACAGAATCACAGAATCACTTGGTTGGAAGAGACCTTCAAGATCATTGAGTCCAACCCAGCTCTGACACCTCAAACTAAACCATGGCACCACGGTTTTTTAAACACATCCATGGACAGTGACTCCACCACCGCCCTGGGCAGACCATTCCAGTACTTTATCACTCTTTCTGTAAGAAACTTTTTCCTAATACCCAGCCTGTATTTCCCTTGGTGCAGCTTGAGACTCTGTCCTCTCGTTCTGTCAGCTGCTGCCTGGAGAAAGAGACCAACCCTCACCTGGCTACAGCCACCTTTCAGGCAGTTGTAGAGAGTGATAAGGTCACCCCTGAGTCTCCTTTTCTCCAGGCTAAACAACCCCAGCTCCCTCAGCTGTTCCTCACAGGGTTTGTGCTCCAAGCCCCTCACCAGCTTCGTTGCCTCCTCTGGACACTCAAGCGTCTCAACGCCTTCCTGAGCTGAGGGGCCAGAGCTGGACACAGCACTCAAGGTGGGGCCTCACCAGTGCCAGGTACAGGGGGAGAATGACCTCCCTGCTCCTGCTGGCCACACCATTCCTGATCCAGGCCAGGATGCCTTGGCCTTCTTGGCCACCAGGGCACTCTGCTGGCTCATGTTCAGCTGCTGTCACCAGTGCCCCCAGGTCCCTTTCCTCCTGGGCACTGTCCAGCCACTCCATCCCCAGCCTGTAACATTGCAGGGGGTTGTGGCCAAAGTGCAGGACTCAGCACTTGGACTTATTAAACTTCATCTTGTTAGACTCTGCCCATCCATCCAATCATTCCAGGTCTCTCTGCAGAGCCCTCCTACCTTCCAACAGATCGACACACGCTCCCAGCTCAGTGTCACCTGCAAGTTTACTAATGAAAGACTCAATGCCCTCATCCATGTCATCAATAAAAATATTGAGCAGACCTGGCCCCAGCACAGACCCCTGAGGGACACCACTGGTGACTGGCCCCCAGCTGGATGCAGCACCACCCACCAGCACTCTCTGGGCCTGGCCATGCAGCCAGTTCCTAACCCAGCAAAGAGTGCTCCTGTCCAAGCCCTGGGCTGCCAGCTTTTCCAGGAGTGTGCTGTGGGAGACAGTGTCAAAGGCCTTGCTGAAGTCCAGGTACACAACATCCACAGCCTTTCCTGCATCCACCAGGCGGGTCACCTGGTCATAAAAGGAGACCAGGTTGGTCAAACATGACCTACCCCTCCTAAACCCAGGCTGGCTGGGTCTGATACCCTGGCCATCCTGTAAGTGCTACATGATGACACTCAGTATAAACTGTTCCATAACCTTACTGGGTACTGAGGTCAGGATAACTGGCCTATAATTACCAGGATCCTCCTTCCCACCCTTTTTGTGAATGGGTGTCACATTGGCCAGCCTCCAGTCATCTGGAACCTCACCAGTGAGCCAGGACTGTTGGTAAATGATGGAGAGTGGCTTCGCAAGCTCATCTGCCAGCTCCCTCATCACCTTGGGATGGATCCCATTTGGTCCCATATATTTATGAACATCCAAGTGGTTCAACAGTTCTCTAACTGCCTTCTCCTGGATAAGGGGACAATTCTGCTCCCTGATACCATCTACCAACCCAGGAGGACAGTTGTCCTGAAGGCAAGTTGTCTTTCCGCTAAAAACTGAGGCAAAGAAGGCATTAAGCACTTCTGCCTTCTCCTCATCTGCAGTTACTAAGTTCCCTCCTACATCTAATAAAGAACAAAGAAATTGGTCTTAGCCTTCCTTTTACCATTACTATATTTGTAAAAACATTTTTTATTATCCTTTACAGATGTTGCCATTTTAAGTTCAAAATAAGGGAGCTTTGGCCTCTCTTATTTTATTCCTACATGCTCTAGTAGCCAACAGTACTGGATAACTGGGGAGGACCCCAATACTGGAAGTTAGCAATAGTGAAACCCACCTACAAGAAGGGCTGGAAGGAGACTCCAGGTAAGCACAGGCCTGCCAGCATGCTTGATGTTGGGGCCAGGGAGGGTTGTAGAACAGATGATCCTGAGTGCCATCATGTAGCACATGCAAACCAGGGCACCAGGCCCAGACACCTTGGGTTTGTGAAAGCCAGGTCCTGCTTAGCCAACCTGACCTGCTCCTATGACAAGATGACCTGCTCAGTGGATGAGGGCAAGGCTATGGATATTGTCTGCCTGGACTTCAGTAAAGCCTGTTTCCTACAACATCCTCCCAGAAAATCTGGATGCTCATGGCTTGGATGCATACACTGTTTGCTGGATGAAAAACTGTCTGAGCCCAGGAATGGTGGTGAATGGAGTTACATCCAGTGGGCAGCCAGTCACCCAGGCAGCCAGGTGGCGTTACCCAGGGATCAGCATGGGGTCAGTTCTGTTTAACAGCTTTTAATAATGATGTGGACAAGGGGATCAAGTGCACCCTCAGGTAACACCAAGTTGGACAGGAGAGTTGATCTGCTGGAGGATAGGAAGGCTCTGCAGAGGAGTCTGGGCTTATTGATGGGCGATTGTATAAGGCTCAACAAGGCCTGGTGCTGGGTCCTGAACTTGTGTCACAACAATCCTAAGCAGCACTACAGGCTGGGGGCAGAGTGGCTGGAAAGCTGCTTGGTATTAAGGGACCTGGGGGTGCTGGTCAACAGTGGCCAAGCATGAGCCAGTGTGTGCCCAGGTGGCCAAGGCCAGTGGGATCCTGGCCTGTATCAGCAATAGCGTGGCCAACTGGACAAGGGCTGTGATCTTCCCCTCTATTCAGTACAGATGAGGCCGCACCTCAGTTCAGTTTTGGGCCCCTCACTACAAGGACATTGAGGTGCTGGAGTGTGTCCAGAGAAGGGCAAGAGAGCTGGTGAAGGGTCTAGACAGTAAGTCATACAAGAAGCAGCTGAGGGAGCTGGAGTTATTTAACCTGGAAAAGAGGAAGTTCATGGAAAACCTTACTGCTCTACAGCTATCTGAAAGGAGGTTTGTAGTCAGGTAGGGGTGAGTCTCTTCTTGTGAGCTACTTGTTCCAAGTAACGAGTGACCAGACAAGAGCAAACAGCCGCAAGTTGTGCTGAGGAGGCTTAGATTGGACGTTCAGAAAAATTTTTTTCATGGAAAAGGTTGTCAGGCACTGGGATAGGCTGTTGGGAGCAATGATAGAGTCCACATCCCTGGAGGTGTTTAAAAGACATGCAGACGTGGCACTCAGGGACATGGTTTAGTGGAAGATTTGGCAGCCCTGTGTTAACAATTGGACCTGATGATCTTAAAGATCTCTTCCATCCAGAAGAAGTATGATACCTTCGTGTCAAGGATGTACCACAGGTACAGAAAATGGGATTCATAGGGAGGAGCAAAAGGTTAAGACTGTTGATCTTGTTCTGTCATACCTAATGTTGAGTACCATCTCTGAAAAAATCAGTCTAATTAGGAAACATCCCTTTGACCCTCACGTATGGCTGTTCTTTTGATCTTGCAGTTTGGAAGAGGAAAAAGATAATTTACCAAAAGTGCGAAGTCCTAATGATTTTTATTTTTTAAAGGTTCCATTAGAAATGGAACTCTCAAGGAATCAGAAGAGAGAACACAGAAGAAAATTTTGTTTAACTCTTCTTGTTTCCATGTAAAAAAAATCATGCCCATGGTTAAGCTGTATATCAAGTGAATTTCCAATTGGTCAAAATAATATTGATATTTCTAAGAAATGTCAATATATTTTCTTTATATTTTTATTTTTCTAAGAAAACAAAATTAAACACGACCCACCTCAATTTTATAATTTCTTACTACACTGTCTACAGAAGCCTGAAGCCGTGCACTCATATTACCATGCAAACAAAATGCTGTGTATTTAGGCAAGCTCTTGCAAAGATCTACAGTACATTCATAATTCTACAGATTTTTTTTTTTTTAATCTAAATACAAGGAATCCAATCTGGTGGCACAGATAGCATGGCTCCTGAATATCATTTCCAGATTAAATTCACAGCCTGGGCAATAACCATCTGCAGTCAGCTTTAACCTCTGTATCCTGGCTAAATGCTAACTGGCATCACTCATTCAAGTCCTTCCAAAAATTCCTTAGAAGTTTCATCCAAATTCAATTTTCTTCACATTCTGTGCTATAAAAGTCTCTAGAGTCTTGCTGCATACTTTTAAATATCTGCCAGAAGAAACTGCTCTCCCATGATACAGAGCGTAATCTGTTTGCGTGGTTTAAAAATACCTCCAGAGCCTGTGGAATGGGGACTATTTTGTCAGAACAAAATTAAATTGGTTATATTGGTGAAGAGTCATTCTAGGCACAAAATTAATGAACTCAGTGCAGTTCTCAATCTCCTTTTAGTGTCCGGCTATACAGAAATGAAATGTTAACAGAAGTGTTCTGCCACTTTTAAAACACAAGTGTACAGTTTAAAGACCTAAGTTACCATCTCTTGCATGTTGACTGGAAACATTGTAAATCACAATCATCTCAAGAAGCAAAAGCATATAATAGTACCCCTGCTTTTCACAAACATACCGTACATAATTACACTAGAGAAAAGTGAGTGTTGGGGAAAAAAAACAAACAACTTCGGAATGTGAATTCTAGTGCCAGAAGGAAGGAAAAAAAGGTGCATTTTATTGTTTAGGAGTAAAAGAGGGAAAATGTTTTACGGATTACAATTAATAGAAATCAATGGAAAAGATTTTTGACCAAAAAAATGCCTTACCTTGAAAAGTTGAGGAAATGAACATGTCTAGTGAATAAATAGGGCTGCTCAGCAGTGCTTATGTTTTTAATCAATTCCATCTAAAAAGAATTAACAAATCAAATTTTCCATGTTACATCAACACACAAGTTGAGACAAACATAAAACTTTCAAACAACATATGATGGTATAATTTTCAAGTCTGATTTACTCAGGACCTCCTTCCCCACTATCCCTCCCAAACACTGTGATCAAGACAGCATGATGAATATTTTATGTCTAAGCAAGAAAGGTTGAGCTGCAGACACCATTCTGCTACCATGGATCTTATGTACTTTCAAAATACTTCCAGAAGTAGGTATCAGTTTAAAGAAAGGCATAAATGAAAGGAAAAATCGAAACTCTTTCTAAATCTGCAAGAGCTTTCCAAATGGCAGCTGCCCTCTGAAGACACTAGCTCTATTCACCCCAATGCCAAAAATGTAAAATGTCTGAAACTGTAACAGAAAGCAGGAGCTGAGCCAATGGCCATTTTTGTGTAACAATAAACGCTGCCAGTACAGCCAAGACACCAACTGATTTGCTTGTTTAAATATAGAAGTCAGGACTTGCAATTCCTTTTCCTATTACAATAAATTAGGAGTACAAACTAAATGGGCACTTTTAGAAAGATGATGCTAAATTTTTGTTCAGACCTATTCAAATAATGTTAATTTTAAAAAAGAAATAATAATTCAAATTTTCAGACCATTAAAATAGAATAATGTAAATAACATCATGGATATGAAAATCTATTTTGCATAAGCTGAACTCTAGCTATGGTTTGCAGGAAACTGGAAGTGTCTACTGAAGCAACATGCTAGAGAGTCAATGTTTCAGTTCATTTTGCTTCCTTCTTATTATTTTCCTAAGATTTATTTTCCAATTTTCTGTTCTGTGTTCAAATGCAGGCTATGTTATGGACACTGAACAGAAATGCACTTGATATGACAGGTTTATTTATTGATTTTACAAACTGGGTAGTAGAAAGCAATTCATGCATTGGACGGGGGAAAAAGCAAGTCTATGAACCACGTGTTCTGATTTGAATCATATTAATTTATGTACTAAATTTAAACACCATTAAGGAATCATTAATTAAAAAATGTATTTCTTAAAACTTGAATACTATAGTTGATATAGATAAAATAACCAAACACAGAGTCCAGCCTGTTGTGTGGTCAAGAAGTGACTGGCATGTGTAGAGTTACTAGCACCAAGAAGAGCATGGTAAAAAATTCTGCCCATATCACAGCAAACACCAAACCACATTTAAGAGACAGTAGTTGCCAATTTTTTCCCCCTTCTAATGTCCAGTTTCAATAGACTGATATTTTGCCATGGTTTTATAATGTGTGTCACATCTTACTGCTTCTCATCCATCTTGCATCCTCCACTTCTTCCCAGCACACATACCCTGCCTTCTTCTTTCAGCCAACACAAGCTACAGCCGTTGAGCTGCCAGGAATGAATAAAGGAGTGCACACACTTATAGACCTTTACTTTCCCTCTGTCTTTAACAATTCTATACACATACATGTATGATGACATGAAGCAAAGAATTCAGTTTGTCCAGCTTCTCAGGATGGACTTTTCCTGCCCAACTAGTTTGCGTACATCAAGGTATATTAGGTAGTGGCCTTATACATTGCAACGTAATAGGTTTGAGAAAGTATAGCAAGGTGTGTTACATCTGAAAAAGGCTTCCAAAGAAATGGAATATAAGACAAGATCACCAAAAGAAAGACAGTATAAAGGAAAAAGAAACAAGAGAATATGGAGAGAAGATGTGCAGTTAAAAAATTTAAAAAAAGAAATTAAAAAACAAGTCAGGAAAAGAATAGCATCCCTTCCTTAGTCATACACGGAGTTACTACTCGACTGAAGCACAAACAGGTCTTTGCACAGATTCTTCAGTACAATATAAATATGTTGGGCAAGAAATTCATAAACCTGAAGAGGAAACCTTGTCCAGAATAGAATTAGAAAGCCCAGAAATCTTTGCAATACTTGGCACAAAGGAAGTGAGTATTGTTTTTTTGTGCTCTGAAGAGCAAACCAACATGTTGACATTTCTTTAGAACTGGTAACTCACTCAGCCAAAAAATTATAGTCTTCATTCATCTTACAAAACCAAACAATAGAAGGCCCTGAAGCCTGTGTATCAGATGTCTCAACTGGATTCTGTGGTAGTCAACCCACTACAGATTCTTTGGTTTTCTTTTACTGAGACAAATTACAGGAGAAATTAAATTCTCAGAACTTTATGAAGCCTTATGTTATATTTTGCATTCTATTTGTGTTGCTCTATCTGCAAGAAGTAAGGAAGGAAGATGGCACAAGGAAGTTGCTGATCTGGTATAAAAACTCTGTTCCTGCCCCCATGGTCATCACTGTAACTCCTTCTTGGAATAAATGAAAAAAACCTTACTAGAACATAAACATGGAGATACAAAGATGATATACCCATACAAAATAATCCCACTAAATCTAAAAACACAGGCAGCTCTAGTAGCATACTGCTAGATAAACTTAGCTGGGGGTATATGTGAGTGTTACGAAGCACCATGTGAGCTTCCCTTGGCTCCCAGCTGCCTCCAGAGCTGGCACCAATTTGCTATCAGGAAGCAGATTCACATCACAGCACTGCCACGTTTCTCACTCCATTTCACCTGATGTCAGAGTCACATGAACCTGCTGGACAAGCACAGGCACTTCAGCCTCAGGAGCAAAGGGAGGCTGGAAAGATGCACACAGTGCAGGACAGCATCTGGCTCCTGGCCTTTTTTTTTTTTTTTTTTTTTT
>VWYO01013512.1:75657-102710 GCA_013400275.1 Rhadina sibilatrix
TTTTTTTTTTTTTTTTTTCATATCTTGCTACAAAATCAATCTTTTGAGCAAAGACAACAGCTTGCTTCAAAGCAGAAACAGAATTTTGTTTTGACTTGGAATACCTTCATATTTAGACACTTAATGATCAACTAGACTTGTAAGCAGATGTGGATAAAGCTACAACGTGCATAAGAACAAATAAGCAAAACCCTTTCTTCTAAAAACCCTGCCAAAAGGGTAAGTAAAGCTCAACTGAAATGACACACAGATGTCAGGAGGGAACAATAAATAACTATAATGGCTCATGGCCACATCAAATTGTGGCCATATTTCCCATGGGCCTCTCCCTCTCTCATAATGCTGTCCTGAACTGATTTCAGCCTAACAACCCAATTGTATTGCTCAGAAAGACATACTGACCCCTCCTTTCTTCTAAGATTATGTTAAAGGAAAAAAAAATAAAAAAAAAAATTGTCCAGTGTCTCCCAGTAAGTCGGGTTGGTTGGTTTTGGTTGTTAGATTTTGTCTGTTCATATGTTTGTTTCTATAAGATGAAACAAGAAAGAAAGAAAATAAGATGTAGAGGACCCACAGGGAGCAACAGTGAGCAGAGGATGAGGGCTGAATAAAACAAGTACTTTTGGATGGTATGAATGATGAAGGAGAATGACATACAAGTACAGATGATTATATCATTCGAAGTTTGAAAAAAACTAAAAAGGTACAAGCAGCAGAAGTTAAACAACCCTGGCAGCCTCTGTTGGGAAAGAGATGAGTCAGAACACATTCATGGTTGGAGGGAGAAGCTGTAGAAATATCTGGAGAAATATGAAAGGAGCATCTACCTCCTAGGATGAGGAGCTATTTCTCTCTCTCATTGCTGCCCAGAGCTCTCCTACAGGAATTACACAGCTTCAGTGAAACGCTGCTGAAAAATACATTGATTTGCTCTTGAAATTAACCTGCCATGGGCTGCTCCTGCATTGCAAACAACGCTCCAGCAGATGGCACCGTGAAGTGACTCCAGGAGGGCTGGATGGGGAGAAACGTGGGGGGCAGCATTGCTCCTGCACAAAAACTCAACTCTGCCCTTCGAGACAGGTCACCGTTCTCTCTTCTGGAGACGGCTAGTCCAGTCCCTGTGCTAACCACTCAGAGCAGCCCCGGTTTGTCTGAGGTTTGTAATAAGTGAATTCTACTGGGAACAGAAGGAAATAATCAGATAAGAATCCTACCCAAAAACCAGCCAAATGTTACTGTATTTTTTAAGATGCTGTATTTTCAGTGTGAGAATCAGAGATCAAAATGTATAAAAATGGTGAGGCAACTGGGATTTGCCAAGTGCAGTCTTACTGGATCACACTATAGTCTCCACTAATATTGACATGAAAAGGACCAAAAAAAAAAAAATCTCTTGTGAGCTCTTTATGGTCTTCCACCGCTTTCAGTCTCTACTGAAGGCATGTGGGGCTCAGGAGGCACAAGTACCTACAAGAATTTTAGTATATCACTTTCATCTCAGTACTCATTTCCATAAACAACTCACAACTCCCAGGAATGAGACTAGATCTTAATTTTCAGCTCTCCAAAGCTTGGAATGGTTTCAAGAATTTCTTCACCTCCCCAAGCTGGTATGACCAATTTTCTGTCTTTAAAAGCATTTAAGAAAAATTAGTGATGGATTTTTAGTGCATTGAACTAGAATTGCATATTAAGTTGGCTGCACAGCCATAATGATGGGTGGTAGAAGGAAACTTTTATTTGAGGATAAACTACCAGTTATTCCTGTATGTGACTGGCATTTCTATACCTATAAGCATACTCAGTCTTAATTCCCTGAATGCAATAAAATGGGAGTGGAAGACAAAGTCTGGGCAGGGGAAGACTTCATTTTGCAACTGTTTGAGTGGCATTTTAAAGTCACATCAATTAGACTAATATTATGTGTTATTTCCTGTATTTAATTTACTTGAAAATATTACAGCAAATGGCAAGGCATATATTAATACATCTGTTTCCAGAACTCACTCCCTTATGCCCACAGATGTTCAAAGGCTGCACTTCTAATTGCTGGCAGACACACATAATTTGGGAAAATTTCTTGGTAGGAAGGAGACTGGAAAAGGCAATGAGAATATGGATTCAAATTATGTGCACTCCCCAGAGTCATTAAAAACACCTACATGCTAAACTTTATTTAACAACAACAGACTGCATAAGCTAAACATTTACAGAAAAGTCTTGGCTGGATCAGGGCTTTAACCAAACACAGGACAGAGACATGACAGAAGGAAGAGAAATATACCATCTCAAGTGAGAAGCCCATGTTCATGCTGGAATCCTACAACCCAGCTCTCTTTTTTCTTGTTCCAATGCCTAGAGCCTGAGATCATTCATTGCCTTAACTTCCTCTTGTGTACACCACATTAAAGGTGGAAAACATAATTTATTTTTTCATATTTCATATGCTCTTAAAAATTGAGAAGACAACTAAAAATGCCCTGAACAACAGAATAGTTACTGTCTCCAAGTTTTCTGGTGATCAAAGGCATTTTTCAGCAAAAGTACTCATTTAAATTATGAACCTATTGTAACTATGGAAATAAATCATAAGTGAAAATAAAGAGACTCAAAATATGGCATGGCAGTCTATAGAGTAAATCATCATCTGCAGCAATACTTCCAGCACATTTGTCATCTAGTAACTCAACTGCTCAGGGAGTGCAAAAGGTAATGCAGGTAATTATCTGTCAGTGTATCGGCTGCATCAAAAATAAGTCCAGGCCTCTCTGGAATCTCTACATGCTGGACTAAAGCACAGAAGACTGTGAAGAAGTGATCTTGTATCATGTTTTAACAAAGGAAAATCCACCTACCAAAGAAAGAACAGAACTGAAAGGAAGAAGCGGATCATGGTGAAAGTTGGTGATTATTAACATCTAAAAGATTTTTGGGATTTATGGTATATCCCCCAATCAGCAATGAATACTGATGAAAGATATAAACAAAACCCAAACAGCCCAAAACACAAAAGCAGTCTTACCCACAGAAATCCCATATCCCAGCAGAACATTTGGGCTGGTGTGGCAGCCCTGCCTAGCTGGACCCCACCTCTGGCTGAACTTGACTTATGGAGTGTTAGGTCAGCCAGCCACAGTGGGACCCCAAAGGACACCTTTAAGGGAAGGAAGGTGGGACCTGCAGGAGCAACATCAGCTCCTAAATTTTCATTTGGAATGAACTGCTGCATCTAAAACAACAAAATTGTGCTCATCCACAGGCTGCAAGCAAATGACCCCCAATCACAGCACAATGTCACTGGCAGGCCCACATCCATATTTTGATCGTTGCACACATCCTTTTGTGGTTTGCAGGCTGCTATTTCTAGAAGTGACACAGGCAGCAATTGCAGCCTTTACCTGATCAGTAGCTCAAAATAGCAGCAGTGGGCAACGTGTGCAGCATTTGTCTACAGACGGATTTCCTGCACTATCTCTATCAATCTACTAACAGAAGTGATGCTGGCAGTGGGTACATAAGTATCTTGAAGAGAGGAAAATTTAAACAACTGGATTTTTCATAGAAACAAAGCTGCTAAAATGATCCTTCTACAGCTTTAAGAGAGCATGAAAAAAGGTGTCTGCATAAAGAGGTTTCATATGGTATTTTCACTTCCCTCAGTGAGGGTTGTGCAATAAACATGAAAAAGACAGATAAGCAAGAAGCTGAGATAGGATCAAGGACATGTCATATTATAGCAACATGGGGTAACATGGCCCTGGGAAACAACTTTCTGAAGCAACTGATTACTAGAAGTGAATTAATGAAGTCATCAAAAAAGACCCCTTTTGACTATTGTTTACTCCAGCTCTGTTTAAGACCCAAGCTAGATCTGAATAAGCTGTTCTATCTTATTCAAGCTAGATCTGAATAATCAGATGTTATTCAGATCTACATAAGAATCAGCTCTTATGTAGATCTGAATAACCATATCATATATGGTTATACGATAAATGGCTGTGCCCTACAGATACATTAATACACGTCCCAGATGCTGTTGGCACTTAACTCACTGTACTAACCTTTCTTGCCTCACTGGTAATCTAACTGCCATGCTGACTAAATTCAAGAGCTATCTCACTGGAAATTAGTTTTTCTGGTTAGCTGCCACATCATGTTGTTCTTGGCTCTGTCACTCATTTCTCTTGTTAAGTAAAGTCACTTAGAGAATGATGAATTCCGCATGATTACTCAGGACAAAATAGCAATGTATCTTTTCAGTCAGATTATCTGCTAGCATATGTCTTTGTTTCTCAGTTTTGTACACATAATAAGAAAACAGGATCTAAGACGAGCAGCAGTAACTTACCTGTTCATTTTTGGTCAGTCTTGTTTTGTTATGTATGTCAGATGTAACCAGGTTGAATCCATGTTTTTCTGATAAAATTCTCAAAAGCAAAACCACAGTTCGACTCCCACATTTTCCAACTCTGTTGTAGACCACCTGACTGGGGAAAGGAAGTACCTACACAAAGATTGAAAGAAATGGAGTCAGTATATTGATATTTTTGTTTCTGTGTACCTCTGAATCACACATTTTTAACATAAGCAAACAGACACATAGAGGAGAACTCCTAGGGCCCTGCCCAGGTCAGAAGCATTCACTTCCTCTAGCAAGGCCGAAGCTCTTTAGAAGCTCTTTAGAAACAGTTCTCCTCAGGGAGGTGGCAAGGTGAGATTTCCCCCTTCAGATCCAGTTAAATGTAACAGATTGGCGACTACTCCAGAAATACTGTGTAACTGTTGGTAATGATCTTGAGCTTATTGCTTGTTATCTCAATGCAAATAGTCATCTTTAGTTGACTATCTCCCATAAAAAGAACTAAAAGGAGTGAATTTGCACTACAGTTTGGCAACTCAAGGTCAAGCTGACGTAATGCAGGAGGAATGAACGCTTGAATTGCAAAACTTCATCTTAAGAAAAAACAAAAGAAACCAAACAACAACCAGAGAGCGCAGAGCAAAAATTAATCAACTCTTTTAATTCCAAATATAAACATGAATCTTTCAAGCAGACTCAGAGAACAAATATTGCCACTGGCCAAGGATCTATGTGCAAAATAATCAACACAGGGCCACAGTGGGTCTGAGGCCAACTGGCACAGTCTGATCACCTCTGTACAGGTAACGTTCATCAAATCTCAAAAGAGAACAGCCACATCCAACCTGGTCACTGGAAATGGTGTCCAGCCCACACTAACTCTTGCACCCTGATCTCCTCCCTAGGAAACCAGAACAAGTGAGAAATAACTCAGTATCTCACAGTATGACAGATTGCAGCCTTATTTTGTTCCTGGATGATGTCCATGGGCTATTGTTTCAGCAAAAGGCATTCTGAAGTCTCACTATTGCACTAGACAAGTATTTGCTGTATAGCATATAGCAGCACATGATAATACAGGCCCAGAGGAAACTGTTTCTACGCCTTTAAACTGGCTAACAAGAGCCAGGAGCTCAGAGTTTCACCCAGAGTAGTGCATATACAGCACTTAAGCAAAGATCATTTTTCTAGTAAGACAATGGCACAAACTGTTTCCTGACATAGGGCTTGCACCTGGGTTCCAGGCAACCTGTGTTCAGCACAAGGAATGGCCAAAGTGATGGGGTATCTCAACACACAGTTACTCCTGCAATCATGTTCTCCCAGCAGAAGGATTTCTAACATAAAAGCAATCAGATGAGGCATATGGCACTTTTCAGTGCAGAGTACTTCTTCACTGCATTGAACTGCTAATAGACCTTCATCAGGGAAGCAAAATGATTTGTCAGGAAACCTTTCAGACTACTTTCAAAGAGAACTCCCAACTAGAAAGAAAAATAAAGGAAAAAAAATTGGTATTCCCTTATATTCAATGGGAACCCTACTGGCTCTTTGCTCTCAGTGTTACATTTCATGACCAAACAAACATTACTGCTGTTAGTAGCTGCAACGTTTAGGATATCCTGCACTGCAATATAAATGTGGAGGACATTTTTCTCCAAATTATCTTGGGAAGGAGTAGGTATTGGGTGATCATGGCCTCAGTTAAACTTCTCGAGTTGCAAGACATCACACCTGCAGATTCAGCAAGCAAAGATTGACCCATACAAGGGTCAATCAAGGCCCATACAAACCCCACAAATGCACTAAGTCTTACTGTTTTGTAAAATTTTATAGGGTTTTCTGTGAGAAACCTAGTCCCCATATTTCTTTATCAATCTTTCCTTCAGAAGCCCTGCTTCCTATGAAATGGAAAATCTCAGCCTTAATTATTAGATAACACCAAAGGTGATGAATTTAACATCTCTGTGCTACAGCTGTAGCTAACCTTTCCCAAAACTACTGTTAATGCTGTCTGAAAGGTTAACATTTGAATACATGCTGATTATGCTGATTATCACACCATAATGAAAAAGAACATGAGCCCTATTCCGGATTGTCCCCTTTTTGGTTCATTTCTTTGCATAACAAACACTAGCACCACTGCTTGTCACAGCCCTGCAGCACCATTCACACATCACTGTCACTTGTGGACTGGGAATTATACCTCTGCTTGGACATATGCTTTTGGAATACTTCACTGTGTAAGTAGGTGAAAGCCTTCAAAAGATATTAGTAGATGCTGACAAGTGTCAGTGAAGGAGCAAGAGCACATACGCTACATGTCTGCCTAGCATTCCAGAAATGAGATGAATGACGAGTTTGTAGAGTTACAGAAATATTTTAAAATGCTTCATAATTATTAACTGCTTTCATTTTCCTAGCAGTTAGTGAGCAAATTTTTTTCTTTATTGATACTTCAGTCAAGTACAGTTTTACTGTACAGAGATTACACTCAAGTTCTAATGAAATCCTTAACTGGATTATCCAGTAACTTTGGGTAAATCTTATAATTCTTTAAAAACTAGTTAAAATTAAAGGAGGTCTTTGTAAAGTCTCTATTCTAAGTGCAAGCAACTGTGTCAGCTTAAAAAAATGACAGTAGATACCAAGTTTGGCCAGTCCTCACATCTGTTTCTGAAACTAACCTTCCTAGGTAGCACAGTTCTCATCTGCACACACACAATAACCGTGGTAACCCCCAAAAAGAAACCAGAGCAAATACTGCAGATAAAGGAACCCGAAATAAAGGGCTATTGTTTTCAGACACTTATTTAGCTTAAAGGAGACCAATGTATCAATGCTTTGTTTCAGTACATAGTGAATGCACTTAGGTCTATTCGGACAAGATTCAAGATAAACACTACAGCTCAAAGCTCACTTCGAAAGAACAATCCTGAGTGGTAACCAGAACTTCCCTTGCAGCACTGCTGAGTGTAGTCGGCTTTTGGGGTGCACTCCTGAAGCTGTGCTCATGTTTCATCCGTTTACGTCACCACTGCACTTAGCACACCCAAATGCCCCAAAGGGCATGGCCAGTGCAAAAAGCCATGCAGCACACAGACTTTTGGTGTACAAGCAAGTATTTGTTTAATGTGACAGCATCCCTCAGGATTTAGAAAATGCATTTAGAAAATGTCAAAGTTATTTCTGAGGAGAATAGCTCTTCTAGAAACATGAGTTTGTATCAGGCAAAACTAAAAATGCCAAGAAATGGAAAACTTTGCCAGAGAGAAACTTTCTCTTTTCCCTCATGATACTCATAAGACACTCAAAGAGATGGTGACAGAGAAGGAACTTGAAAAGAAGACTCCTATTGCATTAGCAGAAACAAGGTGAAAAACAGCAGTTGGACATTTACAAAATGCTAATTGGATTACATTTTATTATTACTACCTAAGAGCAGGTATCACGTAAACTGACTACCTGCTGAGATGATGCTCTGGCAACTTAATATTCATGTAACAACATACACAACTGAAAAATAATTGCAGTGACTTTATTGAGCACTGCATCAAAGTCCAGAGGTAATATAAACAATTTAAACGTATAATTCGCTTTGGAGTTACATGAATTAGCACTTACAGCCATAAAAAAGTAAAATCCACAGTACAATTACAACACCTCTCTCCAAGGGTTTTGAAAGCTATATGACAATTTACTTGTCAGTTTAAACAAGTTTTTTTTTCTTTTGTTTCATAGTTAAAGAAGATGTCAAAAACCACTGTGAAATGAAATCAAGAAGAAAAAGTAAGTTTAACCCCAAATGAACTTTCATTACAGAAATCGATTGTCAAGTACCTCTGCAGAGAGATCTGCCAGTCTCAGAAAGGGACCTACTGAACAGATAACCTAATAAAAGCCCAGGCTTTCATCTTCAGTGGGGGGCTTTGTCTAGGGAAAATCTTTGCACCATTAAAAAAAAAATAGGCTGGATAATTATTTGCAGTGTCAACAATGTAGGGATTCACTCATAGGCCCTAAATCATTCCACTTTTAATGAGACAAATCCAGTACAATTTTGCCCATTTGCCAAAAATCTCCCAAGTACAAGCTGCCCAGGTGTCAGTCTCTGACTCATGTCAGAGATGTGTTTTCAGAAAGCAATTAATTATATTCACACCTTCTGCAGGTCAGTGACCCAAGTCCTTACACATGAGTAGGGCCAGAAGCAGATGCCAGAACTGGCTGCTACTTTCTGAGCAGACACTAATCTGTGGTCAGGCAGTGTTCCATGTTTATCAGGTAAATAAGGCCAACCAACACACAAAGTACTGATAAGACTGTGGGAACAGTGAAATATTTGCTGTCATATCTTTATACAGCATCACACCTTCCCAGTCCAACCTCTTAATTTTCTCTTCCTGTCCAACTGAGACAGAACTATAAGAATTAAAAAAATGGCTTAACTGGTCAAAGGAACGGTCCATTTGACTCATGAGAAGAGGATGATACTCATTAGGTAACTAAAAACCTGAGAGATGTCAGCAGTCCATTTCTTTCTAGTGTCTCTTTTCTTTCTCCAGTGTCCTCAAAAATTATATATGGCATGTTAGAATAGAAGGCAGATCTTTCCATACAGCCTGAAGAATTTCTTACATAACTTGCTCCAGATTTTTGTTACCCACCACACATTTAATTTTTAGTTCATCTTCTACCATTTCCAGAGAATATCTGATCTCACATTATGGATTTCATGAAGACAGATAAGATAATTCGTCATCAGCTTTGAAACCTTCTTAGATACATTGGATGCTCTTTTTAACTGAAGTTTTTTGCAAGCCTGACATGGTCTTTAAAGATAAACTCAAAGGCCACTAAAAGATGGCCTTCCAAAACTAAGTTCAGGAATTGCTGCTCAAAAATCACATTCCAAACAAGTATCAACCTGCTCACTTTTAAAGCAATCACAATGAAAAGTTGCTAACACAAAGTTATGTCAGCAGAAAACATGACTGAAGAATGAACAAGGGAATAAACAAACAAACAAACAATATTACTAGCTAGAATCCTCCTTCCCCATCTAAACCATACAGTTCCAGTTATATAAACATTCACCTGTAGAGTTTAGTGACGCTAGACAGAGACAAGCTCTTTGAATTAATCTAATCTAAAGCAGATCAGACAGCATGGTCATCTCTGCAGGTCACTGAAAATACACCAGAAACCACAAGAAAAAGTAAGGATGAAATTTGTTTGTTTTCAAAGTTTAAATGCCATATAGCTGCAGCGGAGCATTGAAAATAAGGCAAAAGAAGAAACAGAATATTCTTCTGTTGTATTTTCATTAAGAAACTAATTTAATTGAAAAAGGGTGACTTCCTCCCCCACCACCACAAACAATGCATTTCATCTGTTAGACAGATGACATATTTGGAAGACTAAGTTAAAATGTCTTCTCTAATGGTTCAACATCCCTAAGTACCAAGCTAAATTGAAAACATAAGCACAGAGCACAACCAGCAAAAGGAAACTTAGCAGTAGACAGTCATCAAATTTATTAAGACTAAAGAAAAGCATTACTATGAAGTGTCTGCCAAAGCCTATGGTCCCTGATGTGTCCCACAACACAGATCTGTAAAGCCAAAATCAAAACTTGCAGTAATTTTTCTGTGAAGAAGCACTGCATACTTACAAATCTAAAAAGATCCAAGTTCAAAGCATAGTAAAATATCCCTATTAAGTCTCAGATCAGGTCCTATTACAAGATACTGTGGCTACGGAAACAATAATAACATCAATAATAACCTGGGAAAATCACAAAGAGAAGCCAAAGATCCAGTTTTAATGTTCAGTGTTTTGGATGCATCCTTTCAACATATTTGGGTTCACTCATCTTACACCTTAGCCCTGATTTACTCATCTACAACGGCAGGCTGCAGCAGAACAAAACCTCTGCACCTCCAATCTGCTGCACAAGACTCCGCACACCATAGGGACTGCAGAACCAGGTTTATTTCAGGCATGTGAAGTCACAGCAACATAGCAACATTCAAACTTGGCACATGTATACAAAGGCAGGTTGGTAGAGAGCAGATGCTCTGTTCACTCAGCACTTTCAGGTACTCACTGATATTAGGCAGCCTCTGGAGGTGGGAGCAACACCCCTGGCTTTCAGCACTCAGCAACACTCGCTTGTACTTAAGCAATGGCAGCTCACCTCCAGCTCCTTTCAGGGATGAAGTGGTGAGAGGGAATCACCCTACCAAATGGATAATGATTTGGGGACAGGGTGCAACCACTGACTCTAGATTAATCAAATCTTTTCCTTTTGGCCTTTCTTAACATAGCATGCATTTCAACCTCTTCTTCATTCTTGCCTTCCTCTGCAGTTTGTAACTTTTTCATCTCTTTTGGGACTAAGATCAGATATAGTGCTGTATCTTGGCCCCCTGGTGCCAAGGACAACTGAAGTTATTGTTCATATCTCGCAGACATCTTTTTTAAATATATCTCAGGACAGAATTTAAAAGAATCAGAGCATATGGTACTGTCACTACTATAGAGAGGGGAGCAGAAAACTATTGCTCTTTTTCTTCTTTACCCTACATGCCAATTACAACAAAAAAAGAACTGGAAGACTCTCATCAGCTTTCTTATGAAAAGCAGTGTATTTGTCTCTTACCTTTTAAGATAATCACATTGTGGAAGTTATCTTTCAGATAGGCACATACCTCACAAGAAGATAGAGGAGATGAATTATCTAAGAACATGGTTCACTGATACTGGTATTTGTTGAGAGAACTAGCATGAGTTCAGGTAGGTTAAGAATTTTAGTGTCACTTTAATTGCCCCATTTTCCAGTAGAAGGTTTACCATGTAATAGCAAAAAAACTCTTAAGCTGCAGAATTTGTGCAAGACTGATTTTAATTCTGGGGCAGCATCACGTTGTATGTATCTTGGAACTGTAAAGTTTAAAAGTGCTGTTTTTCCTTCAGAGCCCAGGGTTTTGTACATTCTGTGATGTGCTCAGAACACACTGGCACAGTTATTCTCTGTTTAAGTAGTAAATCCTATCGCATCCAACCCACATGTTTATATTGGATACTTGTAAAATGAGAAATATTAAGTAACTAAGCCTGGTTTTAAAACTTTTTATAATACTTCTCAGCACTGGCATTCCCTTAAAGCAACCTCACTACCTTATGGTTGTTTCTATCCTTTCAATGCAATATTCACAAATTCACCCCGCGAGCCAATAACATTGGATTTGAATGTGATGAGTGGTAGACTGGATAATGTATGCACTCGTCTTTCTTCACATTAAGGTTTAACTGTTTGGTAGCTATTGTAGTTGACTGTTGATTGGGCTGCAGCTCGTGTAGCAACTTGGTTTCAGCACTGCCAAGGACCTGCCACGCTGCATGTCAGTTTGCCCTTCACTTTAGGCCCCCTTTCAGTAACTCCACATTCTACTTTATAGTCTCTAATGTGCTTTTCCACTGTACTTTGCACAGGCACTTCATAAGTCAATCACAGTATGAAATAAAGGCTGCTTATAGCCATAACTGGATTTTAATTTTGTCAAACAGGCCAGTTCTGCTGGACTGTAACCCACACACTCATTACTGATGAGCTGTCTCTGAGGTGCTCTTGCTCTGCATGCTTGCAGGAACTCAAAAGGAGATCCTTCACAGCTCCTGCAGGAAACAGATTCAAATCTAGTTCATGGCATGGACTCTTTACCTGGAAGGAACACCACCAAGGAGCATGTGGTAGGCCCTGGACCATCCACAGAGGATGATTCACTGCCTTGGAGAGCGTGCAGCCCCTAGGCTGCCTCAGTTAGCAGGAACTCCTCTTTGGGAAGTCCCCTTAAGAGACTTCCTTGTAACTCAGGGTGAGCAAAACTGCTTCAGCCTATGAGGCTTAGCAGTTCTATGTTAATATTTTGTACCCTATTGGTTATCCCCCTTATTCCTGGTTTTTACCCCTCCTGATTGGTTTGTTTTTGGATCCTTTCCCTGACTGGTACCTTTCCCATTGGCCAAGTTATGAAACCCCACCCCTGACTACCCTATATAGTCCCTCTCCCCTTGTGCTGTCTGGCTCTTTCCCCTTCAGACCTAGAGGAATAAAGAAGCTCTCCAGGAGATCAGAAAGACCCCGTCTCACTGCTTTTACTCCTGCATTGTCCAGGGTGGCAAGCGCGGCTCTGCTGCTCAGGCAGCCTCACAAAGAGCAAATCACTCTACACCCGAGAGTGCTGCTGCTCAGGCAGCCTCACAAAAGAGCAATCACTCTACACCCGAGAGTGCTGCTGCTCAGGCAGCCTCACAAAAGAGCGAGTCACTCTGCATCTAAGAGTGCCTGTGCCCTGCTGATCCGGATGTCTTCTTAAAGATGCTTCTGGAGAGGAAGGTTGTGGTACCTTTACCACCGGACCAGACCGCAACAGAAGCACCTACAGGGAGGGATGCTGCTAGCCAACTCTTCCAGAGGAACCAGAGCTCAGCAGAAATCACTGAAATGACTCAAAGGCCCAAAATACTTTCCCTTACAGACCACAGACCATGTCACAAATGGTTCTTGTGGTGAAGATGACACATCAAAGTCAGTAACAGAGGAGACCCAGCATCAAGTACTCCCATTTCTCTTCAGCACTTGGAAATTATTAATCTGATTTGCTCAAAGGCAAACCAAACCTCATTCCTGCTGACCAGGACATGACTCCTTTCCATTTTAATGGAGAGAGCTTCTCCTTGCATCTACTGAAAATTCCCAGTAGTACCAGCCATAAAGGCATCCACACTCCCCCAGGACATCAGGATGCTATAGGTGCTGTCCTGAGACCTCCCTTTTCATAGGCACACTTGCCCCACCATGATACCACTGCTCTCACACTGATTTCTTCAGCCCAGCCATGGAGCCCTGTCCTCTTTTGCCTAATGTTTTGACTCTGCTTTTGACCACATGTAGGCATGTTCACAATCTCGTATCTGATTAAAGCTCATGGCCTTTATCAGAGTACTTCACTGCTACTTAGGGTGTTCTAAACAAACTTTATCCTTTCCTAAAGACTTAGTAGAAGTCTGCCAGGACCTACCACCTCATCTTCAAAATTATGAGGCTTTCAAAATTATACTAGAATTCTTATTTGGTGGTTGTTTTTTTTCAGTTTTCTAAGACTTCCCAGCATCTGAAGTTTCAAGTTTATTTTCTTCAAACATCAGAGCTAAGAAAATCCTTTCAGTTCAGGATTTAAGAATACCATTAACAAATATGAGACTGGTGGTAGAAACCTGAGTGATACTCAGGGGAGTCTCAAGGCTTAGCAGGATTAACCAAAATCAATTTGCCACTTTCAGAAGATACTCCATCATGTTACACCTAGGCAGAATGGCAGATTTTTGTTTTTCCACTGCAGGTTTAGGTCATCCAGACCCAGCTGCAATTGGATTTTGGTATTATAACCCAGCACTTCCTAATAAAAAGATAATGGAGGTGGTTATGATTGAGTTGCCATGACATTCTTGTATGCTATGCTAGTTTATTAATACCTTCCTATCATGGAAAGAAGGAAAAGAAGAGAGGAATGTACTAGGCTGGAAATCTAAAACTGTAATCTCTATGAAATATTCATGTGCTCTGTAATAATCTGCATAGATTATTTGCAGGTGAACAAAGATCTCTCAGAATGGATTATGTCCTAAATTACAGTGAAAGCACAGAGCTTTACTAGCTTCAGAAATGGTGATTATGCCTTGTGTACTTTTTTAGCTACAATGTGTGACAGAACAAAAACTGTAGGTTGAAAATTTGGTGATACTAGAATTTTTCTATTTTGGGTAACAGTGAGTAGGTTGCTGTGTTAATGCCAGAGGCAAGCAAGATTCACCTTTAACCATGCAGGCAGCATGACAAAGTACCAACCAAAAGGCAAAATATTTTTCAAGCTTCTTTGATATTAGATGAAAACTACTGATTACTGTAGTGGTCACAAAACCTGCATACCAGCTGTCTCTCCAAGTCTTTTAAAATTTAAAGGCTGCAAATGTCAGGCTTAGTAAAAATCCAGCTCACTACTGTTTAAATTTTTGCAGGACATCAGCATGCATAGTATTCCTCACAGATTTATCTTCTTGTGACAGGCAATCTGGCTTTAATTTCCCAAGTCTCTCCATACTTCCATTTACGATCAGTCAGCCTCCCCATATCAACAACTTTCTGATATATTATAAACTGAAGGAGTATTAAAAAGTAAGTAATCATCTCTATTTTGATAAATTATGGAATTAAGTGATTACTTTATCCGTAAGATTCTTGAACAATAAATTAAAATGAACAAAACAAACAAATTAGTGCCCCAGTACAATTCATATATTTTTATGATCCAATTCACATTTAATAGCAGAGATTCAATTCTAGCTTTTGGATATATCTCCATACTACTATTGTGCTATATCATTTACCACCTGCTTCAGGAGGATTGCAAAGAATTATGAATAACAGACAATGGGAAAATCCTCTGTTAAAACCAGATTTTTCTTCCCTTGAGATACTGTCATTTAAAAGGAATGAAAACACAGTTTTAAAAGAACATAAACCAATTATTCTACAAATATTTTACACTGTGTGCTGGTTTTAGCTAGGGTAGAGTTAATTTTCTTTACAGTGGCTATTATGTGGCTGTTTTGGACTTGTGCTGAACACGGCACAGATATAGAGATATTCTGTTATAATATAGTGATTTTTGTTGCTAAGCAGGCCTTACACAGAGCCAAGGTCTTTTGTGCTTTTCTTCTGGCAAGCAGACTGGGGGTGCATGGGAAACTGGAAGGAGACACAGCTGGATAGCTGACCCCAGCTGGGATATCCAAAGGGATGTTCCAGACCATATGACATCATGCTCAATATATAAAGTGGGGAGAAGGAGGAAGAGGGGTTGTTTGGAGTGATGGGGTTTGTCTTCCTAAGTCGGTGCTATGGGTGATGGGGCCCTGGTCTCCTGGAGATGGCAGAACACCTGCCTGCCCGTGGGAAGCAGTGAATTAATTCCTTGTTTTGCTTTGTTTGTGTGTGTAGCTTTTGATTTCCCTATTAAACTGTCTCTATCTCAGCTCATGAGTTTTCTACCTTTTACCCTTCCCATTTTCTCCCCAGTCCTGCTGGGTGGGAGTGAGTGGCCATGTGGGGCTTGGTTGCTGGCTGAGTTAAACCACAACACACTGCTTCTAGTAAACTGAAGGAAGTGGAGAAATGCTTTATGGGTTTTTTAAATCATAGTATTTTATTGACTGTACTAGGCCTAAAAAGCTCAGTTTTACTGTAAAACAGTGCTTCAAACTATAAAAGGGATCTCTGTGGTTAAGGCGCTTAGTGAATTCTCTCTTAGCATTTTATCAGCCAGGTACTTAGTCTGGTAACCATAGCAAATTACTTACTCTATTTTAGTGTTGCTAAATTCTGACGATTTTTCCTAGCTGAAAATTTGTACACTGCACAACAATCTCAACTCTTCGTTTTATAAGCAGGATAGAATAGTTTTTAAATCACTGAAATCTTTCCCAACCTGCCCTGAAGGATTACTTTAAAGATTATCCACCCATTTTTCAATTCAAGCTAAACACACATTTTCAACTCTATCAAAAACAACACACTACTATTCATGCTCTTAAAATCCCTAGTAAGCATATACCTAAAAGAAAACAAATCTTGCTTGCTTCTAAGTGTTGGTTCTTTTCTTTGGTTGGCTTTAAATCAAGCACTTCATCCCTAACAGATCAATCACTTCAGAGGGCTGAAGGGTTAAAACCATGCTCTCATAAGGGGTAGCTAGAACTAAAACACTAGTTCAAAAGAAACATGAAGTATCCACTAAAAAATAAATATTCAAAACTAAAAAAAAAATTAAATAAATACACAGCTCTTGGCCATTATCTTAATGCTGCTATCAAAATACTAGGAAAAAAATAAAACTGACATAAATCTGATGAACATAAAAACTCAGTGTTAAGGGGGAAATGCTAAAAATATCTTTTAGTGAGATTTAAAGTCAAATAAAAAAGAAAAAATAATCTAGTTGACAATGGAGAGTGACTAGGACAGGGTACAGTATGTACACACCAAAGGCCACTCAAGGATTCTGCTACCTTTTCCCATAGTGGTGAACATGGTGTAAATTAAGGATTGGACTTGATGATCTTAGAGGTCTTTTCCAAATGATTCTATTATGCTATGGTAGTTTTTGCTCCGTAAGAAAAACATGAACAATTAGCACGTACTTACTAGCTAAGAACTGAAAGAATGGTAGAAGGAGTACTTATCCACTTTCCAGCTTTAAACCAATAAAATCAGATCAAATTTATTTTTTGTATGCCTCTTATTTTGATTCATTTTGACCTTATCTAGACCCCCATCAATTTCTGTATTCATTTAGAAGCACTGTCACACGCTTAGGTGTCTTGCTGACACCTAAACAGCTGCCAAAAGACACTGGGTCCATGACATGCATCCCAAGGGAAAACCATGAAAAAAAGGAGAACAGACTACTTCTATGTGATTTATCTGTAAACTATGTGCACAGCTCCCACACAAATATATATGTCATCTCTACTGAAACAGGGACCTATCCTGATGCTCTTGCCAAGTTCTCAGGGAAAAGCTTTCAATCAAGAACATCAGTAGGTCTGATAAAGTTTGTTTCTTTTGTTCTCCAAGGCCAGTTGAACCATCTTGGATAGAACAAAAAATCTTGGGAAGATTTGATAAGAAAATAGCTGGTCCAAATACTGGAACAAAATACACCCACGTTATTCACAGAAATGCTCAGACATGAAATATATCAAGTGAACATCATCAGTCATTAATGAACATCCATTTCAAAGGTGTTTTTAAAAACCAAGCTGGCATCATCTTAAAGGCATCACTTAGACACCAATCTGCAGGAAAAGGAAAAACAAATGATCACTTGGCAAATCTTCTAAAATTTATGTTTTCAGACGCTTATTTAAAAAGAAGGCAGGAGGTAGTGAGATAGGAATTTAAAGTACAGAAATGTCAACTTTCACTAGCAGTGTAGAACCACCAGCAGTAGTTGTTTTGCCCAACTGTATTCCTTTTTTATCTGTCACATACTAACACCAGAAACACCAGAGATGTGATAGGGTTACTGGAGGTTGCATCTACCTGCAGAGAAGCACACACAGATCTGTCTCAGAACTCATGAAAAATCTAGGGATAGTTGATCTTGTAAAGTCTTTGGTGCTTAAGGACCAAAGAAGAGTGGTCTATGCTTGTGTATTGGGTTTACATGGCAAAGTTCTGCTACTGCATATGGGACTACAGGAGTGGCTTATGTGTGAAGCAACCAGAAGTTTCCCCCAACACCAGCTGGTTCCTAGACACACCCACTGCTGGCCAAGGCCAAGGCAATCAGGAATGGTAGTACTGCCTCTGGGATGACATATTTTTAAGAAGGAAAAAACATTATTGTGCAATAGTAATTTGTGGCCAGAGAAAAGAGGCATGAGAATATGTGAGGGGAGCAGCCCTGCAGACACCCAGGTGAGTGAAGAAAGAGGGGGAGGAGGTGCTCCCGGTGCCCAAGATAAGATTCCCCTGCTATCCACTGTGAAGACCATGGTGAAGTAACTGAGCCCCTCCAGCCCATGGAGGTCCCACAGAGGAGCATAAATCCATCTCTAGCCCATGGAGGAGCAGGCTCTTGGAAGGACATGTTGACTCATGGAGAGAAGAGTCCACACTAGAGCAGGTTTCTCAGCAGGACTTAGTGACTCCATGAGGCACCCATGCTGGCTGGCTCAGTCTGTTCCTGAAGAACTGCACCCTGTGGAAGGAATCCACATTTGAGCAGTTCATGAAGAACTGAAGCCTATGGCAAGGACGCACACTGGAGAAGTCCATGGACAACTGTCTCCCATGGGAGGGATCCTGCACTGGAGAAGGGGAAGGCCTCCTCTGCCTGAGGAGGAAGCAGAGGCAGAAACAACATGTGATGACTAATCCCCATTCCCTGTTTCCCTGTGCTGCTGGTGGGGAGGAGATAGAGAACTAGGAATAAAATTAAGCTTGTAAGGAAGGAGAGGTGGGGAAAAGGTGTTTTAAGATTTGCTTTACTTCTCATTGTCCCACACTGATTTTGATTTGCAGTAAATTCAATTAATTTCTCCAAGTTGAATCTGTTTTGCCTGTGACTAAAATTGGTGAGTGATCTCTGCTTGTCCTTAGCTCATGAGCTTTCTGCTACATTTTCTCACTGCTGTCTAGTTGAGGGTGGGAGAGAGAGAGGCTTTGGTGGGTGCCTGACCTCCAGCCAGGGTCAAACCACCACACATTACCTTCATATCACTGGCAAGGGTATCATTGCTAATCTTCAACAGTCAAGTAAACCTTTACTGGGGAAACACCTTAAAATCTGGCATACTTGGTCTTCAAGGATGAATTAGAACCACACCAGCAATGCTTAGGTACATAAGTAAGCCAGGCTTCCATTCTTTGCTTAAACTGAGAAAATTACTGCTGCCACCATTATTTGAAAAAACAGACCAGTACCATGAACTCCTGAAATGTGATGATGCTAATTCCTTATTCAGAGAACAAGTGCTATTTTCAGTTCTTCCACTGGGAAAAAAAACCCCAAACCCACACAGGCATTAAAAAAAATCCAAAGCTCTGGCACCTAGCCATGACAAAGAGCCAAAGCTAATACGATTTCCTACAAACACTGGAATGTACTCTGCAAAACAGCTACGGTCCAGTGCGTATCAACTGCTGGTGGCCTTCCCCTACAGCTAACTACACACTGCCCGTATTAGCTACCAGTCACTTCAACCTCAGGCAATGCATTGTTGTTCATTATCTCCACTTCTAGCTTTTAAGCATTTTATAATGAAGTATTTTAAATGTCGGAGTCAAGACTGACTTCTTCTGACATATTTTTATATGTTGAATTAAAGCATGCATAGACCTTAACCATTTGTTAGTTTAAACAAAGGCAGCTATCAAGTCGTGTGAATGGTGGCTACTTGAAAGATAATGACAATTACAGTGAATTTCACTCACACCCAGAGTTCACAGTTCAGATGTGAAGCTAGCTGTAAGATGGTAAATAACTGCACTTAGCCAAAAATACAGTGCATGAGATTTACAAAGCAAGAGCATCTTAGTTCAAAACATGACCTCAAGCAAATACCAGGAATTATCTAGGGACCTATCAATCCCCACCCATGTTTTGATTAGAAGAATAAAAAACAAAACAAAAAACCCTAAACCACTGAGGAATAAGCAGGTTTGTCAAAGGCATGATCAAAATGATCCATATTTTATCAATGTTTTTGAAACACGGATAAATATTTCAAAAAGCAAAATACTTTTAACTTACACAAGGCCATCTAGCCTGTTACTCTGTTGAGCTTTTCATCAAGCTTTCAGGAGTGAGAATGATTACAGAGGAAGCCCAGAAACTTTACTGACTGTAGGTAGCTAATCAAAGAGTACCTACCCAACCAATCAGTAAGGTAGGTATCTATTCAGCTGGCCTTTCTACAGACAACTGAGCTACAGCTGTGTGAACATAGCCCAAATTACATGTTTAGACAGGCAAAAGATATTTTCACAATGTAAAAAGGAAAGTGTCTGGGTTGGATAAATCTGTCCAATTGCTACTGCCCATTGGAGTATGGGTCCCATCCACAGCACTATTAATTGGAAAACAAAATTCCTGAAGAAAAAGTATCAAAATCAGAATAAAGTTTTCAAGGTTAAAAACTTATCTAGAGGAAAGCCTTTTGCTTACTAAAACAGCTTGGCATTACGGAATGCTAATATAAGCATGAGAAATAAAGGCTTGGAATAAGCATTGCTTTATTCTTTGAAGCAGAGCGCTCACTGTGGAGACATGACAAATATAATTCTTTACTTCATGCAGACTGTTGTACTCCTAGACAAGAGAAGCAACTAGTACTAAATGAAAAAAAAAAAAAAAAAGAATTTTAAAAGAACCAGAGAGTACTAAACAGATTTAAGTGTGAAACATTTGTTTAGCCTTAAATATCCATGTCCTATTTCAGTTAGCAATGATAAACATAACAGGTTGATTTTGTCACTTCTGAGTACATCCATTTGCTTTTGTTATTGAGTAGTTTGTGTTGACAGGAAGAAAATCAAACGTACATCATTCCTCCAAGTGAGCCATCTGAACTTTAACAATGTACAAATACGTATCAGCTGAAAATTGCAGATTTCATTGCACAGCAAAAAGGTGAAGAAACACAGATTCCTGTCTGTTTTCACTAATAACTAAGCTAAGTGGAATTGCTTTCCACATTATCAAGACCAAGACATCCTCCTTCCGCTGACCAGAAGCCAACTGTTTCACCACACAGGTGCACACATGTGGTTGATCATTTCAACTCAAGGCCTGTGGCTCAGGATGTGACTTCATGGTCAGCTGAACAGAGATGAGGGAGGGCTGCCACCAGAGGTAGTGGCTATTCACACCCACCCCCTCTCTAACTACTCACTGTCACCTGCTGCACTGGCATCCATGGTGGGCCACACCAGTGAAATTATCTGTCCCCTTAGTACATATTTGTAGTATGCAAAAGGAGCTCTAACAGGCTGGAAAGACAGGCACAATATAGTACCAAATTGTGCTTAGAGAACAAACCAACACAGGGTAAACCGAACAAAAACAAAACAGGAGACTAAATGCCTACTTCCACTTTTTTCCTCTTGAAGAAACTATCACAATGCCCTTCCTTAACCTGAAATGTCATGAGGTGCCACGATGACATGAGGGAAAAGCTTATGCAGCACAGTCCCATATGATAGGAGCAGTGAACTTTATTCCTCAAAAAGGGCTCATTACTCACATTTATAAATTTTATTCTACTAACTGGCTTCAGGTATTGTGTTTGCAGCAAAACCCATATTCCAGAAAATGCTGCCAGCCAAAGGCCATCTTCACCTGCCAGATTAGTTCCAACTGCAGTGTCTTGGTTTTTTGCATGAAAGTACTGACAGACAAAATGACTAAATCCCTGCCTCTCCTTGACTCAATGAGAAAAATTCCATTACTTAATCACAGTGAGTTTTAACCCAAGTTACTTACAAATATCTGAAAACACTTGGGGGGAAAAAGTCAGAAAGGCCATGTGCTGCTGATGTAAACTCAGCAGAGTTGCTTGGCACACAAGTAAACATACAATGAGTTAACAACAAAAGCCAAAAAAGGATAAAGCACATACAAAATAAAAGCAGCTTACCTTTTGAGGTGGTGGTCCGTGGTCATCCAGATAAGTGGAATTTCCTACAAAAATAAGAAGGATGGAGATAAACAAAAGCCATCCAATGCAACTTCTAAACTTTGCAATTCATGGAACCAAGGCATCTCTATCCCCCTAGTTTTGTGGTGTCAAATAATTCAAGGAAAATAAATTCCCTCTGCTTTAATTTTTGATTAACAAATAATTTGACTACATTTGTAATACAGGATTAGATGCACATTGTCATTTTATCAAAACACTACATGGCCCAAGGCAGTTTTAATTAATCAATCAGCCTTCAATTATTTGTGTGACAAAAAATTGCCAGTTGCCTCCTTGTACATTTTAAGCAAGTGAGCATGGTTAACTTCCAAAAGTTTTCTTAAATAATCAAGTATCAAAAGCCTTTATCAAATTTTGGTCTGATGGAACTGACAAGCATTCACTTTGCTATCTTCTAACTGTATTTTTCCCAACCTCTAGGCTGCTTTTTTGTTCCTAAACAGTACTGGTGGAATGGGAGTTGTATTCAGATGTGATTGCACCTGCCTTTTTAAGATGTTTGTTAAATTCAGACAAAAAGCTTCAGTTAAAAAAAGAATGCTTCTAAACAGGTGCACCCTTCTTAGCTACAATAAAAAAGGCAGCAATTTCAAACTTTCTACCCCTTCCTTATAAACACACACTGATACATAAAATGCACACTCCCCCCCACACATAGGCTGTATTCTGTAACTGTCCTTCCTGGACCTTTCTCCAAAAGTATTAATCACGTGCTTTCCCAATATCTTCCAGCAGACAACAAAAACTTGCACCAAGCCTAAAATTTCCCTTTGGGCCACACATGCCTATGTGTCTCAGTCATCCTCCTACCAAAGACAGAAAAAACACCTCTGCTCTAACCTTACATCAGTATGAGGTATGAGAATTATTTTTACAGGTTCCTACTAGACATCCGAAAGTCACATGGAAGAGGACTTTAAAAAGCTTGTCCTGCTCATGAGCTGCAGTGGCGTTGCATAGGCCACAGAAACACAGGCTAGTGGGATAAAGCATAATTTGGAACCAAAGGGCTTTTCTCTTTACAGTCTGGCCAAACCCTTCATTTTCCCAAGTGCCAAAACCCCCCTCCCAGGGGTTTCTGGATCCAGGAGGCAGGAAAGAAGTGTTTGTGTGTGAGTGTTACAGTTACAAAATGAGGTGAAGCTTCAGTGTGGACTATTCAGTCACACCTCCACCAGTGCTGGGGGTTGGTTTCAGCAGGAAAAGCAGGCGGCTGGAAGTGGAAGGGCCACTATTCCCTTGCTGAACTCTTGGGAGAGGCAGCCGCCACCTGGACCACACCATCTTGGGGAAAGAGCCTGCAGACCACCACTGCTGCTGCAGCATGATGAACAATGATGCAGCATGATGTACAAGAAGTTGGGATTACTTCTCAGAAGTATTTTGCTTTCTGCTTTTCCTCTGGTTTTCCAGCACATGTTACAAAGCCATGAAAATTTCAGTCAAAAGGCTTCCAACTCATCTAAAGGGGAAGCCCCAATACCCCAAACATATTCTTTTACAGATGCATGTACCTTGTAGTGCAACTACAAACACTTGAACAGTAACTTTTTTATGGTCATCTGAAATCACAAATCATCTTCTGAAGCATACCAGAAACTCATCTCTCCATACATTTGGCACAAATATCCACCCTTTGAACAATCCAGTGATGCAATTTAATGCCATAGATAATATGGCCAATGTCCGACATTCAGGATAATTTCTTTATTCACCCCTCTGATATGATTCTAATTGCCAGGGAAGAACTCCAGCTCCCAGACTGCTAGAAGAGTTGCAGTCTGGTTTTCTGTTAGAGTAGCTATTCCACACACAGTGACATTTCTCCTCTCACTTAATCTGGGACAAGAGCAAGGAAAACTTCTCATTCAGCAATTTACCTTTCCTGTAGAACCAGGCTGTTACTAGTTCATAGCAGCTTTCTCCTCTTTCCAATTAGGCAAGCAGAAAGATTGATTAAGTATTGATAAAAACATTTGTTACTGTTTTCTCACTGTGTCAGGAAAATAGTTTCATTTTGACACCTAACAAAAGAGTGATGTTTGTGGTCTAAACAAGCTAGCACACTAGAGAAATCATAAGTCATTAGATGAAAACTACTAATTTCTTTAAAAATTAGCATAACTACGTTTCATAATTGGTACTAAGGAGGTTACAGGAGTAACAGGTTTTTTTTTACTTGTCTCCCCAAAACAAATGCAATTTACGCTTACCTAAATAAAAGGAATATTAATTACATACATATTAACTATCTTTACCAATTACCTATCACAGCCAGTTTCACAGTAGAGAAGGACTTGAATTACTAGTCAAGAGTTTACACAGCATCTTAAAGCACAGCATCGAGTGTCAGAGTTATACTGCAGAAACATTTCTGGGCTATTCCTTAAATTTAATGAGCTTATAACTAATTTCACTTCTCTGTATCAGTAATATATGTTCTTAGTGTGGGGAGTGCATTCTCTGTCCTTGGAGAATTATCAAAACAACATGAAAATATCTCTAGCTTTGAACATACGCCATGTCGATTTGATTTCTGTAATCAAATTTTTTTTTCACAGCACAGTCTAGTTACTACTGTATCCACTGAAAAGACAGAAGTACACTTATGGGGCGCTTTATAAAGGTTTTTTTATGGCAGTTGCTTACCCAAATTCAGAAGGTATGGACTGATAGAAACTAATTTCCAGGCAAACACAAGTGAAGAAAGAAACAGAAAATATAGATTTGAAATCTGGTCAGAGTAACTCACAGTGAGCAGAGGATGGAAAATTGCAGACAGCCCCACACCCTCTCACTGCCCCAAACTCCATGTGCAGAGCTAGCTACTGTCTTATGCCACAGCTCCTCTGGCACACGAGACAGAGTCAATCTCAGCATCCATGGCTTGCCACATCAATTTAATAGTCTAAATTCTTTTGGGTTCAAGTTTTAATTGAGAATTTGTTTTCAGTAATAAACGCAAAACCCTTTGCTGCATGATTCATACCATACACTAAGTAAAATATGCTACAGTAACTCCATAAATCCAGCTGCAATGGAGTGCAGCAGCAGCAGCCTGTGAGGTACAACAGCCAGCTCCTTAACCCCATGAAGCCCAGCACGTGCCCTCACTGGTCATCGTATTATAGATCTCACCTTGTTTCCTCCTCTGCCTGCAAAACAGGGGCCACAGTACAGGATGCATGCAGAAATATAATGAAAAATGTGCACCTATGCTAAAGGTCTGAAGTAAAGATGATGACTTTCTAACACAATAGGCCATGAAAATCTTAAGCATGACACCTAAGCTGGGTATTTGCAAAGTTGTAAATACTTAAAACAGGGTGCTGCTTTCACACATAGGGCCACTTTTCAGACAATGCATATCAGACTAGGTTAGCTTAAAAACAAAAGAAAAATTCAGCATTATAAAAATTGCAACCATGGAGAAGTACAACCGAAAGCCAATCTACGAACTACCAGCTGCTAACAGCTGACACAGTAGGAGAGCTGCACAGTAAAAATCAGAGACGTGGGAATGGATACCAGAAACACCAAAGGCACTGTACATAACCTCAACTGTTTATGGCAGTTGCAATAACAAGCTTATCTAACATGGAGAACATTATCTTGCAGCTTTTATGTACTATGGCACAGACAACATATGTTTGACATCAGTACGTGCCACAAGAAGAGAGGAGGGTTTCTGTGGTGGAAATGATAAAGTGATAGAAGAGAGTCATCTTTCCTCACTAGGAACCTCATCCATTGCCCCAAAGCAACCTATGGCATTAAATTATTACGCTGACTTCTCTAAACTCCCTTAATAAATCTTTAATAAAGACATCATTGCTCTTGGCTGCTAATAACAAGATTATTCTAGTTTGGGTTTGTTTTTTTTTTTCCTGGAGAAGAGTATTTACTTTTCAAAAAGGAAAATTTCCGCCTTCCTGTAATAGCACAAAAATCCAAGGCATTAGAAATAAGTCAGACAAAATAATCAAGTCTCAAAACAAGTGGTATTATGCATTCCATAAACATGCTCAACAGCACACTTGGGCTGGCTGAACACGTCTCCTCCACACTCTGCCAGAGATGATAAAAAAAAAAAAGTCAGCTTTATTATAGAAAATGGTGAATACATGGAGGCAGGCCAAATTTTTCCATAATTTATTATCTTTGAGGTTAAGTGAATCAGCTGTATGCAAAATCTTTGGGGAAACCTTGTGGTTATGTTCCTTTTTTCTTGGAATCACTGAAGTGTGGGGGTTTTGCTTGAAGCAAGCCAAGTTTAAACAGAGAAGGATGGTCAGTCAACCAGGATTAAGGACAAATATTGCTGTGTACAGTTCAGAGCCACAGATAATGAAATTAACTGCAATTCTGGAAAAAAACTTTTCCAAAAAATGACTGGGGAGTACAGGAATAGGAAGCAAATGGACTTATGCGTGAACTGAAGACCCTTTGATAGCAAGTGAAACAGCCTGACTTTACTTGATCAGATATCCCACAGAAAGAATTGTGTAAAGACAGGCAGAGAAAGCCAACTCTGAAAATGTGGAGTTTGGACTATTTTTCTGGAGCAGTGTTTTCCCTTGTAGGGAATCACAAGCAGTAGTCTAAAGGAGCCGGGATCCAGCTAAGGCCAAATTTAATTTGTCTTCTGAAAATCCTTTTTTTTGTTCTTTACATTCTGTCACCATCTCAGATTTCCAGGTGCCATACAACCTCTACTGGCAAACAATCCCTTAGACCCTCTGATGTTTAAAGGAAAGGAACAGTTTAATAGTTGTCTGAGGAAACTTCTGGTCTGGAAATCAGACTCTGAAGAACAACTGCCCCAACAAGCACCTCTAACCATAAAGAGCTGCACCTTCAAAATAAACTGAAGTGCCAGTAAGTTATCAGAAGAGGATGAATTCTGCTCTGCTTCTTTATTTTTTTTCCCTCCCAATTAGGCAAGTGACACCCTTGGAAATTTCAGATATTTACACATCTGAAATAATATGATTTTCTTAGTCATCATATCTTGGAGCCCTTTGTGGTCCAATGGCAGGAAGGGGGTTAGGAACTACAACTTGAAAACTAGCAGATTAGCAGAATGGTGTTGCCCACAGCTCAAATCAAACCTAAAAGGAAAAACACTGCCATTGCTGAGGTCAGCAGAGCCATACCAGCTTTCACAGAGGAAAGTTTTTCCAGAGATTTACAGAGACCATCAACACAGCAAAACACAGCAAAACCCCACTGACCAGTCTGCGCTGGAATACAAAGTGACTTATTGCCATATCTTCCATCATATGTAAAAACCTGTGTACCCTCAACTGGTTTCCTCTGTGCAAGGCTAACATCCTATCAAAATTTCCATTTTTAACCA
>VWYO01013512.1:102718-140285 GCA_013400275.1 Rhadina sibilatrix
AAAAAATTCCATTTTTAAAAAAAAAAAAAAAAAAAAAAAAAAAAAAAATTAAAATAAACATTAATTTTTAAAACTCCACAATGGATTTTTTCCATCCTTTCTTGTCTTTAAAAATCATTTTGGTTATTCTTAATTTTTAAAATCATAAATGCAATAAAACCAATCACAACAACAACAATAAAAAAAAACAAGCTACAGCCAAAAAAACCCAAAACCAAACCAGCACCAAACCCACATTCAATTCACTCTACATCACTGAACACAATGAAGGAAAAAAGCTGGTACAAGACAAAAATTTTGCTTTATTACCCAGCAACCTGAACCGTAGAAAATTCATCATGATATAACTCAGATTTGATTGCCCACAAGTTTCATACTTCTAACAGAATTAGGAGAGAAACCGGCATATTTAAGGAGAGTTTTTGAAAACTTACTGGCAATTCTGCATATGTACTATATATGGAAGTACCACTGGAATACAGACACGAAGGGTTTGAGTAACAAGAGGTTCTAAACTAGTGTAGGATATATAATACACATCAGATGGCCTTCCTCTTGCAAAGAGAGAAGACTGTAGAAGGCAAAGTTACTCCAAAATCACAGAGCCTCTCTGAATTGTGAGCATTTAAAAATGTAAAGACACGTGTTTAATTTAATTGTTTTATCAATAAATTGTTTTATTAATATTGGGGGGAAGCGGGGGGGGAGAATAACATTTAATCAGGAAATAAAACCAGCCCCACCAGGTACTTTCCTGCACACAAAGGAAAAGCACATATATAGTTCTACTGAGACACTGTAGAGAAAACCTAATGATGAAAAAAAAAAAAGTGCCATTAAGCCAAATTATTGCAGTTTTATTTTAATTCCTTTTGCTGTGTAAACAAAAACTGTGATCCATCTTTGTGGCCTGGCAGCTCTTTAGTAAATGCACTTCAAAGACCCATTAACTTCAGTCTACTTTTCAGATGGTTCTTAAATTCAGCATTCTGGTATCACGCAGCAAGTAGGCACAGATTAAATATGGTGTCCTTGTTTTTCCTTCTCAAAGATTTTTATTTTACCTTCTGTCAAAAAGTGTGCCAAATATTTCGTAATTACTTCTATTCTTTTCTTAATTTCCTCAGCAAGACTTACCCTTAACAAAATGCAGAGTCAGTTCTATAAATACACACAGGTGTTCCTGAGGAAAAAAAGAACCTCTCAAGATGTGTGGTCAAGTAATACCTACAGCTACGCAGCTACCAACAAACATGTTCAAAATTTAAAGGGGCAAGTTGGGATAAGCTCACAGTTCAACAGCTGAACTGCCACCCACTGAAATAACACAGACAAACACTGGTCTATTACTTCATTTCTTAACTGGATAATGTAAGAATAATAATGGACACTGCATCAAATTATTATGGCTGAATACAAAAATGATCAGAGTAGCACAGAAACCAGCAAGTTAGAGAGTAGTTAGAAACATCTGACATGTAAATGAGCTTGACTCCATGACATCCAGGTAGCATACATGGGAATCTGCCTGCAGAAGGCTGCAGTAATAACTGTATCTGAGAATTAATAGAGAATGAATGAGTTAAAATATGGCTGAAAGAAAATTCTCTGAAAGTAGCTATCAAAACCAAACACTCTTAAACTGGAAATAGAAAAGTGTTGCAACAATCAGGGGGTGAGGACTGGACAGCACTGGAGATATCCAAGAGGAAATCAGTCAAGTTATCTGCCAGCAATGATCCAAGTGTTGTCATGCTGCTTTAGAACCAACAAGCAAATTAAACCAGGTCCTATTCCAGCAATATTTCTTTTTAATAATTATCTTTTTTTTTTTTTTTTTTTTTTTTTTTTTTTTTTTTTTTTTTTTTTTTTTTTTAATCAGGCAAACTTCCCTTGGGTGTTGTTCTAGATCCTATTACTCAATATTCTCATTTTTACTTGAAAGATGCATTAAAGAACACTGGTATCAAACCTGGTAACAATACCAAATGAAGGGACTTAAAATCTGCTGAAACTGTGAGGATAACAGAAATATACTGATCAGTTAAAGAAATGGTCTGAAAATACAAGATACAATCCAGTAAAAATAAGCATACAAATTTCAATTGGATAACGGCAACATCTTCATAAAAGCAGAATGGAAACAAAGTGGAAACCGCAGAAAAAAGCTGTGATGGGAGTGAAAATCCGTTCCCTTCCTTTGGATCTCTTTGAGCACTCTATGAAAGCTTTTCAGGAAGACCGTTCTACTCCAGCTAAACATACAGAGGATAGTTTCACTAGCTTGGTAAAAAGTTTGTTTTAATTGATTGTCATATGAAGTTTTTAAGCCTTAGGACTACTCCATTTTCCCCTTTTCCTCTAAATGAGAGAGAACTGCAAGAATATTTGCAAGCCATTTGACTTTTTCAGAGAAAATGTTTTTCCCCTCTACCATGCAGAATGCATGATGCAGAGGAAGAAACTATGGAAATGATGGTGACAGGGCCACAACACTTTCCCTTTAAGTGCACCCACAACACCACACAGGGAACAACAAAGCCAAACAGGAGACCTCCCTCTCTCTGCACTGCTGAGGTACAGGACTACAACCCCACAGATGAACCTTGTCTTTACAAGGCTCCCCTTACCAAAATGATGACACTGAGGCTGAGGGATGGACAAAGTACGTAATGATGAAGCTTCAATGAAGACCTTGTCAAGTGCAAGGCCTCTTAGTATCACTTCACTTTGGCATTCAGCTACAAACTCCAGGGAATCTGTATCTGACCAGACACCTTCTCAGATGATACCAGTCTCTAGTTTCCTCTGACATCAGTGCCAGACATCAGCTCTGCTCTTTCACATGACATTTTTCTTCCAGAGACAAGGGTTTCATTATTTAAACTTAACCCAACTTGCAAGCTTTATTCTTGTCCACTGCATTTATGCAGATATATTTCTTTCTTTCCCCCTTGCACAGGCAATCTTGGCAAACAGCAAGTCAATGAAATTTGAAAAACACGCAGCTGGCAAGTCACCAGTTATTCAAGGAAGACTTTTATTACTATTATTAGTATTATTAAGTACTACACTGCAAATGCTATCCAGAAGGAGTTGTTTGTTGGGCGTTTGAAGTTCCTGTCCCTGGAGGCACATTTCCGAGAAGCTGCCTAGGTCTGTGGTATGACCCCAGCGGCACCTTCCTAGCAGAAAAAAATGAACACGCTTCACAGAAAATTGGTCACATACATTTCTAAAGAATTATTCATATTTTTATTGTGCTGAAGCCAAATGAGTTTTCCTTGCGTGTGCTTTTCACAACATCTGAGTCACATAGCTGCTATGATTTTGTCACACTTCTTTACAGAGGCAGCTGCATTTAGGATAATGGACCCCCATACAAGGTAGCCTGCCAAGATCGAGCTGTATGTCTTTCACTTTCTCCATAGCTCAGGTTCTTTTAATATCTGATTTTAAAAAGTACAAATGATTTTTTTAAAAAAGAGCTTTTTTACAAGCCTTTCTCCTTTTCCTCCTAACCAGTTCTTTGTGCCACAGGAGAACCACTGTAATTTCTTCCCTATACTTAAATGCCTCCTGAAAATCAGGAGCACTCTATGTAAGAAGCAGCTATCCTTGTATTGCTTTCTTTTCTGAATACAGAATTTTAAAAAAGAATTACAAATTGTTTAACCATTATTAGCTGCCCATCCTCCAAGGTCTTAACAGACACAAAATTAGAAGTAGCATTTCTTGCCAAGTCTGTTAGATGCCTGTAACTGCAAAATGGAGCATATAAGTAGGTCAGATAAGGAACATAATGTACCTAAATGAGCTATTTCTTATTTATGACATATTAGCATAAATTTTTATTAATCTCTACAAAAAAATACTAAAACTTCAGATGGCTTTTGGGACTTTAACATGATCTAATAGAAATATTTTCCATTACTATAAATGCTTTGGCCAAATTGCTCATTTTTCACACTACCCAGCTTCTATTCATGAAGACATTTTACTCCTCTCTACCCCAGTGTCAAACAGACGCATTTGAGTGACACAAAGACTTCTCAGTGCAGGAGTTTTGTATTTTAAGAACTTCTGTATAGAAATTGCATGTTCAAAGACAAGGGGTGAGATTTAGCAAACACAGAGCATTGCATTAGACTTAACTCTGTCACCACCTTTTCACCTCCTACAACTGTAAAAGTACAGGATTAACCCCATTCCTGTAATTCCAAACCACTGCAATACATAACTTCTACTTTAGATTTCAGCCTTTACTGAGAACAGTCATTTGGGTACATGGAACAGGTAACAGTCAGTATTTCTAGAAGTATTTCCTTCCTCTACAAAGCACTGCAAATGTCCAGCACAAACCTTATGATTTCTAGAAATATTACTTTTTCTGCCTTTAGCCTCATTTCTCATGATCATAAATGATATTTCCACCCATTTTTGTATGACTGTATGATTTTTTCAGATTGATTTGTAAACATTTGGTAGGATGCTCTATAAAAAAAAGGAATGCATTGTTTTGCTCCTCAAAATCTAATGCTGTCCTCATTACTGAAGCTGAATAGCCACAAGACACAAACTAGGCTTACCTGTGTGAAAGACACTACACAGCCCTCATGAGTTTCATCAACTCAAGCATATGTAGCAGTAAATACAAACATGTATCAATCTGAAATAGCAAAACTTTGGCTATTGATTTTTTGATAAGTATTTTGTATGCTTTCAATTTTCAAAAGTTTGAGTGAAAATCTTTAGAAGACAAGTCTTCAGATGTATTAATTCCTGCTGCCTTAAGCTCTCCAAGGACTACAAGAACATCCTAAAAGTGTCAGGTTTTCAAAGTGTCAACCTATGGCAGGTTCTGCATTAACATCTTTATGTAGAAAAGGTAACTACACTTGTAGCAGTGCCATGCAACCACAGAAGCAGATCAAGTGTCATCAGCCTCAGCATAAGTCTTCAAATCAGCATTATTTCTCTTGTGCTCTCTACCTGTCCCGGAAAGATGTGCACTTTATGTATCTACTCCTAACCTAACTGGTGACGAGCTCAGCTTGATGCAGGCAACTAAGAGGGTCCAAAATGTACTTTGACTCACTGGGATAGCTGTTTACTTAGGACTGCTCTTAGGATGCTTTGACCGCACTCATGAACTCTGAGTTGCAAACACACACTACTGGTAACAATTACCTAGGCGTGCTCTTTCTTTTTATATCATTTTCCTGTGTTTTATTTAGCCTGGAGAACCACATCAGGATGTCACCACCAAGATGTGGTAGTTTAATAGATCTCTAACTGCCACTCACTAGGCCTCCTGCAGACAGTGTTCCTTACTAGAGACATCTTAAAATATATAAAAAACATCTGTGCCATGTAGACTATGACAATATAGTAGCCATTATCTAAATTCAACTTCTCAATGTACACATGGATTAAGATTTTTTTTTTTACTACATCTACATGTAACTAACTATCTATATATATAATCAACAACCTGTTTTACTCCAGTGATTGGAAGATTTTTATACAACATTAAATTAATTGTTTCAAAAGTTATAACATTGTCACATCCTACAGACCAGTATAAATTTAATGTACTATTGTAGTGTATTATGTATGATGGTGTAACATTTTTAGGATAGGCTTGTCAACCTTCTGTTTAAGAATAAAAATTATTTTCGAATGCCAGAGCTTTATGACAATACTTTTAAACTTTTGCTGAAAGGTGAGAATAGGCTTCTTGTTCTAATTATACAGCAGGCAGAGTGGTGTTATTCTACATTTCACAGGGTCATTTCAGCAAGAGTATTTAATTTCTACAAATTTCCATTGAGTTTGGCTGAGATAGAGAGTAAAGAAATTGTAGCACACTGAAATCAACATTCAGATAAGATGAAAAGTGCAATCATTTGTCCTTTATTCTGCATTGGATTCTACATTTCTCAGAAAGATGACATTATGAGAAAAGATAAAGAAATCTACCTAGAGAAATCTAATCTAGAGAGTTGCTTATAGTTTTACATAAAAAAAAAAAAGCTTGAAGACCCTCTAGAGCTACCACACTACAGGCTATCTAATGTCAATGTTCAATGCTATCTAACTGTCAACAGCAACAGTGGTACTAGGAAAAGGTTATTATTAACTACTATTTATATAATATCTATTTTAGATATTAACCATTAAAATCGTTGTTCTTTTTTTATCTCCAAGGATACAAGAAGAATACAAAAAAAAAACTTATACAAATGTAAGCCAAGAAGTATCCTCTCCGCTATTACAAATTTAGAGTTGTGATTTTCTGTGCATTAGAAGCTTAAATATGAACCTACACACAATTGCAGATCAGTTTACACTTGCAAGTTATGTATTTCCTTAAGTAAAACCATTCTTACATGGCAAGAATATCCAGATCTCACTCATCATTCTTCTTATGGCTTTTTCTTTCTTCACATGGGATTTCTGTCCCTTTACAGATGAGGTTCTCAATTACTTGTAATTGGTAACAAGTAATTCTGAAGTTAAATTACTGAATTCTCCAGGAACAACAGATTGCAAAACTGACTTCTCCTAAGTAAGCCCCATCTAGGATGCACTCTTCACTCAGGAAATGTGTTCACACAAACACTGCAGAAACAAAATCAAATCTCCCTCCATGTGTTGATGTGTTTTAGTTAATCCACTTGTGTGAGCAAGTGTTCACTGCTCACAGGTTTTGTTTGGTGGTTTTGGTTCTTTTTATTCTTTATGGGTTGTTTGTTGGTCTGGGTTTTTTTTTTAATGCTTGTGTTTTAAAGCCAGGTACTTCAAAAATTAAGGAACCTAGCATCTCCAGACATAGAAACAATGGTGTGCAGTGTAAGAACCATCAGGACACACAAATAGCTATGGGGATGGTGCCTGCAGTACTGACATTAGTTATTAATGGAGAATTTAACACTTCTGTAAATTATCCTGACCTTGGATTCAAAAATGGAGGTACTTTCTGAAGTACCCTTTGAATAGACTCCTGTGGGAAAAAGATTCTTCTCCAAAAAACCACTTAAAAATCAGTATAATGCCAACGTCAAATTTGTTTCCATCTGATCACAACCTACACACTTGAAAAGGGCACATTCAGTGGACTGCACTGCCATGGCAATTTGCCACCCTGATATGAACATGAAATAACCCCTCAGCAAAGTTGCAGCAGTTTGCTCTGGGCTTCCCTGTCTTTTGGCCTGACAACATTTTAGGCTTTGGGACACGTGTCACGACTTCAGTGGCATTACTCTCCTCTTCAGACCTCAAAAATTCAACTCAGACTTCCTACCACAAGTCATTTTGTTCCAAGTCTTGACATCCTTATGGATCCTCTATCGGCAGCTGTCATGCTATGGTCAGCCAGTGTCAGCTCCTCAGCTCCCCTAACTCTAAACAAAATACAGCTGTGAAAATACCTCTCTCTGCTGCCGCTTCACACAAGCTGTTTAAGAGGTCTCCACTGTTTTCTTCTCGTTTCCCACAGCAGTTTCCACTGTATTACATTACTTAACAATCAAGAGTCCTCCAGAATTTATTTTTGTCAAACTCTAAGAAACAATGTAATTCCCCTAGCTGTCTTTTCAAAAACACTGTATTATTTTTTAATAAAATTGGAACAAACAGGCAAGAAAAAAGGAAACCCAGTCCTAGACATGTTCCTGACATGGAATATATACAAGCCTAAATTACTGAATATCAGAAAGCTAAAAATGGGACCTTAAAAAGTAAAATTTGAGGTAGAAGACTGGACAAAATGCCATGGCACTGGGATTACCAATACTTGTATTTCAGAAGACACCAGTGTATTTACTCAGGCTGAGATGTGAGTTTGCAGCCAAGGCACAAGCAATAAAGTGCTTCAAATGACTTGACTGGGCCCAGACTTGCTACTCCCATTTCCTCCCTTCTTTGCAATCTTCCCTTAAATAAGACAAAGCAGCGTCATCACCTCAAACATCTCTAATAGCAAGTTTGTCTTCAGAGTCATCCTTAAATACAAATCACTGTTGACGTACTTTGTAAGAGTAATAAAAGTGAACCATTATAAAACCTCTGTGATGGGCTACTTTAATACAATAGTTCCTGGAAAGCCTACTGATAGGAACTGATATTTTAAAATGAAGTCTACACCAGCAACACTTGAAGGACTAAGCCTTAAGATTACCATCTCTTTGGAAAGAGGAGACAGCCTTCTGACACATTCATGTAGGGCCCAGCACTTACTAACTTCATTATTAACTAAAACACATCAAGCTTCCAACATCCCTGAAAGTTTGCTATTCATTTATTTAAGCCCAGGACTTTACAAACTCATTCACTTTTGACTCTTTCATTGGCATGTAAACAAGCAATGCATTTAGTGCCAAACAATCCCTGTAGTATACTGCCATTTTAGATCATGGAAACTTAAAGAAAGAGGCATAAATAGTGTGCCATCAGCTGACACATGCATTGAGTGAGTACAAACAGGATTTTGCACAGGCAGCTATACGAGGCATATATAAAACTATAGAATTTTATAGCAAGACAGAGAATCCCACACATCACCCTGAGAGGAAACCAGGGTGGTTGTGTCACTTTTCTTTTCTTTTTAAAGCACATAGCCTGGTACATGAATCACAGCATGAAACCAGTGCACACACACCACCCCACTCCCCTCAATAAAACCAGAAAGTCTAGAGCTTAACAGAGGAACTAAGAAGACAGGTTTTGTGCTCATATATCCTTTCTGGGTTTGGTTTGTTCATTGTTTCTCTCCTATCTCACCTGCTATTTTAGAAGTGTGTCTGTATTGTAATGGAATCATATTCTACATACAATCTTGACTGGAAGAAAAGCAACTTTGAACTTGATTCTTCATGTCATATTAAGCTACTACATTTCTCTTGGCCTGAGAAGGATGCCAGCAGGGTAAGCATACTCCTGCCACCTTCAGTTAAGTAAAAAATTTCAGGGCCTTAAGCTTCTTTCTGCACTCAACAAACCATAGCTTTGATGATATTTTCCCTTTTTATAATGCAGCTGAATGACAGGATCCATTTTCACCATGCATTCTCATGGCACTTGCTGAATGCTTAGTCAAACTTTAGTACCATGCCTGAAAACTATTAGCTAACAGAGGTCATCCCTTAGGAATTCGGCAAGAGAAGAAAAAAACCAAACAAGCAGAAACATGGATATCAGCACCTTGTCACTGACATTGCAAAGTCTCAGTCCTATGCTGCATCCTTCTGGGCTACTGCAGGTACACAGATCCCAAGAAGAGCCCAGACCCTGTGCAAAATGCCAGCTTTGTTCAAGGGATCATGTCATGTCCTCAACCCCTTCCACCGTCACTGCTGAATCCGGAAGTGCTACCAGCAACAGCAGGATAACTTCCTTTAAGTTAAACATCTGCAGAGTCTGAGACAGTGTTCACAACTGCCAATGTCCACAGCTCCCAAGAGTCGCAAGTCTTGGTTTAGACTGCAGAATCATTTTGGTTGGAAAAGACCTCTCAGATAATTAAGTCCAGCCATTAGCTCAGAACTGCCAAGTACAGCACTAAGCCATGTCCCTAGACACTGCATCTACACATCTTCTAAATACTGCCTGGGATGGTGACTCAACCACTCCCCTGGGCAGCCTGTTCCAATGCTACCATTTCAGTGGAGAAACTTTTTTCTAATATCCAATCTAAACCTTCCCCAGCACAATGTAAGGCAACTTCCGCCTGTCCTACTGGTTGTTACTTAGAAGAGATGTACCTCCAGCTTGCTACAACCTTCTTTCAGGTGAAAGAGTGATAGGGTGACCAAGCTAAACAATGCAAGTTTCCTTAGCTACTCCTCATAGAACTTTTTCCCTAGACCTTTCACCAGATTTGTCCATCTTCTTTGGATGTGTAATTTGGACACATTTAAATGTAAACACATTTAAAGTTACTGTGGGAGCCAGCAGGAAAAAAGGGCAGTGCACATGGGTGCCAAGAAACGTGGAGTGAAACATTAAAGCATCAGGTGGATCCCTTTCCTCTTTTAGCACAAATGAACTAGAAAACAAATATTAAGATGAACAGCGGCTAAAAAACTTTTGGATTTCCACAGTTGATTCTCCAAGTTGTAGATTCAACAGAGCCACTGAGTTCACTGGCCAACACTTGTACCACTGCTGCGGCTAAGGCAGATGATGCACCAGAAGCAAAGAGATAATCATCACATTAGATAATGGTGCTCTAGCCACAAATCACAAAAAAACCCCAAAACCCTCAAAACCCAACACCTATAACCCAGAAAGAGAAAACTAATAAAAACCACCATTTACCTAGGTACTTCTTACTCCTGATGCTAATTTCTCAGCTGTTCTGCAGAACAGATACTCAAATCATCAGAACCCAAATGAACATTCAGAATAATTTCTGCTGGAAGACAGCGCTGAAATCATAGGAAACTTCCAGCTACTTAAGTTTCAGTTACACAGAATAGTTTCTGCTCTGAAGGAAAGTATGATTTCCTGCACAAACCTGAGCTGTTACAAGGTGGACTTTTCTGACACTACTTTGCATGCAATATTCTGATGATATTAACACAAAACTACCAGGCAATCAAGGCATCCTTTACAAAGCAGGCATACAGAACAAATGTGTAAGTGTACAACACAAATAAAAGACAACTCCAAAGTTTCAAGAACTTTTATGTGTTTATCTTACTTTATACTACATTGCTAGTCAGCAGTGACTTCACCCAGACAGAATAGGACAGCAATGTATGTTAGTAGTAGTTAGGGAAGGCTGGGAAATGTGATTTCATAGTACAACTAAAATCTAGGAACAATTTAGTCACTCCAAGATCACAAAGGGGAGAGCAGTTTTTACTCCTCCCAGCTGCTGAGCAATATCCTGGATGAACCACAATTTCTGTTAAAACGATCACAGAGAAATAGGCATTTTACAATCTCAAAAATTGTTTTCAGTACAGAAGTGAAGGCAGTTCACACTTTTCAGGAAACTCATAAAGGCAATACAAAAATACCAGAAATCCAGTTATGATGTCTTCAGTGATTAGAATTTTCTTTTTGTTGTTACAAATGGAAGAGTATCTTCACATCTAACGTAACACTGTTTCCACACAGTTAAAATTATAGTCTTTTTTACTTCCTTGCAAATCTGGCACACAGTCTGTTTTTTTCACTTGACTTCCATGCTTAGTATGCCATTTAGGACCCAGAACACTATGCAATTTTGGCATTTTAATTATCTTTCTGCAAGTATGACAGTTCTGTATTTTTTTCCAAAACTGACATGTAATTCACTGTCAATGTATTGAACAATTATTCTGAAATGTTTCTATGCCTTTTCTGGTATCCTTACAGTATTTTTACTTAAGAATCATCTACAAACATAATATTTATAGATGTTACAAAAACTGTAACATCTCCAAAATGTTACATCTCCCCATTCTAAGCACTAAAACAGATATTGCTCAAAACCACGGTACTGATCCTTAATAGACATCTTCCTTAATATGTACATATGTCATAATAGCTGTGGCACCACAGTATATGAAAAATAACATACCCATTACTAGCATTCTCATCAATAAAGAATATCTCCTAATGGAGACTGAGGGTTAAACACAGTAATGAAAACTTACTTCTATAAAACACTACCGAGATTCTGACTATAATGGCAGTATTGTGTTTTAGCACACCCTGAAACACAACCACACCCAGGAACCAGACCCTATTTCAAACTATCATCGCCCTCCACATCCCAAGTGATCATTGCAACCAGCACACGATCATTCATTCCTCTGCCTTCTCCAAACCTGCCCTGAGCTGTACCTGGGTGCAAACATGGCACCTGTATCACTGAGCTGCCAGTGCCACTCTGCAGCCCTGGTGACACCCTGGCAGCAGCTCCAGCCACCTCGCCCAGTCACAGTGACCAGACTAGACAGGCACCTCAGCGTTCTCGAGCAACACAGGGAAGTGCCACATCTCACACTGCATGAGCACCTTTCACCATGACCTCTGAGTACCAAACAGCTGCATCAAGTCTGTTGTACCCAGCACACAGCACTCATCCTCTGGCTTCTCCACACACTGTGTAAAGCACGTGAACAGTAACATTTTTATGGCTGATAGGAAACTGTGGGACACTACAAGCAACAGTGTTTTTAAACTTGAATTAATGACCAAATCAGCAAATGCACCTCTGGATAGTCCAAAACTACAATTGCCATAAATGAAATAATTCACTGAGATACTGCTCCTGACTGTATTTTCATTTCTAGCAGCCCTGAATTGAAACAACACATTTTGAAAGTAGGAATCCCAATAAGCTGCTTCCTTCAGAGACTTCTGTTTGTCTTGAAGTGTGAAGGTGACACAGGGATTACAAGCTGCTTTGAGATTTTCTTTTTTCCCCTCTTTGCTTCTACACAAACTGAAACCTGTTTGTTCTCTCTTCCTACTGCTGCTTTTAGAAAAACTCAAATTCACACTTTCGTTTAAACTCCTGCCTCCACTTTAGCAGAAATCCCTACTTTGCAAAATACTCTAAAAATAATACTCCTTGACTGAGAAGAGCATCCTGTGCCTTACAGTGGGAGAGCTGTGCTACTGCTGCTGCTGTGCTTCTTCTTCCCAAAGACCTCTTGATTCAGTCATTCACCTGATCAGCAACAACAGGGAAAAAACACTACAGGGAGGGAGAACATTCAAAGCCAAAGCTGAATAACCCAAATTTGAATAACCTACTACTACTACTCAATGGCATTTGAGATTTTGCCGGATAGAACAGAAGGCCTGCTAACTTGATCTCTCAGTACACTCCATCCTTCAGTTACATTTCCACTGAACACTTAAACCATGACCATTTTGCACCTTCTTCAACTGCTAGGAATGCTGTTTTAATGAAATAACAATAAAGAAAAGCCCCAAACCACAACTGCAACCATACAATATCTAAGATTGATGGTCTTCTGCTGCAATATAAACCAAACCTAAACCTCCAAACAGCCTCTTGCTGCACATCAATCATCGCAAGTGGGCATCAATTCATCCTTACAGTCCCATAAACATTTCACCTGCCTCCCTATTTCACACAAGAATCGGAGTCCCCAGCTGGGCTGCCATGCTCTCCTCCAAAGTGCCTGCAAGAGTCAAACCCTATGGAGCCCTGGCTGGCAGTCCCACAGCAATGTTTTGCAAGCCTGGCCACAAGAGACCCTTGTGCAAGGCCACCATGGAAAACAAGGTTCCCTGTGCTCACAAACACCCTGTAGGAATCTCTGTCTCACAGAGGCACTGTGGTCCGTAGTAACTCTGAGACCTGTTGCCACCCTGTGTTTCCAGCAGCCACATGGGCAGCCACAGTTGCAATGATTCTGAGGAAGATCCTTCAGGACAAGCCAAGGTACAGATGTATCAGGAAGCATGCAATCCGTGCACACAGTGGATGCTGGGGTTATGGAACAGTAATAAAACAGTAATAAATAAAACAGTAATAAAAACATCCTGCCTGAACTACAACTTGGTACCTACAGCTTCGTGCACCTAAAGCTTCCAGAAAATTGACAAGAAACATCTTCATTTCCAGGTCCAGGAGACAGGGAACACTCAAGTTTGCAATCACATACAAAAATGCTGACAAAACCAAGCTGCCCACTGGCACACCCACTGCAGAGGCAGGAACAAATGTCAGCCTCCAGTGGGGTGCTGGGGCTGCCAGCGGGAGGCTTTCCTCTCCCACCCTCCTGCTCTCTGCATCTTCTGGGACTGGTCCCACACTGGCACCTGAGAAACTGAGGGCAGCCTGGCTCCTGCATCAGTGATGCAACAGAGTCCTGCACTTGTACTCCAGCTTCTCTACTGATTTTACTTCCCTGGTCCTTGGCAGTAGTCTTGATGGCATATCAGACTGCCCAGTGACTGCCTGGGTGATCACAGGAGATTCCTGCTCTCAGTGATCTTCCCAGCTTGACAAAAGAACAACTAATTATGAAGAGTGACTACTTTTCATGAAAACAGTGAGAGAAACATAACCAATATTTCAACTATTGCGCATCTACAGCTTCACATGGCACTACTACAAATAAACACTCACTTTTACTCACCTCCAGCTAAACCATTATTTTCATAACGCCAATACCATTTCCAGCATCAAGTAATGCTAAAAATAAGGTCAAAATGAATTTTTATGTATGACATTATTTTCTGCAATCTAAAGACACAACTGAACATTTTATTTCTATATCTCAAATTTATTAAGACTTGTAAAAACAAAACACCTATTTTGAAACCGACTCTGAAGCTCAACATGGAAATTAGAGCTGGAAACATAACCTGGTTTTTGACTAAGAAGAAAAAAAAGAAAGCAAGACAATACAAACAGAATCTTGATACTGTGCTACCCAGACAGTTTTCAGGACACATAAGAAACACAATTATACAAGAATAAATAAATAAATTAAAACTTAAAACTCACATTTTCACTAAACTAAAAATTATCCTTTTTTGTGCTTAATTCAATGTTCTCCAAACAAGACATCTGAATTCAATTAACAGAAGTTTTGGGTTGGGGGTTGCATTCTTTTTTTTTTTTATTTTAGTGGCTTTTTTTGTTATTTTAAGTACTGAAAACTTAACTATGTGAACTCATCATTGTTGAATGTCAGAATCACAAGACGTTAAAACCATAATCCAAGTTTTGAATAAGTCCTTATGAAAAGCTGTGTGCAAAATAAAAGTGGAATGTGATCACGTGGATATAGTGCAGTGAGACATAAGAGTCATGCTGTTACTATTTAAAATATTCTGAATTTAGGTAGATGTTTATCCACAAAGTCTTGAGCATACAGATGATGTACTAATTTGTTCCCAACTTAAATAACTTTACTTCAGAAGATAGAGTAAGGTTCATTTTGTCCTTGGTGATACAAAGGCCACTCAAGTAAATCTATAAGCTTGAAAATGCATGTAATTAAGAGCTTTTTTGCCTAATATTTCCAGATATCATTTTCTACCTGACATGATAATTGATACACAGAAAGGTCTGGTGCAGCAACACAGAAATAGTCTGAAGTTTCTTTATGATGTCACTCATGACAATTTGGGTTTCTCTGTAAGCCCAGCTATTGTGTCAACTTTCCAATTTTTATTTGAAGTGTGTCTCAGAGGCAATATACAGGCTGGAGCTGACCTACAGAAGGCTTCCCTTAAGAGGTATGGATTTTAGCCACTGGTGCAGTCAAGTCATTCAATACAGAAGAGACGTTCATGATCAGCTAGTCCAACTGTGATAAAATATGAATTTCAGAGATTCTCTACAACGATTATTTTATTAACAGATCATAACAGACTTTTAGGGGTGCTAAATGTACTGGATGACACTTGCTATGTAACATTCTGCATCATGATACCCTTCCTCTTCCAGAGGCTGTACTCACAGAGATGTCTCAGGCTGTTGTACCTTGCACAGGAGCATAGGAGGCTATTTTTTCTTAGAAAAAAAAAAATACCATTCTCCTTTCTAATGTCTGACAAAAATATACCAAAAGATTTTTTTTTTACACCAGAGACACGTGCTTTCCTAGAAGCATTTGCTCACACACAAGAGCTGAGACAGAGGTGCAGATCTCATCAAGAGAGTGAAAGCAAGAAGCCTTCCAGCACTGTCTACATAAATACCTTCCTTCGCACAGCCTGAGTCCATTAGCTTATTTTGTTGTCTCTACACTGTCCAACAGAAGTAACTAAATCCAGCCTCATTTGTGGTATCCCATTATTTAAATGCAGGCATTTATGCCTTTCTTTCCTCCTGCTTTTTCTTGCAAATTTTCTTGGGCTAATAAAGTGGTCATCCTATTGGATCTCCAGCTTTAGGGAAATAAAAGGCTAGATTACAAGAGCAAGAATTTTCATTTTTTTGATCTGTGACTGCTCTGTAAATACCTCACAAAGTGCACAACAAAATACTCAGACACAACAATATCACAATATCTAACAGCCATGGTAAAGCCAACCCTAATTTTAAGGGATTATTTTTTCTCCAAAGTCACAACTATCAGTTTCAAAATAAACAGATTCAAAATCTGTGCAACTAGTTCATGCTCACTGTAACCAGAGCACACATATTCAAATGAGATGACCAAGCACTACAGAACATCATTAACTTCCATAGAAGGCTGGGAAGAAACACTGTACCATTTCTTTTGGGGTGTTTTTGTGAGAAATAACTATCATCTCTTACGTTTGGGAAAATAATTTCTCTACATTGTTACACACAGTTTCAAATGGCAAAATATCCCTTTCCAAATTGTTACCTCTCACATCTGACTTAACAGTACTTTCACACAAATAGTATGCTTTCACACAAAAAAGTATGCTTGTTTTTCTAATGCCACTCTATACATAGAAAATTGGCTTGTTTGGTGACCCCAAGTTAAAGCAATACAGCCTATCTCCACGCAGATTACCAGCTAACACTGGTAACGCTAGGCATGCACGCTATTCCTGAAGCAAGAAACCCTAGAATTAACTGAGGAAGAGAAGTGGGGGCTGTTCAGTTGTGAAAGAAAGCTACTTTCCTACTTCTGGTTATATTTTAGACTAAGGAATATAGAAGGGAAGAATCATCGCTCTGTGATTTTAGTCCTGTTGTTCAAAACACTAAGAACAGAAGTATAAAAGGCTCAACTACCATTATGAGGAAAGACTGACTGCCATCCATCTGAAGAGAGCTCAACTACTGTAAGGCCAGCTCAAAAACTCTGACATTGTATTTGGCACTGGTTTAGATTTGGATGGAAATATGTAGTGTTTGGGGGAGGTATATGATATTGAACTGGACATCTGCTCTTAAACCACAAGAACTCCATCCAAATCCATGCTTTGCTTTTGGATTTTCAACTCCCCTTTTTCAGGATCTCTAACTTCCAATTCAATGCAATGCTAACTCTCTTGCTGTTTTCTATGAGAAGCTCAAGACAGAGATCCAAGAAAAGCAGAAGCAAAGCTTGGTGTACAAGAATTTCCGAGAAGCAGCTGTGATTGTTTCACTGGTTGCTTTGCCCCACTTTTGGGACAGTCTCACTCCACTGCTGCTGTCAGCTGTAAGACCTGGCTGGCTGGTGTGACCAAAGGCAACCCTCACTTGCTGGTTGTGCTCTGCAGCACCTCTGCCAATCTCCCTGGCTCTTGCTGCCTCCTCCCCAGCCCTCTTCCTCTCTGTCCTTATCTGCAAAGCCCAGCTCCATCAGCTTCAGGCTCAGTGAATCACCATCGCTTGCCCACATTTCTCCCCAGACACATTGCGCCTGTTTCTTCCTCCCTAGCAGTCAAAACGGATGAATCTTGCCAAGAAAAAAACAGATAGGAAACCATTCTCATTAAAAAACTCACTCAGTGAATACTTGCACAGCTTTTTCAGAGCTCTCTTGAGGAACTCTTCCATGACATCTCTGGAGATCTTATGGTAACAATGTCTGCCAGAGCCCAAGAGCTCTGCTCTGACTCCCACACAAGCTACCTCTTTAAAGCTGTTTTATGAAAGCTCTCATCCACAATTGTTCATAATACCAAATCCCACAGCACCCTTATTTTTGTAAAGGGACAAGTATCCAACTTATCCAACACACCAAGTATAAATAACCCCTGGGCAAAACACATAGCATGAACCAACAAGGCCAAAAATATTTCATTAACCTAAGATTCTTTCCTGAAATTAGACTTCTCTCCCCTCCCAAAGGGTTATTCCCATATCAGTCATGTAAAACATGTTAGGAAATTTTATCTCCCCAAATTACTGCCCTTTGAAAGCATTTACAGAGTATTCCTTCTTTCAGGAGAGCTGCCATTTTTGAAGGCAAAAGCAAAGCCATTGATCCTTTTCAAACATCTTAAGACTATTTTGACAAGTATTACTACAGTCAGATTTCTTTCAAAACTAAAGAGCCACAGTGAGGCTGCATTAAAATGACTGATTTTTGGAGTGCTGAGTACTATAACTCTAGCATTTACCAGAACATTTGCATTTTATTTTTTTAGAAAAGATGTATCTTTGAGTCCTTGCCACAAGAAATGTTTTTGTCCTGCATTTTTGATAACCTCCCAGAACATTTTCTCCTCCCTTAATTAAGAAATGTGGGGTTTTTTTTTCCATAGCTTCTACACAAACAGGATATGAAAGCCAAAATGTTTCTTGTAACTTTTTACAAAGAACATGCTACTCATAATGACCTCGTTACAGACAGATTCTCCACAACAGATTTTTCTTGTCATATATCTTATGATTGTCCCCAGTCCTCCACATAATCTCATTATCACTGCTATTTCCAATTCAAATTTATTTGACTGCAGCTTCCAGCTATTGCTTCCTGTTATTACTTTCTCACATACTGCAATTTCCTTGGAATTTTCTCCCTGCAAAAGTACTTGAACATTGCGAGCCAGTTACGTCCCAGCCTTCTTTATGCCAAATCAGTATCAAGTGTCACACTGCAAGGTATTTTTTCCAGCCTTCAAATAATTCTTATACTTTCCCTGCCTCCCACTACTTTTTTCAATTCGTTTTACCCTCCTAAAAATGCAACTTCCAAAACTGCACTATGCACAGAGATGGGTATCATTTCACTGTTGAGAGGCATATTGCACATGTATTAGGAGAAAAGCATTTCTCTATTATCACAGCATCAGTCTGAGAGGCATAGTGATGTACAGGAGAAACAGTTACATATAACATATATTGACCTACCCAATTGTGTAATTTTATTTACTGAAGTATTTGGAAGTATTCTAAACCTGAATGGCACAAACATACTAGTGAAATAGTGACTGCTGCCTAGGCCAAAATTTTTAACCAGGTATTTCAATATATAAAATACCAATCTATGTCTCCAAGACTGTGATGATTTCTTCAGATTTAAACAACCAAATCAACTGTTCTCCTTAAATGACTCAACTTGATACCAGCAACAGTATCCAAGTAGTAGCCAAAAAAAGCTTAACAGGACCATGCTGTTTATTAGAGTCTACAAGTTTTACTTCTCCAGCTAATTTTCAGGATTAGTCTTCAAATATTCTGCTTTTGATTTATGGATTGGGACTAATTTCCATTTGATAACAGACAAAACACTTATTAACAAATATTTTAGTGAAATACATAGTGAGTATTTAGGGAAATATGCCTCTCTGTAGCAAGTTAATAATCGCTATAATTTAAAACTGCAATTTTGTCAATAGCCATATTGACATGTCAGGCATGGTCATTAAGTATTTTTGAAGTAGAAGAGTACATCTACATTCAAAAAATTAAGCCCATAGTAGCAGAAATCAAGACATGACTTTTAATGTAATCTTATAATCTTTGGTCATCATACAGGCATCATCTTTTGTATGCAAACAACCTGTTTTACAGAAGAACTGCACTCTCTTCCTCAAACATAGATATATGTATTTCCACAGAACTTATCTTCATGATTTATGAAAAGTCTTCCCTTCTTATGGAGGAAATATTTGACCGGATATAGGCAGAAAGGATACATTGTCTTAAACACCACATAACTTTATTTGTTGTATTTAATTGTTTTATCAGTCTACAGATTTTTTCTCCCCTCTTCCTTCCTTCCCATTTCAGCCATCATCCTCATTAAAAAGAAACTGAAAAGTCCTTGACTTATCCTAAGCAACACTTAGCACAACTACAACATCACTGTGTTATCAACACTACTCTCATACTAAATCAAAAAACACATCACTATACCAACTACTAGGAGAAAATTAACTCTATCCCAGCCCAAACCAGGACAACACAAATAGTAGTAGCCATGAGACAACCACCATCACAGCCCTCAGGGTAAGTCTGTCAGCATGAGCAAAATCACTTGTGTAAACAAAGACTGCACACAGGATGTGGGAAGGGAAAGAAGGCATCACACTTCCTGAGAGGACCTGCCACAATGGCAAGTGTCACATTCTCTGCAGCTTGGTCTCCTAGCATCTCCTCTTCCATCTGTGAGCTCTCTCCTGCAACACACCTCTTTCCCCTGCACCTCCGGAGTACAAGAGTGTGACAGCATTTTTATTGAAATAGGTATTCCCTAAATAAAGAATTCACATTTTTATTCCTGCTGGGAAACATTAACTGAAGTAGTATCTTTCATTATTATACAGTCCCTATATTGTAGGCAAGTTATTTGATTCTGCAGTAAGACCTTTAGGCACATGCATGAAACCCTACAAGCCTATGGACTCCAGCAAGCGGCAGTTTATTGCCTCTTTGTTGCTATTGTAACTCTCTTACCTAATCCCCTAACTATGAAAAACCCAACATGTGTCTCATATTTTTGTCTATCTTCAGGCCCCTTTGACCTACTTCATAAGCAACTGCAACCAGCACACTAACAGCAGAAGAGCTTTCTGCTGTCTTCACACAGTAATAATTTTCTAGAGAACCACCAGTAAAGGTAACTGCACTCAAAAGTCCCCCCCATTTTCTGCCACACAAAACTAGAAAAACTAATAACAAAGAAATAGTAAATTGCAAAGAGTAAAAACTTGTTTCAAGAGCGGAGGCCTTCAACTGTTTGATAGAAGCATCACCTCTGATCCAGATTCACTGCTGTTTAAATCTTTCTCACCACATGCAAGTAAGCAAGAGAAGCACGTAAGTATGCAAAAGCCAAAGCTGCATATGCTCGAACACTTTAAGGATTGCTACAACAAGGACTAAATATCTACTGTACTCTCTACCTACTGCAGTACAAAATTCTCTGCATCAGACAAGACACTGCCAGCTGGTCTAATTCCCTGTTCAGAATGAAAGCAAGAGCACCTGATGGGACAAACCTGCAGCTCAGTTTCAGTAGTACCAAGCAGATTGCTTATGTCTTTCAAAACAATTAATGCACCTCCCACCATCTAGACAACGTTTTTGTCATTTAACAGATAAAAACAAGTGCTGTAAGAAAGCAAACCAAATGCACTTAAGGCATTTTAGGAAGTTTTCTAACAGCAGATGTTATTTCCCAAGCTGCCAATTGCCATGTTATCACTGCTTAATTCAACAGGCGGAACAAGAACTGATACAGCCATTCCAGGGCTACATCCTAATTAGGGTGATTTAGGCCAATCTTGCACAAAACATACTTCCAAGTTTCTTTAACAGAGCTTTTGTACCCCGGAATCAAACTCATCCTAGTTTTCCCTCTACTTCTAAATTCACAGACAAACACTTTCTATTTTCAGCACAAGAAAACATCAGAATGCTTTTCTTTGCAATAAATACTCAGGTACTTTGGCAACTTTGGAAAACTCCAAGAGTGAAAACAGACCACCCACATGCTAAAGTTCTACATGAAGTTTCTCTTGCAGATGTGTAGTCTTTTTTTTCCATAACATATCAGATCTCATGGGTTTTATGAGGTAGAAACATTGATCCTCATCATGCACAGTTCATTTGATTCAGCAGATATACAAAAATAGGAGGAGACAGAGGTCAAATGGTTTAGAAGTATGTCATCTTTTTTAATGATGAAAAGAAAGATACTTTGATATCTCACATAAATGACTCCATATGTTTCTCTGAAAGTTTTCTGAAGGCAATCAATAGTATCCAGTTAGATACATTGTAATTTGTACATGGAAAGGGAAAGATGAGCAGTTTACACCTAACACATTAATATTTTACTTGTGGTACTTATTCATAAGTGAAATCAACAAATTCAGAGACCTTACAGCAACTCTTGAAATGGCTTCATAACACCATGACAACTTTTCAGGACAGTAAGGCAAAAAGCATTTCAATCCTTTCTCTAAATCCAAACAAAATACAAAGAAACCACCATGCCAGATAAGTATTCCTAACATTTAGTTCAGTAACATTTAGTTACTCTTTATCATGATCTTCTAAGATTGTGGATTACAAAACCAATCTTCCTTTAATGAAGTTTATTGAAAATACCATTTCAATATTTAAAAATAAGTTAGAAAAAATTAAATACTTGTAGTTCAATGATGTACTAGATTTAATTTAAAAAAGAACAGTGTTTCATGTTTCTGCTTAAGAAATAAATAAATAATGGCCTGACAAATCTTTCAAGATCCAGTCAGAGCAGTCACCCATGCATAAATGTCATCCTTTAAACTCGAATTTGGTCTCCTGTTAGCTCTGCTAGGGTTGTGGAAGGAACACACTGGACACAAAAGCTGCCACAGAGCATCTTCAGTATAGGGCAGAAAACACACATAAAACAGAGAGGAACAGCAACGGCAGCACTTACCGAGTTCAAATTAGTTATCTCTAGAATGTTTCCTGCTGTCATCCATCTCAGACTTACACAATTTCCATTTGTGTGTTCATATATTACAAATACATTTGCAGTTACAAATAACTGAAATAGCAAATTCAAAGGGAAGAAGTTGTTTGATCTTGGTCTGACACTCAAAGGAATACAAAATTGTTACAGTTTCATATATTTACTGTAAATCAGTACCAAACCAAAACACAACAGAATTTGGCCTTCTGCTCTGAACTCAATAATTTCTACCCAAGAAAGAGAGAAAAGAAGTTTTTAATTGTGTAAGAACCAAAAGTTGCACCACCTTAGTTGAGATATGTTGCAGTCTATAATCAAAACAGCGTAATTTTGATAATTACTTTAGAACCAAGGTTAGGACAGTCATAATGATGCTCTCTGATGACACAAAGCAGGAAGGAATTGTCATCAGAGGTGGATTACAACTTGATCTATGGAGAGCTGTGGTAAAGCTGAGAAATGAAATGCAACTAACTACAAAAAACTTCACACTGGGAAAACCTTCCCTAACAGGACATGAGCTTTTTACCTGGGAACAGACTGATCAGCAAGTCCCTATCTAGATGATAATGAATGTTAAAAAAGGCAAACAGGAACATAGTGTGCTTCAGGAAAGTTATGTCCAGTGGAAAAAGGAAGAAGTAATACCAATTAAGCTTTGCATGAGGTTATAGATAAAGTACTGTGTAACACTACTGTCCATCTTTCCAGGAAGTAGTTCATCCTGTAACAAGTGTAAGAGGTGTTACCAGCACCATCAAAGAAAAGGAGGATGGTCTTGCCACAAACAAGAAGTGTTGTTTTGGGTTTGGTTTTTTTTTTAATGAGAAAGGGCTACATTAGCTCTTACAGGCTCATAAAAACAAGAGTTATTTAAACTAAAAAAAGACTGTGGCACAAAACCAAAGATAAAGAAAGACACCAGAACAAAAAGTTTAAGTTGGGTATGAGAGGAATTTTCTGAACATCAGAGCAGTGTTGTTTGGTAACAAGTTTTTAGTAAGAATGCAGAAGTAAACAAATTTATCTAGTTTTAAAATAGTTATTAAATTGGTTATAGGAGAGAATTGATTAGTAGGGAATTGGATTGTAGGGTCTTACCCTCCTGTATTCCTAGCTTTGATTTCTGTATTACATCCCTCATATCCCTAGCTCTATTCAAGAGAAAGATTAAAATAGCCTTCTACAATTTTGTCCTTGCAGTTTGGCAGCTAGACAACCTACCTGGTATTATTAGTTAGTTTTTTCCCCAGTAAGCTGGTCTCCATAAAAGCATCCTCAAAAGAGAGCATTTAGGAACAAGCCTATAAGGCTTTATTTCACAAAATGTGCTGAGTTGGAAGGGACCCATCAGGATCATGGTCTGCACATGCTCCATCCCCAAGAGTCACACCCTGTGCCTGAGAGCATTGTCTGAATGCTTCTTGAACTCTGTCAGGCTGGTGTTGTGACCTCTTCCCTTGGGAGCCTCTTTCAATGCCCAAACACCCCCACCTCATACCTCAAATTTAAGCCCCCCTTGACTCAGCCTCAGGCCATTCCCTTGGAGCACCACAGAAGAAAAGATTTTCTGCCCCTCCTTTCCCCTCAAAAGGAAGAAGCAGACTTCAATGAGGTCTCACCTCAGCCTCCTCCAGACTGACAAGATCAAGTGACCTCAGTCACCCCTACCACCTGAGCTCCCCTCAAGTCCCTTGGCTCTCTGCATTGCCTTTCTATGGATGCTCTTTAACAGCTTCATTTCTTCTTATAATGTGGTGATTTGTTTATGGATCATGAGTATTTTTAGAAGAAAACACAATGGCAGAGATTTCAGCTACTGGGCTACACCCACCCCATCCAACTCCCTCTCCATAATGTCATGCTGTTGTTCAGGTAACACCAGGTGTTAAAAGACCTGCCCCAAAAAGTTTCACCACTATTACTGTTGCCACTAGTGTTCACAGCTTACTGCTCCACCTATACCTAAACAGACAGAGCAAGGACTCAACATAAAACCATTACACACACAAATCCAGTCCTTCACTTTACAGCTCAATCAACACAGAAGCATCAATTTGTACAAAATGCACCAAAGAGCCACAGCTGCCTCAGAGCTGCAGACATTCATCTCCATTTCAATAAAACCTACTTCAGATACTTACAAAATATTTATCATCAAGTTTCTCTTTAACTTGTGCTCTCTCCATTATTTTCTATCTGTAAATAATGTATGGTGATCAGCAATTAAGAAAAAAAAATAGAAAAAAGTCACTTGTATCAAGAAAACATTGCAAGCTCGCAGACTTCTGATGAATAGTGGCTTCCATACTTGCTGAGGGCCATTATCCCCACAAGAGGGGTGGAAAGTCTCTTCAAACACAGCACCTTGTTTATGCCATTGAAAATACCAATCAAATTTGCATTAGTTCAGCATTAGATTTTTCTTTTACTTATTTCTAACTACCTACTCATGACAACTCAAGAACTAACAGAAAAAAACAACATTCATGTTTCCATCAAATTACACCACACCATACTGAAGGTTCAGATGAATTTAAAAATTTTTAAGAAGACAAAGTCAACAACTTCTGAACAAGGCAGGTTTGCTGATATGTGCTATTAAAAGCTGCTTACTTCTGTCCAATTCAGGCAACGCCAAAAGAGTAGGTTTGATTGTTCAGAGCCTTTCCTGTAATTACAGATCTAGAACCACCACTATTCAAAAACAAACAGCTAAGTCCATATGCTTATCAAAAGGGAAAATAAAGGTAAGTTACTTAAAACAGCATACCAAATATACGCAGTAGTAGAGATATATATAAAACATGGGTTGTCTCCCCCATCTCAAGCCTCTAATCATGTTTTCCTCCACTGAACTGTTGCCACAAAAATTCCTAAAATGTCAACAGCCCTAACATACAGGAAAAAATATGAAGCAAACATCTTAACCACAATATTGCAAAGGCTTTTGGTGTCTGGGCAGATGCACATGACAAAACACTGTTTCACTCTTAGCTTATACTACAAATGCCTCCATAAAACCACTGTTTGATGCACATATTTTCAAAGCTTCCATATAATACACTAAAAATATCTGACATCTGCAAAGTTCAAAAGACAAAGACAGCCCTCCAAGGGAACTTGGCAGTACTCAAATCAAGAAACCTGCTGTAATCAGGTTTCAACAACCTAAAAAGCATCTCCAAAACTCAAATTAAGTTTATCATCTCCAACTTTCGCAAATGTCATCTTCAGGTTTTTCAAAATGGGCTTGGTCATTCAAAGTAGTCATTCAATGTAACAGATTTCTTGAATTTTAAATTCCTAGTTTTATTATCGTTACAAAAAAATTTTAAAAATACAATCTAGCAAACATCTCGTTTTGCATTCAGGTGTTAACACAACTTGAAGCAACATGATGAAACCAGCTAGGACACATGGGATCTGGTATCATAATCAAAGCCAATCTCTTGCCTTTTGACAAGCAGGAGATTATTTGTTTAGAAAATTCACCAGTGCAAGCTCCCAACACCTGCATCTAAATCCAAAGTTAAACGTAAGTAAATATAGTTTATATATTCTATCTTTAGCCAGCACACGGTTTATTCCACATCTCACAAAGTTACCCAGCAAGTCTGTTCAGCTCCTTGTTAGTTTGCCACTGGTAGTCCATGATTTAGGATAGGACCACATGCCTGGTGCGTTTCAGGACTGGTGCAGGCATTCAGGTGCTGCATGACACAGCATCCTCTTCAGCCCCCACACCCCAAGGACCGTGTCAACAGTTTCTGCAATATACAACAGCTCCCTGTCACACACTCCCAAAAAAGATGATGTAGAGCTATGGAGTACTGGTCCAAATGCTGTTGGTGCCATTGTGAGAGGCACCGGCTGGCTGTCCAGACTCTCACAGCCCAGAACAGACTGGAAACCTTGCAGAAGAGACACAAACTGTTTTGGAGACAGGTCAGGATTCTGCTTGTCTGCCATTGGCAAGACTGAATAAACACCTTCAGGTCAAGAACCGACAAAGCCCTCGTGTATTTCCTCCCACAGCCTTCAAGACATTTTCAATGCTCATGGTAGCATTCAACAGTGGAAGAACTACACACAGCCTACAATGGCATCTCCTGTCACTCTGCAGTGGTCAGCAAAAATTATTCAGCACCTATCCAACTAGTATTACTCAGCTAACATAACTCAGTATTTCAACAGATTGATTAACAATTAATTAACATTGATTATACTATACCTAAGCAAGTCATTGGTACCACTGGAAAAATCAAAGCTCTGACAGGCAACCTTATCCCAACATACTCCACAGGTACACTTCAAGGGAAGTTGGCTTTCCTTGGCACCCATCACTCTTCTTCCAACTCTACAGATGTTCACCAGCCACCATGACCAGGACACAGCCCACAATTTCCAGAATACATGGCACAGCATGTCCAAAACAATATTCTGCTCTGTTTATTCTGGTTTTAAAACATTCATAATTTTTTCCAGCTGTTTAGTATTACTAGAAGCTTTACCACAAAAATCTGTATTACATTATTGATATCATCTCACAAAACTAAAGAGCTTTCTAATTTGTCAAAGATGTACCTAGCCCAGGAGCTATCCAACTTCCAAAATGTCAAAAAAAAAAACCAACTCTAAAACTCAAGAAGAGATAAAATTCCCTAGCTACTAAAGTTTCAAAACACTGAAGTAACATTAATGATAGAATCTGAACTAAAATATGGATAAAGCTAAAATGCTGTAATTTCTGAAAAACCTTCAAAGCTTTATCTTGCTACTGCCAGCCTTCTCTTTTCCTTTTCTTCAATTTTGGCTTCACTGTAACTTTTACCACTACACCTGCCATTACAACATTTTTAAATATTTTTCACAGAAAACTAGAAATGGACAGTAGTCAAATTCTTTTTCCCCCATGACTAAAATTCAAAGAAAAACACTCATTTTCTTTCTTCAGAGAAGCATCTTCTGTATTCATACAATAAATACAAATTTCCTCTGAGGCATAATGCTAAAACCAAATAACTAGTTTTGAGTCTTTTGTAATTGGTTTTTTTCCTCTCTTCCTAAACTGTTAAATATTGCAAATCCAATGCTGCTGCAAGCACAAATGATGGTGCTAATTAAAAGCAAGTTTACCTTATGTATTCATTTTGTCCCTAACTACCATTACTTGTGATCTCAGAAGACTCATTTAGGACACTATCAATTGAAATACACTTTCAATTAAGTTTACTAATGCATCATAATGTTCCCAGAAGTCATTACTAAACCTGGATGCCTATTTTTTACATATCCCTTGAAAGATTTATTACCAATGACCAAGTTAACACTCCTTGTCCATCTATGGGGGAACTTAAATGTCTTAGGTCAGACAAATTCTACTTAAAACTACACCCTGTGATGAGGTCCACCATTCTGACCACAGGGTGCTCCACAGCCAGGTGAGGTGAAGGACCCAGTGCAGCAAGGCTGGGGAGAGACTTCGCCTGCCACCTTCCTAGCAAGGAAAGACTTCCCAGGAGCAAGATGTCAGTGAAGGAGCAGACAGATTCTGGCTCCATATTAGCATTCCCATGAAAAACCAATGTATAACATTACTTTGTATGCTTGGAAACAGCAACACACAAGTTTCTAAAAAACGTGAACAAGTTGCAATTGTCTTGCCCTTGAAAATTACCAGGTTTTATGCAGAAAACAACACAACATATGCTCCCTAGGAAGAGTAAAGCCTACTCTCTCACTAAACCAGAACTTTGTAACATGAACTCAGAAACAAGTTACCTCTTAGGAAATCAAAACAATACACTTTTTTTTTTCCTAAGTGAAAAATTATATTCATACTACATAGAAAATACAAGTGTTACACCCTTTCTAAAATACAGTCCATTTGCTAAACCATAACAAACAGGAAATAAAGGCTCTTTTGGCTTGAAGCAAACAAAGCATTAAGGTTTATTTTTATGGAGTTCAAAAATAAGATTATCTGTCCTGTGTCATCTGGAGCAAAACACACAATAGCAATAGAGACAAAATGCTTCTGTTCTCAGTAGTAACTGAAGGACATTTTACTACACAAAAATGTAGAGCCACTTAGAGTCAGTGGAGTTAGATTTTACTGTAATATTGAATTTACATTCACTATAACATAGTTTGTCAAAAGTTTATAGTGTCTAACAAATTTCCTTCCCCATAACAAGCTCTGTGTGCGTTTCAATGAGATACAGAATAATATCTGGCACACCACAACGCACACAAAAAGCTGCAGGAACGCACACCTTCGTACTTACCACTCTTCATATTCACCACTTAAGTTTTTTTCTGCTAGTGTAATTGACCTAATTTTAGCCACTACTTGCTATCTTGTTTTATACCTGCCACATGCCGATTCAGCTCCAGTCCCACCTGAAACATGACACAGACTATTTGCTCTCTAATGAGGGGTTCCCACTTCCCCTAACATAGAAGCCCACCAAGCAGAAATATTTTTATTGGGTACCTGCCATCTATGGTATTTCTCAAAATCCAGGTGAACCAGGCATAGCACCTTTTTGGTCAACATGCGCTCACCAAGTAGGTTCAGAAATGCTGTCTGCATAATACTGGACCTACAAACCCTACTCAATAAACACTGACTATTACAGCAATTTGTAAGAAATGTTAAAAGTACAAAGGTAAGAAAAAAATGCGATGAAGTTACTCTTAAATCAACATGCTGCTACTTTTTTTTTTTCCTTTTTGACAAACCCATCATCCTACAGATGCCTGAGAAAAGCTTACTTACATATATAAAAGTACGCCAAAATATATAATTCTAGCCTGAAACCAAATACCAGAGGAGCAGAGGCGGGTGCTGCTGCCTTTGAGCTATGCTGTTTTGCAGAGCGCAGCTGTTCCCTCTCCCGGTTCTGTTTGTACATTAGCTGGCAGCTACAGTCAGCTGCATTTTTGAGAGAGAGAGGATTTTGATGAGAGTCCAACAGTAAGCAGTAGTTATTTGTTCTCTTTAGATCATGGGGTTTTCTTAACTGTTAGCAGTCACTGTCAACTACGTGATGACAATTTCAATATATTTCAAAATTAACAGACCATATTGGTATTTACCTTCAGAAAGCCAGATTCAAATGAAGATCCAAGATTCAAATTATTTCTTTAACAGAACAGCAAAAGAGATATTCAAAAATTCCTACAATTGCAAACATTCCTCCTTGGAGCTTTAAACACCACTAAACTTTTTGGAATACATTTTGATTCATAGCTGTTTCTCTAGATACTTGTTCATGTGGTGCAGGGAATAGCACACTGACAGAAATAAGCTTAAAACTCCAGTAATTTCTCATTCTTCCCCACAGATATAAAAGGTACCTTCTTTGAAAACTCTCATCTATCTAAAACCAAAGCTTACATTTAATTAAGTTTGTTCTGTATTTAATAATTATGAACATTATCTCGAGACCCTTTCCTCTTTCTGGTATCAAACATTCTTTTTAGGATACTGGTGCTAGGTTTTTAGCATTAGTTCTGATAAGCACTGCTTCTACAACACTGCTCTGATTACTTAGATTTTCAACTTCAAACTTCTCCCTTCAGTTTATAAGGAAATTACAATCCAACTCTGGCACAACTAATTAAAAAAAAAAAAATCTCCTACATGTAACAACAATAAGTCCCATCAGCATTTTTCAAAACAGTAAACTAAGTCACATTCTAAAGTACTATATGTGTATTAAGTAGACCAATTTTTAATTTGCAGAGCAACTTCAGAAGAAATTCTTCATCGTATTGCTTACACTTCTGCCTAATCAAGGAAGGGTAGAATAGAAAAGCAAACACAGTGGGTAAGGGAATGTCACTGCAAATGTATCATAAAGTTGCCATCTCAAAGTGCTGAGAAACTACTCTCACCCAAGGGTTACTTGAGGAAAATTTCCTATTACTTGCAAAAGTTGGTATAGTTTCACAGGGCAACAAAGCACAGCCTTGTAAAAATGGCATACAAGTCTACAATATAAAGCAGGATTTAATATTCACTTTACAGTATCAGTGTTCATCTTTATTCCTAACTGTCTTTACTGCCACTGTTGATTTTTAGAGCAGAGAATCACCAGCTTTAAACGGCTGCTGGGCACAGTACCACAGCTCCCCCTCCTTCTCAAGAAGACCCTCTTGGTCTGGCTTGGGTTTGCAGACTGGGTGCTACCACCCACTAATATAATTGAGGTTTGCATCAAAGAGAGCGAAAAATGAAGAGAGACTTCTAATTTCATTCTTAAGTAGGACAATGCATCCCATTAAAGGTAATGTACATTTTGTATGGCCTGCAACTAAGAGGGGGGTTGTCCCCACTTCCAGTTGTGACAAAATGCTTTAAAGGAAAGTTACACAGGCCCCTAATCTGAGAATTGCTACCCTCTTGTTTAATCTAATTAACTAAAATTTTACCAGACAGGTACCCTTCCACTAATGTCACAAGACATCTTTTAAATATTCAATCCTTTTTATTTTCCTTTGTTTCCTAGCTTTGGGCTGTTGATTTTTTTCAGAATTCCTTCACCTCTCATCCAATGGTGATTCAGCAGCAGACTCCATGTTAAAGGGTGAGAAGTGACTATCAGCTGGTTTGTCCTTTTCCTGCTACTCAGATTTTACAGAAGTTTAGGTAATCAGTAGGCAACTCAGTGGGGAGAGCTGCAGAGGATAGAAAGCTGAGTCTTTACCATTTAAAAGTATTTGGTATCTGTTTACATGGAGAGTACAAGTAAGACTTTTATAATCTATTTAGATACTTGAGGCAAAGAGAGTGGGCAAAATTAAGAAAAATCAATTAAATGCAATTCTACCTCAATTCTATGTCTTAAATTATTCAAATGAATTCTTTGTCAACTTGCAGCATCACTACACCCATTAAAGATCTGCAAAGACATCAGAACCTGCCCTAATACTTTCAGTCTTGACCCTTTAAAGGCTTCCTTTAAAACTTCCTCTGAATCTCTTTGCCAGTTGACAAGATCTAGTTAACACACACAGTTACAGTGGGACTGCAGGAAAAGGAAAGTATTCAATTTGCTCTTCCTTCACTCCAGCAAACATACGAAGTGCCGCAAAAACCAAGAAAATTTCCTTTAGATAGGAATGCTTACCAGTGCCAAACAGGAATGTCATTTTGAAGGAAAATCTCAGAATATTGCTTCTTATCATGGTAAATAAATTAACACAACAGCTCTCAATTCACATGTAATTTTAAGCTCAGTTTGCTCTATTTTTTTTTAAAGTTAAGCTCTAATTGAAAAAATTATTTGTTTTCTTTTGTCTCCTTAAGCTTCAGGACTTCCATCCTTGGCACAGGCATCTGAATTAGATCCGACTTGCCAAAGGTATCAATTTCATTGAAACCAATCTGCTTCAACATTTTTCACTTGAAAGAATTAGACCATGATCTTGCAAGATAAAATCACATTGCAGTAAGAGAAGGAAAAAAAATCCAACAAACAAGCAGGCTAGATTCTGTCTATCTTTCACTAGGAGACTGAGGCATCATATCTTTTGAAGTTAATACATCCTAGAGTCACAATGGATTTACTGTACTACTTCCCTGTTCTAAGGAACTGCTCTCCTACTGACCCAAGAGGGAAAACATACCACGAAGGGGAAAAAAGCAATTGGGCTAAAAGTGGTAAATGATAACTGGCACTGCTAAGGAGCATTCCCTCCCCAACACAACCATACACATTCTCTCTTGGATTAGCTATCCAATCCTCTTCTCCCTCATACTCAGACATCATCCAAGACTCTCTTTGGAAAAACTCATCTCTGTAGAATACATACAGAAGCAAATAAAACACTATTTTGAAATGTTTTCAGCTACAGTATCTTAGAAGCATACATTATCCTGATTCCTAGGCTCAAGTCCAACAGGATATTTAATTGTGCATAAAGCAAACTCATGTTTTTTTTTACGTAAGTCACTATTTATTTTTCTCTTTAGCCACTTGCTATATCCTTCCTTGAGTATGACACAATGCAAGACAGCAGGTAGATTTCACATAGCCACTAAAATAAACCTATATTAAGGATACCATGATCAAGGAAAGTGTGCAGCAGCATATTTCACCTTCTAGCTTACTACTTAGCAAGTAAGTAGTGTCTGAAGTTAATACAGCTAGCAGCCAGGTAGTTTACCCTTCCTTTTGCAACACAAAAATTATGTTCTTGCATGTTAATTAATCAGTTCCCAAAAATTAATTTTCCAGAGTCCCGGAAAAAAAAATCAAGTCTTACAAGTAATTCATAAATGTGACATGCAATTTAGTCGTATCAATCTCCTTCACACTGAGACTGATGCCAGGACCCAACCTCTGTTCCTAGAACTGCCATTAATCAGCAACATGCCTATCACGTCCATCACATTTTTTCCACACTTTATACATTAGAGTTGACTTTTCACTCCTACTCCTAGTTTTTAAAAGGACAGCATACACCGTGAGATCCCAGACACACACAGCCCCACTGCACGGTGGGGCAGAAAAGCACCTCAGCAGAGCCTCTTTTCCACTCCAATCCCCTGCTCAGACTGGGGCCAGCTGGACCAGGGTGATCAGGAATTGTTTTGCGTATCCTGAGGAAACCTGTGCCAGTGTTCAATCACCGCTACATGAAAAGGGTCTGATGTTTCACCAGAATTGTCTGTATTTCAATTTTTCACTACTGTCTCCTGTCCTGTCACTTTAGGTATTAATGGGAACAGTTTGGCCTTGGTAGTAGGTCTTCCTTGCCTGGGATTTCTGAAGGCAAATCTCACCAGTAATGGCTAAACTGCAGGTGGCTTTAAGTACCTCAGCCTTTTCTCAGGCCCTGTTCAGCAGCAGGCCCTTCCTCTTGCTGCTGATGTGGTTGTAGGAGACCTTCTTGTTCCCCTTCACATCCTTTGCTAGATACAACTGCAGGTGGGCTTTGGTTGTCCTAACCCCATCTTTGCACGCTCAAATAATGTCTGTACTCCTCCCAGGGTGAATTCAATACAGAGCTTATCAGAAAGTCATTAGTGAGTTCACATGCAATAACTTTTGAAAATATTTAAGCAGTTGGAAGCACAAAACACATTCATTGCACAAAGCACATTCGTTCCCCCGAGAAACCAAAGTACTTTCCACAGCACCTCATACCAATTCCTTCATAGGTACACTGGTAGCTACATTCATAGGCAACCTGGCCACTTCTACCTTGACAAAAACTTGTATAGAACACATAGAAGTATTTTGGATCAATCTACTGGGTTATTTAACTCTTCTTATCCACAGAACTTATTACCTACTCCAATCCTTGCTCAATAATAGCTATCTATTACCACAGAGGCAGGAGGAACATCGGAACTGTCTCATCTGAACCTCATGGATAAAGGAGATCCACTGGTAAGTGTTTTAATTCTTTATATCCATTCCTTACTCATTTTTACTTTACCAAGAGGACAAATTCTCACAAGCAAGGTAAGGAAGAAAGTCGAAAAGGTTTAAACATTTTTTTAAACATGCTTCAGCTTCATGTCACACATGAAAAGTGGCATCCTTATCATGTTGATAAAACTATGTGTAACCTGGAATATTATTTCTATATTCACACACGTTACTGACCTCGTTTTCTCCAGAAGGAGACTATGTCTTATTTCTCCTACAGAAGGAGTCCTGTAATAACACAGCATTTAAGCTCTGCACTACCTCTACACTCATACACATGCAGGAAAAATACTACTATTCATGAAAGAAATCAAGCATGCCTTCCTCCTAAGAAAGAAAATATGGCACTACAGACTGATCTCCAAATAAAACAAACAGAAGATAGAGTTACATAAATAAAATAATATTAAATAGTGAAATGAAAATTCTAAGAAATTTCAAGATACGCCAGCATAATAACCCTACTTTGGTCACACACTATTATTTCTAGGAAAAGAAAATAAATATCAGGCTCTGCTGAACCGTAATTCTTAGCAGGTACCTAACCTTTTTGTCACAGACAGATTGAAGTTGGTAATACTAACACAAGAACCATCAATGCAAACTCTGACTTTCATGGCCAGCTATAAACTTCCCCAATTCTAAACTATTTTTCTTTCCAGGATTTTTAAGGCAGTAAAGCAATTCTTTTTCTTTCTCAAGGAAATTGCAATGCACGCAAGAGAACACAAAAGAACATTCCACGAGTTTATATTTTCTTTAAACTGTTTTTTTTGTAGTTGGCTAATAAGTGCAGCTTGAGTAGTTTGAACACATTAGTGCTACCATCACTTTGTTCTAAGCATCCACAAACACAGTGAGGGAAGGAAGGTGAAAGAATGCTTACTATTCTCCTCTTCCTTTTTCTTGCCTTCCACCTCCTTTCCCAGTTGAGCAGGAGCATTTGTCAAATCATAGCTATGACCAGCACAGTATTACAAGGCTCTGTGCAGTAATACAAACACACGTTTGCACTAAGAAATCCCACTGCTCATGTGGCATCAGGAACTAAAGGTTCCCCATTCTGAAATCCATGAACCATTTATTGGCCACTAAAGCAGATAAAAGAGATTAATTGAAAACAGGAGACATGCCTCACCAGACCCAGTGCAGTCAGAGATGAGGAGTGCAAACAGGCTAGAACAGAAGTGAAGAATTGATGTTTGGAGAAAGTATAAACCACACTTATGATGTTATTTATAGAATATGAGTAAGAAAATATTTTTAACCAGGGCCATATTACATATTATATTTAGCTGAATAACTAATCCTGTCATTTTTATCTCAGACTTAACTGTATATTTAATCAGTGTGGGTTTCTCATTTTCTTGATGTTGACCATATTCACAAAGGAATTGCCTGAGACCACCACATTCATTTCTCTCAACAATTAGATTTCAAGCTTGGATGTGAATGCGAAGTAGTCCGTAGGAAAAATCTTCTGTTTTCAGGCTTTGCAAGCCAAAACAATCATGTTGCAAGAGCATCAGCCATTCAAATGATCTGCCTTCAGTTTCATAATTATTTTGTGCTTGTGGCATGGTAATGATTCTGTTAGAGTGCAAGAACAAGTTCTCTGGTCATTCTTCTCATACAATGCAAGCATGACCTCTGAATGAAGTAAAAAATGCGCATGCAAAACTTCAGTTAAAAATAACCAGAGAGCTTAACAGATGGATAAAATTTGCCTGAGCAAATCAACTCCCTTGCATCATGAACTCCTTTGTATTAAAAATATTTTTGCCTTGAGACTATGTTAAGGAAACATTTCTGAAGCTGCCTATACAGCTTTTATGCTGTGCTGGCTATATAAAGCAGCTGTTTTAACATCTATTCATGCCACAAATACAAATTTTTACACTCACAGAGTCTCTGGTGAGCAAATTCCACAAAGGTGTTGAAGACAGCTGCAGAAAGGAGCAAGTAATGCTTTTCAATAGGAGTATGTTCCTTAACACACTGCTTATCACTTGTCTGCTCCCCCAGTACTATTCCTGTCTCTCACAAGCTTATTTTAATCAAAATACATTAAAAGGTATGCTTTTCTAGCTTAAATCAGGAAAGTTTTGCCCAGCAAGCTCTGCTTCTCTCACCCCACTTTTTCTCTTCCCAGCTATCACTCCTTCCCACATGCTTCCCTGTCATTTTGAGAGTCGCAAGCCCAACATACAGTTCTGCAGTAGCATGCTTCCCTACCAAGGGAAACAGGGTAAGGAAAGACTCTAAAAAGCTGCTCCCACAAAGATAGAAAAATACAAGTTTCTGCATCTGGGCTGGATGGAGGCTCTGTTGGGCAAAAGCTGCACACAGTTTGATAGACCTATTTTCACATTTCCCTGAGCTACCTTGCGCCTCAGAAGTCCACTCAGAAAAACAACTTCATTACTTTTCAGGAACACTGTACAGATATAAAGCTCACACACTGAACAAAGTCAAACCCATTCAGGAGAGGCAGGCAAGTGCTGAAGTAAGGGCAAGTACAAAAGTTTCCATGTTTTCTAAGAGTGCACAGAATCATAACCCAGTTCCAGATACTGCTATTAATCAGGCAAATGAATTTAAAGGCACATCACCTCTCTGTGCCCTTTAAATGAAATAAAAAGTGTTAATAATTATCCTCCTCTTTGACATACATGCTAGATGAAAACTGAGGCATGAGAAAAACAAAAAACAGGAGTTGTACTCTCCAGTCAGTAGTCATTGAGTGAAGAGGAAGCAAGAAGGACACTTAGCAGCTTCTTTTACAGATGATGGAAACCTTACTTTGTTTAGGACACTTGAGCAGGAAATTTCAGGCTTGCCTTTTTTTTTTTTTTTTGTAAATAATAAATTTACAATAGCTCCAAACAAGCCTAACTATGCAGCAGTGTAGTACCAAGAAATGCAGCACACAGGCACAGCTCTTATCTCGGGGACAGCTGGGTCCATGCCTCCCCTCCCACCCCCAAATTTTGTAACCTTCATTATCATTCATCTCAATCTCAAGTCCCTCTTGCACTAAGCATCAGCAGCACATACACCATCACTAGAGCCACAGCACATTTAGAAAGAGGGAGAAGGCATCAGCCCATTGGGACACCCTACCATGTAACAGCCATTGGATTCTCCACTGGTCCTACACACTCTCACACTGGCACAGAACACAGTACCCTTGAGCCAGCAGAGTGAAGATGGGGGTGGCAGCATCACAACCACCTAAAGGAACTTATTGCACACTGCTAGCTGAACACCTCAGCACAGGAATAATAAGATCCAGTTACTGCCAGCCTCAGCTGTATTTGAGCTGAGGTCAGAAGGTGAAAGATACTATACGCTATTTAAAAGTCTTTCAGCTTCTAAAATTCATAACTAAAGAGCTGCATAGGAAAAAGAACTGAGCTGTCAGCTGTTTCCATGTAGCATAGTGCAAAAAACAGACAACTGCTGAGCTATAAAGAATCACAGAGCTTTGCCAAAATTTGCCTCATTGATTAGATGAGACAAGTATCAGATTCAAAACTAGACAGGGGAAAATGCATCAGGCCTAATGAAGTAGGGCTGTTCATCAGAAGATTGAATAACTGATGCTGAATTTGACTGACTCCCCAGAAAAATATTATTGAATGGATGGCATTAAGTGATAGGTTTTGCTCATTAATAGTGAGGCAAGGTAGAGAGCTCACAGTTAGAGAATGAAGCATTTTCTATTTCAGCTTTCATTTAATCACACTTCAGAAAATCTCAACTTCACAAATACAATCCTCCCCCTCAAAAAAAAAAAAA
>VWYO01013512.1:140323-152605 GCA_013400275.1 Rhadina sibilatrix
GGCCCCAAACCAACTCTCTCTCATGAAAACCCCCCACAAAACTTCAGAGAAACAGGTGGTAGGGTTCAGGCTCTGCTGTTTTGTTATTCAGTCTAATTTACTTATTGTGCTATCTCCCAACAGGCAACACAAAAGAAATCTGCACATTTGTATGGGGAGTTCTGCTAGGAAAAGAACAATCAGCTGCAGACATGAAAGGAACTGAGAAGTCAGCAATTTCACAGCCTTTGCCTTACAATATCTGCTGCAGCATTTCAGATCATATCAAAGCTCTTGTCATACACCATTTCCATGGAACTGCAAGAGTTAGGGAGAAACAAACATGGCACCAAGTCCACCCATCGAGTAGGGATAGACACCCCCATGGTGCTATTTTTCCAGCGCCTTATGTAGTCAGTATTTCATGCATCCTAAGCGCTCAGCTTTCAATGACCCGCTAACATGGAGTGATGACCTCTCTATTTAAAAATCTTGCTAGTGTAACTGCCCAGCTCCTCTCTCTGCCCTCCCCATCCCTCTCCCTCTTCTCACTGGAAGCCTACCACTGTTCATCAACAAGTATTTCTGAGAGTAAGTACCATGACAACTCCAATCCTTCAGACCAAACTTCAAGCATTTCTCTGTGCTTAAGTCAGGGGATCTGCCATCACACACAAGTAAGCTTGAGTTAGTCTTTGGAGATGCCACTGTCTCTCCCTGCTGACTTCAGAGGGAACCTCTGAAACAAGGAGTAAAGGTCTTACAGACAAGTCATGCACAGTCTAAATCTTGTGTAACTTTTTCTTATTAGGACCCTCTCTGTCCCCTGCTCCCCATATAGAGCTCTCTTATTTAACAACCTCTTCTTGGCACTGTATTGCCCAATCTGAATGCAATTTCTACCTGTAATCTCATCAAACTTGTACAGAGGAGGTCCACCAACATTGCCCCTCCAAGATCTTTCTGTGTCTTTCACAGTATCTCAGTGGCATTTTTCCTTACCTTTTAAGAATGCAGAAACACGGGCTGCTTATGGGACACTTCTCAAATCCCATTTTTTCCCTGATTTTCAATGCAGAGATTGAGGTGGCTCTTCTCTAGATGTAGGCCAGCAAAAGAGGCATGAGTATTTGCTCTATGATGCAAGCCACTGATGAAATAGGACCACCAGCAATTCATGATTGGGAAATCACTATCCACTAAACATGGTTTGGTGTTAAAGAGGAACATAGCAACAAAAGGACTGGGAAACTACCTGTAAATACAAGGAGAGCAGAAGGAAAACAAGATTCTTAGAAGGCAATAAGAGACAAAAAAATAAGACTGAACAAAAAGAAAGCATTAAGTATGGCCGATATTGACATAATCTCCTAACTGCCATGAGATAAACAGAGGTGTAAACATTAATTGATTACTGTAAGCATTCACAAAATTACTGTATCTTCTGAAATCCAACCCAAAACTTGTATATTGTGAGATAATTCCCAAACCCTTTCTTAAACAACTTCATAAGGCTTCCCATGCCCCAACCCCTCCAGGAATCATGCCCATATCAACACAAGACATTGCCATGAAGGAAAAGCATAAAACTTCATAATCTGGATAGAGTAAAAAACCCCCAAAATACTCAGAGAAACAATGCAAGCTCTAATCCACACAAGAACTCCGAAATCTTAGGGTATTTTACAAGGTAAAAAGGCACATAACTGAAATTTGGATTTCAAAAGCAAGCTTTGAAATCTGGGCTAAAACACCACATAAAGATACTTGAGAAGATCAAAGTTTCCTCCAAAGAAATATACCATTATATTCAAAGGCCAAGCAATGACAGAAGCCTCACAATAGTCTCCAGCAGTAATTAAACAAAAGCTGAGAAAAATTCACTTATTCTAACAAATTTGTTGCATGTATTTTAGAAACATCTATTACTGAACTACGAGAAGAGTTGTAAGGAACAAGTCCTCTCTCAGAAATACCCAGGACATTCCACATCAGGAAAAAAAAACAATAAAGAAAGAAGTGGAAATAATAAATCAAATCTCCTTGACTAGCAACTGTTAATCCAGGCACCAGCAGCTCATCTCCCAGAATTGTCACTTGCTATCAGTTAGTAACCTTGTAAGAGTATAGTGTTATGCTGGCATCCTCTCTCTGGGGCAGCTACATTAAACTGAACCAACCATCCACTTGATCAGCAGAGGTTTTTAAAATAAACACTCTCAGGGTTGCTGAAACATACTATTTACTTACGGCAGAGATGTACTGCTTCTTCACTCAAACAGGCACAGGCACTATGATCTCCATCCCAGTCTCCTGATGACTTCTAGTCTGAATCATTAAGTATGATAAGTAGCAAGCCTTGGCAAGCATCCAAATGTCTTTTTCTAAGGCATTAGTACTCAGAAACCGTAACACAAACCTAATCACTGTGCTTCCATGCTTACAAACAAAGCCAAACATCCCTTTTCAACACAACAGGGTCTGACTCCCTCAGTGCAGCTCTAGACAGCAAGAGAGTAAAATAAATTTCAGTCAAATAATTGCTCTCCGCTTCCTATCCACCCCTCCAGTCTCCAAACATCCTCTAACCCAGATTCTAAAACAAAGAAAAACAAATGCCTCATTATATAAACACAAGTTATGTTTGAAAATCTACTTGCCTGCTCACCAATAACAGTGAGGAAACATTTCTTGGTGGAAAAAAAAAAAAATCATGTCATCACTTTCCACAGCTTTCACTTAAAAACTTAAAAAAAAAAAAAAAAAACACAAAAAAANAAAACCACAAAAAAAACCCCATAAGCTAAAGCTTGAGGAGCCACTGCTGTACCAGTCAGACTAGGTCTTGCAGGCAAGCACCACTGCTGCCCAGGGAAAGGCAGTGGCAGCCTACCCAAGCTTGGTGTTCCCTTCTAAGTTAATGTCAACAGGCTACAGACAACTGACATCTCCAAAAAGGGCTGATCCTGCTTGTATCATGTCTATAATAAACTGTAGTGGCCTGGAAATGGCTCTCTCCCCTCACTGATGAGATAAGAAAAGCAGACAGATAGCTGAGAGGACCATGAATCTTATACCAAGATCTGAAGAGGAACTTAATTCTTGCCAATTTCAAAAGGATTCTTGTCTTCCCTGCCCCAATGGCATGAATGAGCAGCACCTAGACCCTTGCAAGCCCTAGCTCCAAAACCTAGTGGTCCAAAAACCCCAAAACCATCACAGAAGGGGGACAGAAGGACCTCCCCCCACCTCCCAGTTCTTCAGGAGACATAATCCAAATACAAACATTCTCAAAAGTTATCTGCCCCGTGAAACAATGCAGCAGCTAATTTTTAAGTGTGTTTCACACTCAGAGTGGCTACTGACCCCCTTGGCTATACCCATAACAGAGGAAACACAGAGCTTTCTTTCACAACTCTGCAATTTAAAACAGAGCTCACAGGGGGTCAGCAGCAGGTGCAAAGTCACAGCTTCAAAAAAAACCCAAAACCCTACAACAGACTTGTTTGTCCAGTCCAAGTTTAAACAAACTCTTATATCTTACCTGAAAACTTGTCTTTGCAGAGAGGGACAACTATGAAAACAAAACATCCAGCTCTTCTTGAATAGGTTAGAGGAGCCAGAAGCTAACAATGTGCAAGTACCTGCACATAGAACTAAAAAACAACCCGGAAAGAAGGGCTTCTTTAAGTGCTCAAGATTTATGTCCAAAATAATGTGGCGATTATCATACAAAATACACTCAAGCAAGAGATTTCAGAAATCCCAGATTTTTGCTAGACACAGAAGACAGCAGACACATCTTCTATTAATATGAATTTAAATGATGTGAGAGAAAGGACCAATTATCATCTGGAAATGGAGTAAAAAAGGATACCTGCTCAACCATTTTATAGAATGCTCCTGCCAAAAATCATGCAAAATCTAATTCCCTCTGTTATACCTTCACCATATGTTCCACAAATTTTGCTGAAAGAGTCCTGTCTTATATAACAAATGAAGAACTTCCACTTACTGTCACTAGTGATTTTGACATGTGCTACTGATTTGGAAACAGTTTTTATCAGGAATCAGTGCAGTAGAGCTAGCACAAATGTTAATTAATCTCAAACCTTTTATTAGAGGTAAGAGGGGAAAAATTAGATAGTCTTCATTTTCCCCACATTAATTGGTGTAGCTTCTGTAGGAGTTACTTCTGCTATAGCCTCTCTCATTCTAGTGCCCTTGAATGTTTATCAGTCTTTTTAGAACCCCAAGCAAAAGCAACCTTTCCTCTCCCTAATTTCATATGAAAATATGAGAATCACTGCAATTACCACTCTTTTCCTTATAACAGTCAACTCCTTTTAGCTGACTACTCTCCAATAGAGAATGAAGTGCTTGCCATTCACTTAGGATGAACAAGGCTTCAAGAAACTGCATTTTCACTAATCAAGTCTAGGCAGTACCATGGGAAACAAAAAATAAATGATTTGGTAACTTCTGTGGACATGAAGTCTTCTAGATGAGGACACATGAAAAACTGAAGCCTTCTGATCAGTTTCTGGAAACCAAATACAGTAACTCCTGAAGAAAACTGAACAGAGACTGACAGCCAACAGTGGTGACACCCTTGAAAGAAGAGCAGCTGGACCACTGACTTTGCCTCAGTCTACACAGGAGCTCCCTTCTAACACTATCTGCCTTATCTCTTTGACACAGCCAAAACCTGTCCACAACAAAAAGGTTTATCAAAAGCATCTTTTTCCTTTCAGTATTTCTGTAGCTATGACCACCACAATCTCTCAGACTATCCTTCTCTGTCACACAAGAATCTTCAAAATGTCATTTGGACAAAAGGCAGTTAAAGGGAATTAATACACAATTTGTTCAATGTCACATGAGGTCTGCCAGGGCAGGGAACTGAAGCCTCTCTTATCTCCTCAGACGCAAGCGAAACATCCCTTTTAACCAGCAGACTTGCTCTCTCACAGGTGTATATACCACACTGCCATATAACCTGAAAGTAAGCCAAATAAATAATTTTTTGAAAAAACTGTAATATTTCCTCTCATCAGGGACTGAATTTATCCTTTAAGTTCCTTGTCAAATGACGAAGTGGACAATTTGAAAAAGAAACATGTACACACACACCTATATGCAATTCTTGATTCCCTGACTGGAGTCTGATTTTGGAAGCAGAAAATACATTCCTGATAAACGCCACCCGATTTTCCAAAAATATTTAGAATATTATCACAACACATTCACACAAACATTTTTTGCTATGACATCACTGTACAGAGTGTTTTAGCCAGTACAATGTAGTCCAGAGACCATTTCATCTTTTTGAAATGAAAAGGTTTGAGTTTTATGCCGTTGGTCATAAAATTAGGTGCATTTTGGTTCTCCATAGAGTATTTCCTGATATCACCTTGTGTTAGGTAAAGCTTTGTTAATCTTACCATCAGACAAGCTGTGAGTGATGAGCAAGCTTTTAACAAAAGCTGCTTGGAGATGAGGCTCCTCTTTTGTCTCCCAAAGAAGCTCACTTATAACTTGAGAGTTTAGTAACCTAAATGGAAGTCCAAACATATTTTATCTAGAAGATAACATGTATGGCTTTCACAACAGCAAAATGAGAAAGTTCAAAGAAGACAAGCTAATTAAGAATATAATAATAATACAGACTTGTGATTTAGGTACAGACCATCTCTTTTAAAGGCTTTTAGGAATCAGCTTCTAAAATCACCTTTCAGTTCCCTACAATGTTAATGAATTTTTAAATGTAATTAATTCCACATGTATGTCAACTAAATAATCCTCTGAGAAGTCAGACCAAAATCAAAATGTTTTAGAGTACAGAAGAGCTCTCTCTTACGAGAACAGTAAGAAAAATATTTGTCAATAAGAACATAACCCTTTTTAAAAGCTTAGGCATTTTACAAATGGGTATTGCATCACCACAGTCAGTGTCACCTACAGACCTGACTGTCTTTCCTTAGGTGTGTTTCTCCTATACACACACCTGAAGGGCCTTCAAAACTGTAAAGGATTCCTGATCCATGCGTGTGCAAAACCAAACTGGATGAGACAACGCTTTCTAGCCATGTAAAGGCAGCATGATGTCTACCTGCAAAAATAAAGCATGGTAGGTGCTTCTGTATTTTAGAAAAGCTTGCCCTGAAGAATTCTGTGCATTACATCATTCTATACATAAATGCAGCATTACCAGAATAAAAACCCCAACCAATCCCTCTCAAAAAACCCTAAAAACCCTACTGTTGTCACTCCCGTCTACAGTTTATAAATTTGCATACGAAACACTGACATTTACTTGAACTGTTTTCTTTGGATAGTCAGTTTTCTTTTTTCCCCGTTCTTCATAGGTTAACAGGAGAATGTCAGATAGGTCAGGAAAAAAAGAAAAGAAAACCAAACCGATCAACAAATAAAATTCCACCTGCAACACCCTACCAAAATAAAGCAAATTCATACTATCTTGATTTAAATAAAAAGTTTCATTTGCTGTTTAGTTTTAAATATTTTGAAGATTTTTTAACAGTCTCCCCAAATACTCAAGATTTCCTACTGCTTCTTTAAATGTTATATTCCCCAATGTGCCCAAAATAAACACAACTGTTGCTCTGACAACTTTAAAGCTATCAAGCGCATCTTGGCGAAAATACCTGAGAACTTCCAGTGTCATGAAGAGGGAGAGCAACATAGCAATTGTTTGAGGACACACAAGTGGACACTTAAGACTTTTGTGTTGCATAGGAAACCACAGGACAGACAACTTTTACATGCAATCAAACCAGTGTACTTGTACGGGCTCCTGGCAAGTTCAGCAGGGGAAATGTTTTAATTGACATGAACAACAAGTTTGCACGGCAAATACTGAAGATCCAAAGGCTTTATTTTTTCATGGGCCATTAGAGGGTTGCTACCAGCCCTTGGAAATTCTCATTTCCATAATTTGAGGCATGTATGTATCACAAGTCAAAGCAAGGGAGAATAAAGCAATGCAAAACCACTGCAGTTGCAGGGGAGTGGAGTCCCTAGTGCATTCCCCAAAAGCCACTGGGCTGTCCAAGATTTACGATTTGTGTCTTACTCATCTAAGGGAAGCCTCTCCTCACTTCCTTCCACTGCTGGAGTTGATTTTCAATTAGTGAGCCAGGATTACCTTGGCAGAATCAACAAGCAAGACCTCATTTGTGCAAATCCCAATACTGCAGTTTATTACTGGAAAGCCTGCAGTTTTTAAACCTTCCTGTTTTTTGGAGCTCATGGATGGTACAGGACGGGTATGCACCCCCATATAGCAAATTTAAGCCTACTGGCAACAGATGCACATTTAAGTATCTTCCACAGATTCTTTAGAAATAATCCACATATGCCTATGCCCTCCCCAATAATTTCATGCTGAAAAACACGGCCCTAGATCCCTCCTGATGAGCTGACTGTAGTGTGACATTTGAGCTGTGTCACTGTGAGCCACATCCAGAACAGACAGCAGAAACCAACAGCTTTCCACAGACCTTCTGTACTCTGAATTGCTGTGAGCTTGAAGTCAGAACAGGATAAATAACGAAACAGCCTCATAGCTACTACTCTACTCTCGTTTGCTCAGGATGATTCTGGTATATAAGAGAAGAGATGGCAATGTGAAGTGGAAATACTGAACACGGCTATTGTCTACCCTACAAACTGCCGTAATTTTTTTCCAAGATTCTCTCCAACCAGGGTGGCAATCAAACAAAAAGAGGCATATATGGACAAGAGATCAGAGAAGCTGGTCTTGGAGAGAAAAATTACTAATAGTCTGAATATTCTGAAAATTCAGAATTCAAGAACATTTATCTTCCCCACCTCCAAAGGAAAGTTAATAGAACCAGCAAATGTTCACACTTCATTCCTTTGAAAATAAATGTATACCTCCTCCACAGCATATGATACAGTCCTAATAAAAAAATAAGAGTTTTTCAAACAAGTGTTTTCACACGGTCTTGATTTTCTTCTTTGCACACTGATGCGGGTGTGATTTCTGTCCAGACCATTACTTAAGTTTTGTGTTGTTGCTCAGAAACTTCCTTTCAAGTTCTGAGGTAAAAAAAAAATCTATGCATTCGCCTCACAATAACATAAACAAGCATGAGCAATGCACTGAAACTTGCAAACACAAACAAAAACTTTCAAGTCAGACAAGATGACCCCTCCCACACTATGGAGGGCACAAAATAGAGAAATCAATATTCCCTTTAGTCTACTCCTTGCTTTCTGCAGATTTAAATACAATGAGGGCAACTGCAAAATTCACACATTGCAAACACGGCTTACAAACTAACTGCTCATTTTTGTTTGGAGATGTAAATTTTGACACCATAAATTGTGGGATTGGAAGGACTACAAGGAAAGAGTTGCTTGTACACTGAATCTGTGGTTTCGGGGGGAAAAAGTTTATTTTTTTTAACACTATGAAACTTCCAGCTGCCGCATAAAACACACATTTACATGTATGGCTTGGTAGTTAGCAGGACAGGATGCCCAATACCTATTCCTCCAAGCAGTCCTGTTAGCTCCCTGGAAGACAATAAGCCTTCTAGTTACAAAAAAAAAATGTTCCTAACTTGAAATCCTTGCCAGTTGGACACCTCAAGGGGTATGTACCACTCTAAAGAATTAAAAAATGAAAATGTTCAGCAATGTCATCCATGTGGAACACCTTTGACAATCCAAACAAAATTGCAGCCCTAAAAACAAACTTGCATGCAAACAGACACCTTAATACCCAAAGCATATCCCACTTGTGTGCAGAGGCAGCAGCACCTCTTGCTTAGTGGGTCCTAGGACTCCAGCCAGCCATGAGGACTTTGCTTCCCTCTCAGCCACTAGCCTGGTGCAGGATGCTAGCCAAGTCTGTATCTCCTTAACATCCCAGGTCACTCAGGCACAGAAAGGAAATTCCTACACTAATTCATATAACAAGTGCAGAAGTTCATTAGCAGAGATTAATAGATCTGTCTACTTTCTCCTGTGAGAATCCTACACTTCAAAAGAACCCCAAAACATTTTCAGTAAGATTGCACTCCATCCCCAGAGGCTCATCACGTTCAGGCATACACAACAAAGGCTTTTCTGCACTTGCTGAGCACCTCGAAAAAATTATCATCACGACCCATTCTCCAAGACACAGCGGTTTCCAAGCCTTTCATCTGCAGGCCTCAGAAGATTTTCCAGCTGACATGCAACTACTGGCTAGAGCGGTTAGGGTAGTAGATCCTAGTTTTATTTCCCCCATCCCTTAAAAGCAGTCAAAAGGGCACTGAGTAACTCTGTGTTTCTTGCATTCTATTTTCACCCAAGCTAAGCAACATCTACTTCTGAAGAAGATGAAAACTTTAAAAACTGACAAAAACTTCCCTCTGAAAACCAGAGATTGTGTTTAATCCCACTAAAATACCAATCAATTGCAAACAAAATCTACCAGTGTGAGCTGTGCCTCTTTAGTCCAGGAAAGAGAAGACTGAGAGGGAATCTTATTAATGCATATAAATATCTCAAGGGTGGATGTCAAGAGGATGGTGCTAGGCTCTTTTCCATGGTGCCCAGCGACAGGATGAGGAGCAACGGCCATAAACTAAAACACAAGAAGTGGCAGAGCACTGGGACAGGCTGCCCATGAAGACTGGAGAGTCTCCTTGTCTGGAGACATTCAAAACCCATCTGGATACATTCCTGTGTGACCTGCCCTAGGTAACCCTGCCTTGGGATGGGAGGCAGACTAGATGATCTCCAGAGATGCCTTCCAACTCTAGCAATTCTGTGATTCTGTGGTGAAAAATCTGTCAGTTTCCTCTTCAGTGGAGGAATTTCTTCCTAATTGTAATATTAAAGGAAAAAAAAAAAGTCATTAAAACTCAAGCCAAAATTACTGTTGTGTTTGTGAAGTAATATCCAAAGCATTTCTTCTTCTCCTGTTTTCATTTGAATTTTCACTGACTTTTTACAGCAGAATCACAGAATAACATTATCTGGAAGGGACTTCTGCTCTCCTGGTCCTATTTCCCAAATAAAACAGGGACAAATTGACTTGGGCTGCTCAGAGGCTTGTCCAGCTGAGTTCTGAATATCTACTATGTCATCCCAACCTCCCTGGGTAGCCTGTCCCAACATCTGACTCCTTTCACATTGAGAATTTTTCCCTGATATCTCACTGGAATTTCCCTTATTGCAACTTGTGCTTGTTGTCTCTTGTCCTACTGCCTCTCCATACTAGTGAGAGATCACTAGTTAACTGAAGATGCGGGGCAGTTTTCCCATAAGGAAAAGCAACACACACATAGGGATGTATTCTCAAAATGTTCATAAAATATGGACCCATAGAAAATGATCTGCAGCTTATTTTTTCTGAAATACATGAATTGTATTTTTGTTTGTAACCTAGCACTGTCTCTTGTGGCTTGTACGTCTGCAGCACGTACCACCAAAGCCTTACCTTCACAAACAAGTAACACAGAGTGACTAATGCGGTAAAAACTCACAATACAAATTATTCAGTAGTAATCCTCCTATACTGAGAAACGCTTGGGTTTTGTTCCATATTTCATATCACAGAATCACAGAATGGAACTGAATGGTCTTTAAGGTCCCTTCCAATCTAAACCAATCTCCCCACTACGGACAGGGAACACCTTCCACTCGACGAGGTTGATCAAAGCCCCATCCAGCTTGGCCTTGAACAATAATACCAAGGATGGGGAATCCACAGCTTCTCTGAGCAATCTGTTCTGGTGCCTCACCACTCTCATAGTGAAGAATTTCTTCCTAACAGCTAAACGAAATTTACCCTCTTTCAGTTTAAAGTCATTCCCCTTTGTCCTACCACCACCTGAATTAGTCCTGCAGTTAGAGTCTACGGTACTTGTTTGACCTCACGATAAACTCTTTCTCACACACCTTCTCTGCTGATGAGGGAAGCAACATTTAGTGATGTGGACACTGACTACAAAGAAAAACCACGTGAAAACTTGTGGTCAGCATGAGGATGAGAACTACAAGCCCGCTCCACCGGGGCACCTCCTCTGGAGTTATGCAGGCAACCAGGCTGGCAAAGCACCAGAGTGAGCTCGAGTGTTTGAGCGCTGCCGCACTGACCCTACCAAGCACACCCTTCTCTCTAGACTCCAACCTCCTGCACAAGGATGGATGCCTGGTTCACGAAGTGCATGTGGGGGTTTTGGTTTGGTCATTTCTGGTTTGGGGTTTTTTTTGGGTTTTTTTGTTTTTTTCTTTTTTTTTAACAGGATCTTCTTCATCCGTACCCCGCTCCCCCTCTCCGGGGCACAGCACTCGGCGGGGAGGCGCTGACAGCTCAGGGCGGCTGCGCCCGAGCTCCCCCGGTGCGCAACCGGCGGGCAGCGAGCGCTGCCGCCCGCCCCGCTGCGCCTCGCACCCAGCCGGCGGCCAGAGCAGCCGGCACACCGCGCTCTGCCACGGTCACCGGGCACACAAAGAGCCGCCCTCGGGCGCGGAGCCGTCTCGGGGCTGAGAAAGTCTCGAGGGGACTCTGCATTCGGCAGCATGAACTTGTGGCGGGGCGAGCCCGCACGCTCGGCTCTCGGCGCGCCGCCGGCCGGTCCCACTCCGGTGTCAGCGCTCACGGCGCCCCGTCCCGCCTGCCCACCCCGCCCGGCAGCCCCGGCCTCTGGCCGCCCCAGCCCCGCGGCCGTGTCCCCGGTGCGGAGCGAGGCCCCGGCCCAGCCGCCACGGGGGGTGAGGGAGAGCCGCAACAAGTCCCCGCCGCCCTTACCCAGACAGTGCCGCAGGGCCAGCAGAAACTGCGGAGGGCCCCCGTTGAGCTGATAGAAGAGGGAGCCCAAACAGAAGAGCAGCAGGGTGGTCATGCAAAAGACGTAGTCGCGCAGCGAGAGGAAGGGCAGCAGCGAGAGGGGCCGCCGCCTCATCAAGCCCCCGTCCTGGCCCGGGCCCCCTCCCGCCGCCGCCGCGGGGGGCCGGGGCGCCGGGCATTCCCCGTCGCCGTGCTGCTGCTTCTTCATCCTCCCCTTCGCCGCCGCCGGCTCACGCAGCCCACCGGGGGAAACGCATCCTCCATCCGCCTGCCCGGCTCCGGCTGCCCGCGGCCGGGAAAGTTCCCGGGAGCTTAGGGGATCCGTCCCGTCCCCATCGCCGGCTGCCCCCGGCTCCGCGGCAAGCGAGAGTCCCCAGCGCTCCTGCAGCGGCGGCTGCTGTTACGGAGCGCCGCTAAGGGGAGGGGAAGGAGGTGGTCACCATCCCGCTCCCTGGGGCTCTTCTTCTTCT
>VWYO01013513.1:0-23256 GCA_013400275.1 Rhadina sibilatrix
GAGGGATTTGGGTTTGTTTAATCATGAGAAGAGCAGGCTCATGGGAGACCTCATTGCTTTCTACAACTCCCTGAAAAGAGGTTGCAGTGAGGTGGGGGGTTGGTGGGTTGGTCTCTTCTACTGTGCCTGTAGTGACAGGATCAGAGGAAATGACCTTCAGCTGAGACAGGAAGATAAGATTAAGTACTAGGAAAAAAAAAAAAAAATCACTGTTAGGGTGGTCAAGCATTGGAATAAGTTGCCCAGGGAAGTGGCGGAGTCACCATCCCTGGGTCCTTAGGAGGCATCTGCATCTGCTGCCGGGTAATGTGGTTTAGTGGTTTAGAGTTACAGTGGTAGTGCTGGGTTGGCTGCTGTACTGGATGATCTTAGAGGCCCCTTCCAACCTTGATGATTGTATGGTTCTAAACCAGCCCCTTAGTATAAAAAGTGAGAGACAGAGTAAGGGGGAAACAATAGTATGTTCAATCCCAACAAAGGCAAGAAACCTGGCAGAAATTATCAGATGAAAGTGCAAAAAGATTACACACCTGTATACCTGATAACAAACGTAAGTTTTATCATTTTGCAGAGAAAATAACAGCGTGTCTGCAGCTGAAGCACAGCAGTCACAGACATAATCTCTTGGCCTAAGTGAGAGGAGATTCAAACCTTCCACATCAGAAAAGGTTTGCAAGCCCTGGTAATAGACACCTCAGCCATGGGGCTCCTACACTGCACTCACCTGCCTAGTGCTTCCCTAGCTTGTGCTACACATCCAGACTTCCTATCTGATTCTCTTTACCAAGATAGACCAGTTCTTTTGGCTCAGATGGAGTACTCCCTCCTCAATGTCTTTCCAAATCCATCAGAGCTTCTCCCTCTCCCACTCCAGACCTACTGTAATCATCCAGCAGGCTTCTTTCTCCAGGTGCAGCATCTCACAAAATAAAAACCAAATCAAAAACCATTTTATGGAACACAAGTTTTAGGAGGCTCTACAAATCCTCTGGTTAAATTCAAGCTGATTTCATGTTTCCAGCAGATCAACAAGTCACCCACCTAATCCTCACATAATTTCTTTCCACTGAACCTGACACAGATACTGCTGATTCCCATGCCTTGTAAACCTAATAGCATCCTCTGTACATAAACTTTATTCTGTGACACTTTGGCTACAGAAGTGACACCAGCCAAGATCAAACATCCACAATCTGTAGGCAACAGGAATATTTCACTTACTGGGAAAGCAGTGAAGTTAGGCTTTTCATAGCTTGTCCTTAAAAAAATGCAAAAACAAAACAACAAAAAACCCCATCCAAACAAAAAAAGAAAAACAAAACCAAACCAAAACCAAACCAAACAAACAAAAAAATCCCTGCATGTCACAAGTCTTGGTTAACAAAAAATGTTGTAGTAATAGAAGCAGCAGTCTTCTCAATTAAGTGTTCTACTGTTTAGTTAAAATTTTTTGAGTATTCTCATAAATATAAGTGAAATGCTGTAGAATGGAGAACACTTAATTGTTTGCATGGGTCTGATTATTACACAATGTTGTGCAGATGAGCACAGAGCCCTCATTTCTGTCTTTTCAGGCTTTACACCAAAAAGGGCAAAAGCACTTGCACAAATTTTGAGTATTTGAGTTTTTGTACTTCAAAATATACATGGAAATATTTAGCAAGTTCAAGCCTTTTTCCTCTATATAAATGAGTTATTTACTGTTTAGATTCCTATACAGCATACATCTTGCCATGTGATCCTCAACAGTCACATATAGAACCATAGAATCATTTAGATTGGAGAAGATATTTGAGATCATAAAGTTGAACCATTTATGCAGCACTGGCATGTTCATCACTAAACCGTGTCCCTAAGTGCCACACCCACATAACTTTTAAATACTTCCAGGGGTGGTGACTCGGCCACTTCCTTGGGCAGCCTATTCCAGTGCTTGGCAACCCTTTAGTGAACAAATTTCTCCTAATATCCAATCTAAACCTCCTTTGGCACAACTTGAAGCTGTCCTATCACTTGTTACTTGGAAGAACAGACAGACCTGCACCCAGCTACAGCCTCCTTTTAGGCAGTTGTACAGTCATAAGGTTTCCCCTGAGTCTCCTTTGCTCCAGGCTGAACACCAGCTCCCTCATCTGCTCCTCATAAGACTTGTCCTCCAGACCATTCACCAGCTCCATTGTCCTTCCCTGGACACACTCCAGCACCTCAATGTCATTCTTGCAGTAGCACTGCATATTTGTGTTTCATATTTTAAAAAACACCATCTCCACCAGGAGTGACTAATAGACTTACAGACAGAAGATGGGGGTTTTTTCATGCTTATCTCCACTGTTGCACCCCTGGGAGACCCACTCTAGTGTGCATTAAAAATTAACAAAAAAAAAGACAAACACTCAGACTACGGTGAGCTGCAATTGTCTGGGATAGCTCCCTCCCCAGACCTGTGCTTAAATCTGCATCATTCACATCCTGCTGGAGCTTAGAACGGCAGTCCAAAGCAGTAAAGCAGTTTGTGGGATAGCTGATAACACGTCAGGGAACCTTCTGCAACATCCCATCTTAGGAGTCTCTCAGAAACACTGGGAGGCGTAACGATTTTTTTTCCTTTTCTTTTTGCTTTTCATTAACAACTGCTGAAAGACAGGTTTTCTTGGCAATGCTTTCTTTCTATCAGATCAGAATTTTATCAGGGCAGATTTTTCAGGACTCTCTCCTGGGATTTCTGTGTGTCTGTAAGTCCAGCAACTGAATCCTTATTGTGCATTCACCGCAGCTCCGACTGGCTGCTGTGTGTCTGGTAATCCTAGACACATTCACAGCCCATATGCACTATGGCTGCGTAACACCCAGCTCAGTAAATTCTACGTTTTCTGGCCAAATTGGACAGATTGTGCACGCATGTTCAATTGAACCCTGTGTGCCAGGGAGTCTGCAGTGTCAGATTTACTATTCTTGAGCACACGCTTTGTCCAAGAATGCCTGGAAATCTTACTTAACAGGATGGTTGCAGATGGAAGGTTAGAAAATTACATAAGTGACAGAAAAAAATATATTTGTTAATAATTCAAGCCAGAAGAAAGGGGGGCAAATCAAAAATCCCAGATTCTGTCTCTCCATTCACTCAGCACTGTCTTCTAGATCCTGCCAAGTCACAGTCTTCCAGATGTTGCCAAAAATAATCTCAAGTAAGGCTCAGTTACAAATAAAAATGGGAGTTTGTTATAATGCAGCTAGTTTTTATCCCCCACTTACCTTAGTTCCTTAATTTTTTTTCTGCCATATCTGCTAATGCCTGTATGCAGGCCCCTCTCCTCCAGCAGAATAAAACTGCTGAAGCACAGCCTTTTTTTGCTATCTCTCCAGTCCAACCAGATGACACTAAAGAGAGATTTAAAAGATCATGTTGGTTTTCCCAGTGAATGGCTCCGTACAATGCCAAAGTTAATTTTTAATAACTGAACATAACTTAATCAGCAATTTTTGTCGTGTACTGATATTTTGTAGAGATGCCCAGAAAAGTTAAAAATCAAGTGCTTAAGAAGATCACTGAAGACCTGTCTGCTAAGAGGAAAAAAGAGCAAAATCTTCCCTCAGCCCAGGTGCTGTCAGAATTATTCACTTCACTGGGTAATTCTGCAGCATGAAGAAATGTAATTCACAAAGAAGGCAGATCATAGAATCATAGAATGGTTTGGTTTGGAAGGGACCTTTGAGACCATATAGTTCCATCCCCAGTGCCATAGGCAGGGACATCTTCCATTAGACCAGTTGGTTGAAAGCTCCATCCAACCCGGCCTTGAACTGGGCAACTTGTTCCAGTGCTTCACCACCCTCACAATAAGTAGTTTCTTCCACATATCTAATCTAATTTTCCCCTCTTTCAGTCTGAACCTATTACTCTCTGTCCTACCAGTACAGCTTCCAACAAAAGATCCCTTCTCCAGTATTCCCCTTCATGTACTGGGTGGTTTTTATGGGTTCTCCATACAACCTTCTCTTCTCCATGATGAATAGCCCCAACTTCCTCATCTTGCCTTTGCAGAGGAGGTGCTCCTATGCTCTGATCAACTTGGTGGCCCTCCCTTGGACTCTTTACAACAGTTCCGTGTCATGCTGGGACCCCAGAACTGGATGCAGGGTTCCAGGTGGGGTCTCACCAGAGCAGAGCAGAGGGGCAGAATCTCCTCCCTCCCCAGCTGCCCACGCTGCTCTGGATGCAGCCCAGGACACGTTTGGCTTTCTGGGCTGGGAGTGCCCATGGCTGGGTCATGTCCAGCCTCTCACCCACCAGAACCCCAAGCCCTTCTCCCAAGGGCTGTAGCCCTGGTTTGTGCCTGAGGTGTTTTGGTTTTCTGAAATTCTTTGCCCGGGGAATTTTCTGTAAACCAGAGACATGTTTTTGTAACTATAACTTTGNGCAGGGACATCTTCCATTAGACCAGTTGGTTGAAAGCTCCATCCAACCCGGCCTTGAACTGGGCAACTTGTTCCAGTGCTTCACCACCCTCACAATAAGTAGTTTCTTCCACATATCTAATCTAATTTTCCCCTCTTTCAGTCTGAACCTATTACTCTCTGTCCTACCAGTACAGCTTCCAACAAAAGATCCCTTCTCCAGTATTCCCCTTCATGTACTGGGTGGTTTTTATGGGTTCTCCATACAACCTTCTCTTCTCCATGATGAATAGCCCCAACTTCCTCATCTTGCCTTTGCAGAGGAGGTGCTCCTATGCTCTGATCAACTTGGTGGCCCTCCCTTGGACTCTTTACAACAGTTCCGTGTCATGCTGGGACCCCAGAACTGGATGCAGGGTTCCAGGTGGGGTCTCACCAGAGCAGAGCAGAGGGGCAGAATCTCCTCCCTCCCCAGCTGCCCACGCTGCTCTGGATGCAGCCCAGGACACGTTTGGCTTTCTGGGCTGGGAGTGCCCATGGCTGGGTCATGTCCAGCCTCTCACCCACCAGAACCCCAAGCCCTTCTCCCAAGGGCTGTAGCCCTGGTTTGTGCCTGAGGTGTTTTGGTTTTCTGAAATTCTTTGCCCGGGGAATTTTCTGTAAACCAGAGACATGTTTTTGTAACTATAACTTTGTTTACATTCTTTCCCTAGGAGGGAGTTCTTCTTGATGTTGCTCTGGTCTGACCAATGTGATTGAAGAAGTTTGTTTCACCAAATTGTTCTGTGTAGAATAGTATAAAAAAAGATAATCCCAGTAATAAATATAGTAATTTTCAGCCTTCTGAAGTCTGTGTTGTTGTAATGTACAACAGCATCACTGCCCTCAATCACTTCTCTGCCCAGCCTTTAGGGTGACTTTAGCCTGGAGAAAAGGAGGCTCATTATCACTCTATACAACTGCCTGAAAGGATGCGGTAGGGAAAAGTTCAGGTTGGACGTCATGAGAAATTTCTTCACAGAATATTCTGAGTTGGAAGGGACCATCAAGGATTATGAATTCCAACTCTTAGGTGAATGACCCATACTGGGATTGAACTCACAATCTTGGTGTTATTACTACCATGCTGAGCTAAACTCAGGTAGAAAGAGTTGTTAAACATTGAAATTGGCTGTCCAGGGAGACAGTGGAATCGCCATGGAGATGTTCATGAAATCACTAGATGTAGCACATAGTGCTGTGGTCTAGTTGACAGAGTGGTAATCAGTCAAAGGTTAGATTTGATGGTCTTGGATGTTTTTTCCAGCCTAATTGATTCTGTTTGATTCTGCAATTCTGTAACTTGCAGATGTGTTGCCCTATGTCAAGAGCCTCTCACATCTCAACAGAGATGTGCCTATCTGAGCAAAATACTCTGATCTTTTGTTAATCCTTTGATATCTTCTGCTGTTGGTGTAACAGAATGGGCAACTGGAGAACGAAAATTCAGATGGTCTGCCTAGACCCTAAATGCGTAACTGAAATTTTTTGATATGCTTTTTTCTTGCCTTTAAAAAGAAAATCTATGAAACTGGCTTATATCTAAGCAGGTCAGAAACGAGATCTGATGAGGGTGGGGTTACCTTCCCTTCACCCTTTTCTTTAAAACAAATGAAGGGTAAGAACAAAAAAAATCTTTACTGACCTCAGTTATTTGCTGAGACATCTCTTCACTGCCAATTTTCCTTACTCACAAGCAACATCAAATCAAAACATTTATATCCAACAATCCTTGGGACAGTAAAAATAGAAACGCTTAAAATTAGAAAATGGATACATTTTCTCTTTTCTTTTTATCTACAAAAATGTGCAGAGGTATTTTCTTTAGATATAAAGAAACACATTAATTAAACTACTATGTAATGGTATCTTAAAGTTCAGACTTCCTCTTTGAGATCTTGTTTATCAAATGCTCCAAATATCATAGTGAGAAGTGAGCCATGAATGACCCCATAAAGTGAAATCCAATTGCACTCTTAGATGGGTAAGGTTACAAAAAGCAAGTGGTGACAGTTGATGAATGTGCAGAAATATAACATAACATTCAGATGCAGTTTAACACTGTATAGGACAAAAGGCCAGTGGAGAGCTATTGAGCACAAAGTAGCTGCAGGACTATTACTCCTTGCTATCACATTTTACTAGTTAATTGTCCATCTTGAAATTCACTGAGATAGCTTTAACTAATTGAACTAAATTATGTGAATGCCACCTGGCTAAGTTGTCACTGTTGCTCTGCTGCTTTTTACTTTCCCATGTTGCTATGTTTAATTCCTTGTCATTTTCACATATAGCCCTATAACTCGGTTACTGAGTATGGGATTTTAGTTCAAACCTAAATCACAGGTTTCCCCCTTGACCTTAGCTGCTTGTCTAGTATGGGGAAAGTGTGGCAGGCAGGGTACAGATGGTGTACATAGGAAGTGGAGTGGAAGGTAGCCTACTCTTGAGGCATGTACTGTCATCAGTTACTGTCTGATCATGGTATGACACTGGGCATAGGTATGACACTGTTTTCAGAAACTGTGAACATCTAAAACTTCTCTGATTCCAGTCAGTTTGTATATGACTTTGGACATCAGGTCAACGCTCTTACTGACAATTAAAAATTCAGTATCCACACCAACAGTATAAGCTCTGTCAGCTGTGACTTATGCCTAGCTCCTGACACATTATGTTGTTCGTCATCAACAAGCCTTAAGTGAAAGATGCAGAGGTGCTCCACATGGAACGGGAATGCATTTTCCCCAGTTCCAGCTACCTCCCATAAACAGTAGAAGCAGAGTGTCTGAGCAGGACTCTCTTAAGTGCAACACATAGAGGAGTTTGGTGAGGAGTGGAGCTCTCTACTTGTAATGCCTGAAGAGAGAGGGTGTCTAGAATGGCCTGTGGCAGTGGCACGTAGTTTCAACCAAAGATATGCCCAGTGAGAGCTTCTGACAGCCCTGGGAATGGAAATTGGGATATAGGACAACACTGAGCAAAGTTTTTTCTGCTCTGCTGAATAAACGGGCAGAAGCAACAATTCTGCCCCTGGTCCTGAGTTTGCCCAGACCAACAGCTGCATTTAGTGCTCTGTCTGGTTTTAAAGATGCAGACTGTACACTGTGAACTCTCAGGGCTCAGTTATATATAGGAAGCAGATTTGGCTGAGCTGTAGAAAAGTGGCATTGAAAGTCTGAGATTGCTCTAGACACACACTGTCAAGAATTCAGTTTGGGATATGTGCCTAGTGGAAGCTAAGGCACAATATGGTCATGCTGGTCACAGACAAACTTGCTGAATAGTGACTCCTCACAGCTCTTCATTTGATAATTCATTTTAGGGCACAGTGTTTCATTTCCCAATATGGTGCTCTGTCTCTGTAGTTTGTCTAATATAGATATGAGGGGCCATGAGCAAACTCCTTTGACTTATGCCTCCAAACATTCTGAGAAAAAGATAAGGATGCCAAAGTGGGCATTTGTGACTTCTCTTGCACAGTGACCTCATCTGCTGTATTTAGGAGTGAAAAATCAGTAAAATTACCAGCAGATACACATTAATGTATCTTCTTGTTTAGTATTCTTCAGTAATCTCCTGAACAGATGAGTGTTTAAAAGAAGAAAAAAAGATCTACCCGTTACAGCAAGAACCACTAGAAAAACAAAAAATGCATGTTATCTTTTCGGGTGGCAGTCTCATACCAGTCACTTAAAGCAAAAGAGTTTAAATATCGGTTTAAATATTTCTTACAGCATGTAAGAGTTTAAGATTTTGATTCTAACACAGAATATTCTCTGTATTCTGAAAAGGTGTGAAAAGGACCTCTAGTGGTTTAAATGGGTACGTCTTCAAACCCTCAGCATCCCACGAGGTGCCTCCCACCTTTCCCGGCAAAATCCCCATTCGGGATCCTGAATGTATATTTCAAAATCTAAGAATGACATCACTTTTTTAGAGATATAGCTCCAGTTTGTGTGGATACAACAGGAGGAAGATGTGAACCTCACTTACCAGTTATTCAACTTAACTCTGTTTCTAATCAGTGTTTAAGATACACATATTCAGAGAAGCAGCCCTCTCCCAGCTGATTGAGAAAGTCTGGGACATTGGCAATGACATTTATATAATAATAATAAGACTGAATTTGTTACAGAGATCTTTTCCACTGTACGGCACTCTGCAATGGGCAGTTGTCATCCAAAACACAAAAGCAACTGTAAAACAATAAAACAATTACTGAAGAAAAGTCCAGCAATCATACATATACCTTGGTGTTTGCTAGCAAGGATTAATGAGTGGTGGCCAAATAACCTCATATTGTGGTCTGAAATGGATAATATGCTGTAAGAATTCGGTCATCTCTGTTTTTCAGAAGAGGAAGACTTGTTTAGTAATGTGGACATCAGTACCTCTAACTGTTTAAAATTATATGTAACCCTGGACAAAACGGTAAATCTCTCTGTGCCTGGCCTAGTTCCACATGTGTAAAACAGGATTAGCAGACCGGCTGAAACCCTGCATGTTTTCTCTAGTTTTAAATCTCCCAGTTCCAGGATTCAGGCTACTGGAGAGAGGCTTTTTGTATTTTGAATTAAAGCTTTTTGACCCTCACAACTTGAGAGAAAATCTGGAAGTGAATGAAATACATAGACTGACAGTATTTTTTTACAATATAAACAAACAAATAAATAAATAAGTAAATAAATAATCTCTAAACCAAACTTATTTTTTTTATGCGTGTGTGGGGGCCTTGGTATTTGGTGAAACAGAGCACATAACTGTTGTTGCCAACTGGCAAATTTCAGCCTTGTGGAGGAAGGGTGACGAGTATTGCCACCGACTGGGCAAGACCACCCTTGGAAAAAAAAATTGCTCTATCCCTGAACTGCCAGGCAACTCCTCAGAAAAGCTGAGGACGATTCTAAGCAAAGATAGAACTCTTTGCTTAGGAACTCTTTTATGGTTTTTACCAGTGGGTACCGCGACCAGGCGGAGTGGCGCCGCAGGCCCTGCCTGCCGCCGGCTCCCACTGGGTGTCCCGGTAGCGTTTTCTTTGCGTTCATGTGCCCACGACACAGGGCCGGCGGGCACACGCCTTCCTTCTCGCCCGTGCTGCTCTCCCCACGCTCCTGGCGGGGGGGTCGATAAGAAAAAGAGGCAGTCCTGCTCCCGCAAGTTGTGCGTAAGGAACTCGGCAGCAGAGATTGCACCAGCTTTGCTCACAAGGTGTCACCCACGGGTTACACTCGTGCAGACTTGCTGAACGCAGCTCTGTGAGCGACCTTCGCAAAGCTGTGGAAAGGCTTCCATTAAGCGCTGGGTTTTCTCTTACAGCCACGGATGGGCAGGTCATCCGCGTCTCACGGTGAAACCAGACTAAACATGTGCTTACTGGCAACTGCTACACTAAGCACACCTAAAGAGTTTCCACTGACATCACTTTTTGAAATTAATTGCATAGTGTTCTCTTTTATTAATTTATCCTCTGCATAGAAAGCGGTCAAAATAGGATAAATTTTGCATACCTGAACCTAAACAATGCTTTGCAAAACGAGTAGGAAACAGGTTCCCCTTTTCACCTATAAAGCCCTTGACCTTCAGAGTGCAAAGCCTATGCTGAGGATTCCTCTGACAGGCACCTACAGAAAGTATTGCCATTGAAAGCTGAAAGTAGCTGAAAGGACATTGGAAGAATGAAAGTGACCATGACTGGGAATGAAAGAACAAAAAAACAGCTACGGAAGCAAATCAGCCATTCCCACAATCTCAGACTGACAGTACCGTTGTGTGACAATCTAGAATCAAATATAGTTAGTATTCTAGTACCTGAAGCCTTCCATATATTGTGATGAGGTGTATTAAGGTAATTGTTACTTTTCAGGATACTGCTCCTCTAACCTTTTCTGTGCCTGAGTTAGGTTATACACAGAAGTGTCTTGAAAGCACAGTTGCAACAGGGCTGAAGTGTGGATTAAATTCTTGCTCAGTCAGGACCTAAGGATTTGCTATGTCACACAGATTTGGAGTGTCTTAACACTGTCCTGACAATTTTCTGACACATCCGTAACAGACAGAAAGAGGTTAACAGCATCCCATCTGCAGTCAGACAGTCTCAGATCCCTGCAATTAGATGTTATCATTGCATTTGTGCTTGTAAAATGTCTGAGAGATCCTATGATTTCACTAATTTGCAAACCCACGAGTCTGGTTAAAATTATAGTAGAGTAAAGGCTGAATAAATATTTGCAAAGTTAGATGATTATGATGATGATAATAATAGCAATCATTAATAAAGCTGAAGGTTTTACACATTGCTCTTTTTCCCAGCATCTAATCCCAGGAAAGGAACATCTGCAACACTTGAAGTGAAGGCAGAAAAAATTTTTTCACACTTGTGCACCCTCCCCCATGCAAGACACTCAGTCCCTTGGGTCGCCCCCTCTTCCTTCCGCCTCTGCTCGCACCAATTCTCCTGGCACGCACAGAGGCACCAGCCTCTTCCAGGGGTCATTACGCTCTCACTGGAGTTGCTCTGCTCCCCAGAGAAACACTCTAATACCCTTCCCCCTAATTTCCGTGGTAAACTCATCAGCTGCATGTCCCTATTCCTGCCTGCACAGCTGGCTGACACCGTGTAAATGCACCATTTGCAAAGCACAGACCTTGCATCAGCATTCAGGAAATTGAGAATGAAGTTTGCGGCTTGACCAAAAGAAATAAAAGGGGGGTGGGGGTGGAAATCCCATTTGAAGCAAATAGCATAAAGGCTTCTGCTTTCTCATTCAGGGCTCTCAAGAAGCAAAACAGAAACAAAATATTTCAGGCTCTCTTTTTGCAAATTTGAGGCCACCCCTTGACAGCATGCTCTTCATGACAGAATATGGCCTGGGTCCTGTCATATATTTTAATGTACAGTATACCCCAGAGTCGACACACAGCCCTGCTGGCTGCATGCTGATCCTATGGAAGATCTCTGGCATATGACTTAAGACCAAAAAATAATGCCATTAATGCACTAATATGCTTCAAAATGTCACACTGTTGTTTCACAAAGAAATCTTCAAAAAGCAGTGAGAAATCTGCATTGATTCCTCAGATCAAGTTTGCTGCCACACCAAAAACTGTACTGTTTTTACACTCCATTTCTAGCACAAAAGAAATAAACCCTCACAATTACTTGGCTGTTTTTCAAGAATATTTGTGACCTCAAAATGCCCATTGCATTGCCAAACTGCAAGGAGGAATTAATATGAACTCATTCCTCTTGCCACAGTCCCAGTCAATGCTAGCCACAAGAAAGAGGTTGGGGGAGAAGACCAGGGCTGACCATGCCCTAATCTATGTCCCTGTGACACCGGGGTGCCACAGGCCCTGCTCTGAAAGTACTGCAGAGTCCACTGCTGGCAAACAAAGAGTGAGAGCCAACTCCTCAGTCATCCATCTAACATGAGGTCTGCTGGACAGCACAAAATGGACACTGCATGCACACAGACTGACTTTGTCTAGGGGCAGAGGTGGGGGGAGCATTACATGGGAATATATGAGATGTTGAGTTTATTTTAGGCAACCTGAGCCTGGAAGTGTTACTTAACAAGGCACACTGCTCACAGTCTCTCAGACGTACAGCCTTCACAGAACATTAGAACTCATCTTCTTGTAATGAATTCAGATAATTTTGTTAAACTAGAATTGCAGACAGCCCAAGGACATAATTTGCAAGAGTCTGACTTAACCATTTTGTAGCTGTTTGGGTCAGTACAAAGAAAGAAAGATCGCTTATGAGGAAGACATGTAACCAAACCACCTAGAACCCAAAGTCAGCACTATCCCTTGAAAGGAGTGTTTATCTTTTTATGCAGTAGCAAAAGACAAATAAAAAGTAAGCCACTAGTAGCCTCAGTTGTACTCTGTCCAAGGCATAACAGGAAGGGCTGTTCAGCTTTGATTTTTAGTTTGCCATAGGTCTTGAATCTACAGCAGGAATAGCATCATGGGAATAAACAAATTACTGTCTTAACCCAATTTAAAACAGTTTTGGCTGATTCACACCATCTACAGAGTAGTATTTAACACATAGTAGCAGCTATATATTTCTAAAAATGCGTGACACACACTTGCATATGGAGCAGTGGGAGGCAGAACTCAACTGCACTAGTTTTCTGCTTTATGAGTGAGATCAGATAGATTTGTAAATTTAAGTACATTGCCTTCTGTCTCTGAGGAACATATTTGGTATCCCAAGGAGAGCATGGCACAGGGAGCCTGCATTCAGTTAGGCATACTCATAGAGCTCTCCTGTTCTTTTAGGAACGAAAGCACTCCATAATGATCAGCCTCCCTGGTGTCCTATATTCTTTATTTCAAGATCTGCCAGTTGGTGGCTTTCAGTGACAGATAAACAGCCTAGCTCAACATATTTAGCTAACCTGTTCTTACCACTGCTTAGTGTTACACCAAGCAGCAAAGTCAGTCCCACATTTGACTTGTGACAATTTCAGGGTTTTCTTTCAGAGAAACACTGGGTTGAAGGGTGCCATGTGTACAGCAGATTCTTTCAGGTTCAGCTGCAAATGGACAACAGTTTCCCATGTATGGTTGCCTTTGCACTCAATGGTTCCCTAGTTCTTAATTCATTCAGCAGGGGGCTGCAGTCATTGTGTCTAGTACCAATTACAACTGGTTTATAATCAACCTGTGATGGAGGCTAGGCCCCTTCACTTTGTCAATTTTATCCTGTACCAACCACTCCATTCCCTCCTGTGATGGATGTCAGGTTCAGGAGCATTTACTGCCCCACTCATTCCATTTACTCTTTTAAAAAATTGGCTTTTTTCCAGCCTTCTTCAATGTCTTCACTGTTCCATTTTTTATTTTTCATTGTGTCGACACTAATGGTTCTGAAAGCTCTTTGGCCAATTCCTGGAAGTTATTCAATCCTGCAGACATTTAAATGTTTAAGCTTAATATCTGCCATTTAATATCCTCCCCAGTCACTCACTAATGGAACAGAAGGTAATCATCACCGTATCCTCATACCTTTCATACATCCATCAAAGACTAAAATGCTTCTTCCACAGAGAAGCCATTTCAAATCCCTTGCCTCTGTTGGTGGCCCTCCCCATCACAGCCAGGTGCCTGAGGCAGCATGAAGGCAGGGCTGGGTCCATGCCAAACTGACACCTTGAAGTCGTGTAGGAGGGGAGCCCTTAAGCTCCAAACTGACTTACTTCATGGTTTCTTGTACTATTCCCTGCATCCTCTATCTTGCTCCAGGCCTTCCTTGTTATCCAAGGAGAGATGCATGCATCTCTCTATACAGCTGCACAGAAGCCCTGCCTTTGCTGTTACCACTGGGGAGCAAACCAATGCCCTCACAGAATTTCACCCTTGGCTGGGATTTGCCTGATTTCCTTGCCATCTCCTCCAGTAGTCCACTTATGGATCCAGGAAGCATTGCACTAAGCACTGGATTAGGAGAGGCATATGGACCCAGCCCCAGAGGAGTGCAGCAGATCCCAGCTGGGTCTAACTGAGCAGTGCCATTAACATGGTGCTCCACAGACAAGAGGAGCAGTCCCATCTAATCTCACCTCGCTGCAGGTACCTCAGATCTGAGAACAGCAAAGTACAATGCCAGGATGCTGCGAGAAAGGAGAAGGGCAAAATCACAAGGCATGCAGTGGTCTCTATGAACAGTCTGAAGGTGCATGCAATACTCCCTGCTTTTTTGTGTGTTTGAGGTCAATGCTTCTCCTAAATGACCAAAGCCCCAAATCAACATTTTTTTATAAAAAGTGAACTTGGATTAGACACTGGATTAAACTAGCTATGGCCTCAAATACATCCTGGCTTCTGTCAACAAAGTGTAGACACATTTTGAAAAACAGTGTCATAAATAAGGGAATTTCAGCTTGGAAATAATTCCCTAAAGTTACAAATATTCTGATTCTTCAAAGCTATGAAGAAATATGATTGCTTTCAGACAGTAAGAAACAATTATCTCTAATATTGGATACTGTTTTTCATCACTGGGTCTAAAAGCCCTTTTACAAAGGAGACAAGTGTTATTATTCTTATCATAATCATCATCATCATTATCATTACCATTATTATTATTCCTATGTTACAAAGGGATGAACTACCCTACAGAAAGGCCAAGTTACTCATTTGGTCACTGATGGAGCTAGATAGTCATTTGATTTCCAGTCAGATCCTGTGGCCAGTAACCTGCCTAGAGAAGTAGGTTATTTACAGAAACTTGTTCCTGTGTGACAGGTCATGACCACACAAATGGGTAACCAACAGACAGTGGAAATTACTACTTTATTTTTAAATGCAGTCTATTTCTGTCCTTCTCTCTCTGCAGAGGTCTATGAGATCTGTGTTTCTGAACTCAGTTCAACAGAGAGGATTCAAGCAGCCATCAAAGAACCCCACAGAGATTTATGGATTTTCCAATAGTGGCTGACTATCCATTTAATTCAGCTTCCTTGTGAAAGAGAGAAAAGCTTTTACTGTTAGTTACACTAACTTCAGGCCTGCTGAACATTTTCACATTTTCAATGTTGTAGCAGGCTGGTTTGTTAAAAGAACAGAAGATTTCTAACATGAAGTATAAGGCACTGATGGTGGTAAAATGCATTCATTTCCACAGAGCAGCTTGAAGATTGCACATTGTCATTAGGGCACAAGAGCTGGTTAGGAGAGGGTGCCTGTTGCTGACACTTCTGATGGTGGGACATCACACTATGCTTCTCCTCACAAAGCAGATGGAATACTCCGGCTCTGCTTGCTACATATCTCTGCAGTCCCTAAGAATGGTAGTAGTGAACCTAACTAACCCTCCAGGTGTGAAACTGTTAGTGAGTTGAGAAGAAATCGGTCTCCTCGTTCCAAAAACATGGATTAAGGAAACCTTTCAATTCTAACAGAGGCCAGACTTTGCTGGAAAACACCTGAAATTAGGTAATGGCAAATAAGTTTCCTCCAAATGCCAGAGACATTTAAGCAGGACACAGAACTACAAACTCTTTAGGAGATGAATACATTGCTTTGAGGGCAAATTCTCCATTTGATGTAAAATGAAAATGATGTTCTTGGTATCAGTCCATGCTTCAGTGATGTAACTATAAGCAAACTTAGTCGACTATTAAGAATACACATCAGAATTTATAAACGCATGTTTTGGTTGAAAACGTCTGAATGAGCCATATTCTTTTCCCTGTGGCATGTGTGCACAGCCCTGCACCTCAGCAGAGCTGAACAGCCCATAATACACCTAATCTATGTGCTTTGTGGCTACCTAATCTTATGAAAACTAGAAAACTGGCACCTACAGAAACATTAGAGTTTTCCCAAGTGCATTTCAATTCAGGGTTGTTTACCCGATGACTGTAACTGTAGAAATCATTAATTGCTTTATTTAATAATTTACATAGCAAATGAAATCATTCTGTGAAGACTGTAAGTTTGCAAAGACAAGGCTGTGGGCTAGATGCAGCAAAGACATGCAGAACTGCAGTGATTCTAAATGATTTCTAAATACTGAAGCCTTGAAAAAAGATCAATAGCTTTATGTTATGTCCTGCGGCTGCTGAAACAGCATGCTGGAAGTCCTCGGTGCCTCAGACTGGCAATGGAAAACACCCGCTTCACAGGGGCACAAAAGCAAGCACTGAGCACTGAATACATGGGAAATGTCACCCCACTCCAGAGGCTAAATCTTGCTCAGGGCTGCCAGAATCCACTGTCCTCAATCCTGTTCTGAGAAGCAGTTCAACTTATTGACTCTTGGTGCAATATTGAGACTAGTCACAGTAGAGAAAGGAATGCAAGACTAAGTTTAGCAATAAACTCTGGGAGACCTGAGCTGCAGATCTCACTCCACAGAGGATGTTTCTGTGTTTGCTACTAGAGACATTCATCACAAGACCAGGATATGGAGCTGTCTGGTTCCCTTATAGGTAGGCCTGTATTATGTCCCCTCCTGAATTCTCTCCTTCTCATTCATTCTTGCTCTGGATTAGATATTAATGTCAAAGGACTCTTAGTAAAGAATATCACTTTTTTGTTCCAGTCAATTCCTTGCAAGAGGCAAAACTCAGGCAGAATGTGGCGGAAAACCACTCTCCCTGTAGAGAAACTACAGACCTGTGGCTGACCTGGACATGCTTATGGGATGAGCTGCAACCTGCTCTTGGCTCTGAAGCTGAAGACTGTTCTTCAGATGTCTGCAACTGCTGCTGTGCAGACACAAGGGATGCCTCAAAGAGCCATGTGTCTGCTGACACATCCCATGAAACACCCAGGATGGCAGCTGAACACAGAACTTGTAAGCTCAGAGGAGCTGATTTCACAGAAGCAGAGCATTCAGTAACTACAAATAATACAGAATTAGCTATGTATTTTTGCTTTAGAACATATAAAAGACATGGTCTGGAGATAAGAAGGAGAGGAAAAATCAGATTTCACTAACAGACCCTGCATTTTACAAAGCAGCAAACAGCCCAGTCATGGGACTCACTGTATTTAATGGGTAAAATCAGAGAGACCTGTTTAGTGAGGCTTTTTACAGCACTCTCAAATAATTATGCTGTGCTCCTGCCAGCCAGAAATGTGTTTTAACACGTACTTTGGCCTCTCTCACATAGCATATTGCTGCACATTTGTCTTGACAAGCTCTTTTGCTTTACCGTGTTGTAGCCAAATCAATGTGTGGTGCAAGCAGGTTCAATCCCAGATCAGCTATTGCAGCAAGGGATTTGGCATTCAACACTTGTAATTGTTCTTTTCTCAGGCCTGCTCTTGCACAGCCTTGAGCACTGACTTCTTTTAATGCAAGCTGAAAATTCTCAGCCTTTTTTAGGATTGAACTTAAAATAATTAAGACAATCTTAAAACCACCAACGTAAATTGATGAGTAGATTTCCTCCTCCTGATTTCAGGCTTGGGTATGAACTTTTTGCTGATCAGATTATTGACTATGTTAGTAAGACTTTCCACAATACTGAGTATACAAATCAGCTATGCTTTTAGAAGACATAATTTAAGGTTGTTACAGCTGCTATAAATCTTTGCATTTTAGACACAAATAAGTATATAGTATTTTTTTCTTATAGGTAATGTTATAGAAAAGGTTTAATTGTAAGAAAGAGGTCCTGTAATAATGCAATTCTGAGTGTAATCCACTTCTAGCTGTGTTTGTATAGATTCTCTAGTCTAAAATGTTTGAAACATGTGGACCTACTTACAGAATAAAATGTATCTATAAGATAGTAGTCATGTCAAGCTGTCTTTCCCAATGCATTTGCTTATTTCATTTTGGCTGCATGGATGGAAGTGGTGGTATAATAAACCAGTATGCTTTGGCACATTTTGAGGATAACTACTTTCCTGAGAGGACTTCAGCTAACACCAAGCCAGGAAAAAAACCAAGTCTACTGATAAGTGCTGAGCTTTGGTGGAAAGACAATTTAATGGGGAGTAATAGAAATATTAAACGTATAATATTTTGTACTATGTAACATGATTTTCATGCGATGGTTTGGTTTGGTGGTAACAACACTACTGAACAAACAGCTGGCCAATACCTTTCTCTCTACTTGTCTGNGTAGCTTGGAAGGCTGCCATACAGGAAGCAGAGGGGAATTTCTGGGGAGTGTATAACTGGCACAACACTCTGTGCTACCCGCCTCTCTGGACTTTCTTCTGCTAGGGGGCACAGTAGAATAGGGAGGAGATTAGAGGAGGTATTTCCAGACTCCCAGCTGCATATCATTATAGGCAATTGGCTTTTGTGAGAACTGGGTATTTCAAAGCACTGAAAGGAAGTTCCAGAACGTGATTATTCCACAGTATCCCCTGGGTTACTCCTAAACCAGAGAGCCCATTGCAAACTGGAACCCTCCGTGCTGGGAAGAGCTCCAGGTGGTAAGGACTGGCTTCCCCACAGTTACGGGTCAGACCTGCACTGCCACAGTTCAGTCAGAGCTCACCCTGATGCAGTGGCTCACTTGCCTCATTACTCATGCACTTAAATGTCAAGAGCATAAGTGGGCCAGAATGAACAGGGCATTTCTCTACCCTGCAGATGAAAGACCATAAAAAGATGTAGCTGAGCGTGTCCAGACACTGGAGGCCCCAGTGAGGTGACAGGAAACGCTGGTGAAAGCACCAAGACCTGGAAAGCCTTACAGGATGGAAGAATGCCTGCACACAGGTGCCTGCATCCCAGGCTGGAGGCAGGCTGCCCTCCCAGGCTCCCACTGCCAGGATGGCTGGGAGGTGCTGACTCAGACCACCAAGCCCCAACCTGCTGCAGCTGCAGTGCTGCCTGGCAGCCTCACCACTCTGTGCCCTGCAAATGCAGGAACACCACACCAGCCTGCTGGCCACGGAAAGCCCCAGTGCCACAGACTGTGAGTCAGCCCAGCACTGGGGAAGGACCTGCCATCTCACCGCCCCCTTTTTGCCCATCTGCAGTAGGAACCAGATCCAGACAGCGGCAATAACTACTGCATCAGCTTTAGCACAGCAAACGCCAGTCCTGCAAGACCACCAGGACAGAAAGAGCTGGAAAAACCACAGTGCAAAAGATGTCTGATGGTTATGTGAGCCCTGCACCCCTGGCACATTCTTCCCACAGGGAAAAGAGCAGGTTTTCTGTGATGGTTAACCAAGCTGTAGATACCATGTATGTATTTCAAAGTCATCATGATAATCCATTACTTAAATCTGGATATTAACATGCAGGAGAACCATTGCATGTGAACAAAATCACACCCTTTCCCTGGCAGCTAAATACTCAAATATGTACTGTGCTCATATATAAATATGTATGTCACTGTATGCCTAATGAATATGTCAAAAACTGTTTGGAATGTATGAGATCTTCAGGGTTTTTTTCTCCTTTATAAGCCTTTAAAGAAAGTTAATTTAGCACTGAAATCAAGCAAAAGTCCACTTTTTCATTCATCAGTAACAAAATGAGGACACAGAAGGGTACAGACAGCAGGTAGACTCCTAGCTCTGAATTCTACTCTTAGTAACACAGATAACCATAGGAGGGACAGCATAAGAGGAGACTGTTGCTCCTGCAACAGTCTCCTCTGGGATGCTGGATCATAGGTAGGTGTATATTCTTTTTAGGAAGCAAGCCACTCATGACAGAGTTTGTGTGTGGATGAAGATGATAGATATCCCTTTAATTAGCCTTCTCAAGAAAGGCAGATCTGCATCAGGTCTAGCTAAAACCGAGAGCATGTTTTATCCTGATAGCACCCCTCTGGCTTGGCCATCTCTGAAGTTACAAGAAGGACTGGGGACTGACTGGGGCTCCTGGTCCGGACCCTTTGATAGTGATGGCTCTATCACATAATAAGAGCATGCATGCATGATCTGGGTCTCCAAAAGTTTTCAACACTTTCTGTAGCTGCTGGCATGAAGGCGCAGTGGGTGGTCTGCCCCTCGCCTTCTCCCTTCCCTTCAGTGGCTCTTCCTGGGTATCTCAGGAGTGAGGATGCAGCTGTCTCTCCGAGAACCAGGAAGAACTATCCTTCAAGAGCCGAAATTCATATTTGGGGTGGCAGCATCTACCACCCTCCTGGAAGCCTTCTGGGAAGTGATCTGGCTGGCAGATCAGCACCACTGGTGCTCAGCAAACTATTTTTATGCTCCTGATCTTCCACTACTTCTTCTACACTTCTTCTACTCTCATAGATTGTCCTCTGCCATGAGCAATCTTTTCAACTAGTGTTTCTGTCCTCTACAGGCACTTCCCAGGTGACCCTGGAGTCTTAACAGCTAGGGCTGAGCTGAAGCCCTGCCTTGAAAAGAGGACAGCAGCAGGAAGAAAGGGAGAAAGAGAGAATGGATGCAGTGGGCAATGGTTCCAGGAAGGAAGGATCAGAGGCAACAAGACCTGTGAGGGAGTGGGCAGCTCCAAAAAAAGCTGCTCTCCTGAGTGGGCAGCTACCAAAAAAGTCCTCAGGTCCTTTCCATCAATGCCCCTGAGCCTGCTCTGGGTCCTCTGACCCACTCCCTTGGGTTCTCTGTGCCTGCTCCTCACCTCTGGTTCTGGTCCTTCATCTGCAGCAGCCAGCAAANGATGTCAACAGGACACTATTCCAGGTATCAAGAGTGACAGAGAGTGGGAAAAACTGCCTGGAGTTTTTGGGGGTTTTTTATCCATATGAGGAATCTGGATAAATTAAAGTGAGATTTGCTGCATGATAATATACAGACAAANAAAGAGAGAATGGATGCAGTGGGCAATGGTTCCAGGAAGGAAGGATCAGAGGCAACAAGACCTGTGAGGGAGTGGGCAGCTCCAAAAAAAGCTGCTCTCCTGAGTGGGCAGCTACCAAAAAAGTCCTCAGGTCCTTTCCATCAATGCCCCTGAGCCTGCTCTGGGTCCTCTGACCCACTCCCTTGGGTTCTCTGTGCCTGCTCCTCACCTCTGGTTCTGGTCCTTCATCTGCAGCAGCCAGCAAACACTGCTGTCAAGTGATTTTTGGAGGCTGTGGCCCCTTTTACAGTGATTATGCAGTGCTGCAGCTAAGACTGCTGAGACTGCTGAACTTTTCACCCTTTTGGTCGCTTATTTTTACAAATCATGGCACCATCACACCTTTTTCTATTGCACAGCCAGAGTCCTGACCAAGGGGCTTGCTTGCAGCACCAGGGAAAATAAAACGAGAAATCAATATGCTAGAGGTTAAAACAGTCCTCAAAGGCCAGACACTCAGCAGCTATAAATCAGTGCAGCAGGATTCACTATAGAAAAGCTTATGTTCATTTAGTATCTGGCCTGAAAAGAATTCAAATAATAAAACTGCAGCAACAAGATGGACAAGAATGATTAGATCATCTCTTCCATCCCTCAGGGCTGGGACATTAGGCTACACTGAGTGCTTTGTGCTGTGGTCAGTAAAGCTGTAGCTGGTTCAGGCTCTGCTAAGGCTTTCCATTTCTGTTTTCCTAGTGCTTATTCTTTGACAAATGTATTTTGAGTGAATAATTTATGCTTGAGATATTTAAAGAACAGAAACCTAAATCCTCTATTTACTGAATTGAAGCAGTGCTGGCCTAGAAGGCAACAGCTGCAATGCCTCATTTCCCACTGCCTCATCTCTGCTGACCTGCTCAGGACCTTCAACCCAGCCCAGGAAAAGCATCCTCTCCAGAGGAAGTAGTTATTAGAAGAGCAACCAAAAGAATTAATAAATGACCACACTAAAAATGGTTTACTTAATGTGTTAGGGGTCCAGGTGTACTACAGTATGTTTTGGTTCCTTGCGTGTTCTACGACAAAGATAAAAGACATACCATATCCTCAAAAAAAAAAAAAAAATCAGAACTGTTCCTGGTAATTTCACATTACCAATTCCTGCAGCTCCAACCTTCCCTCTCTTTTGAGCACAGAATCCAAATTATGCTGTCTGATGCCATCTGGTGAATCCACAGGGGATGAGTAAACAATACCAAACTGATTTCCCTGTACCAAGGGAACTTGGCTTGCATTCACATTCCCTTGGAGATAAATCATTATTATTCTGATTGCTAAGGCAGATTCCACTAAGAGCAGAAGGAAAGGAAGGGAAGTGATAAAGAGACCTCCTTTTGCAGCAAGAATGCAGTGGAGATCATGGAGACAAGCTGCAGTAATAAAAGCAACTGAAGTGATAGGGGCTGCTCTTTTGATGTTCTGGTGAATTGCAAGCCTTGATTTAAGCAAGTAGGTCGGCATCTGTTCTGCAGATAAGCAAGGGAAGAAGAGTGTGGGTGAAAAAAATCTACTGATTTTTAATAAGAGTAGATAGTCTGAAGTACATTGTGTTCTCAGTTAAATTGTCACATAGTTAAAAAAAAAATCAAAAACTAAACCAGAGAAACTTGAAAACTGGGTGTAGTAGATCTAAAAATATATAACATAGAGGAGGGGGATTTAATTCAAGACATACTAAAATTATTTCCTGTTGTAATTAGATATAATTATAAACCATAGATTGATGGTTTTCAGGCTACCAAAACAGTGCAATAACTTTATGGTAAGAAAGTGATAGAGAGAATTTTGGCCCTGCAAAGACATAGAAGTGCATGAAAACAGGCACATCCATAGGTGTCCCATCATGTAATTGTGCAGCTGCAGAGTTTTCAGAAAGAAACACAGAGCACAGATTTTTTACAAAAGTCCTACTAGAGGCAATGGAGTCTAAGAGATGACCAGAAATGAGTTCTTTGTACCTTACAGGTTTTCAGGTGAGGTCATATCTGATTTTTACTCACGTCTGGTTTAAGCCATTAGGGCTTTGCTCAGGGGCGAGGGTCCTTCCCAGTGCCTTGTTGCAGACTTCCCAACACCACTTGACTCAGGCTTATTCCTGTCCTTATCAATTGCATCTCCCTGACAGATGCATCCATGCTGCCAAATCTGAGGGCAGCTCAGTATGCCCCACACGTGGGCAGCTGCATCTCCCCAGCAAGGCCAGCACATCCCAGACTGCTCAGAACCATGGGCATGCAGAAGAGTTCTCCACAGAGAACCCCATGTAGGATGCATCCCAACAGCTGCACATCACTGTCCTTGCTCCCAGCATGTGCAAGAGCACTTCTTCAGGATGGCTGCCTAAAGCAGCAGATGACAGATTGCTGCTTAGCACAGTGGTCTGCTGTCAGAAGGAGAAGGGTTGTCAGGAATGTCCTACTTAGGGGATGAAAAATGCACCACCTATGCACTCAGGAGCTATATGAGTCATTATGGCAGATGTAGAAGGAAAAAAAATAGTGTCCCTTAAACTTATTGCTGTATCATGGGGACAATGAGGAAAAAAAAAAAAA
>VWYO01013513.1:26518-40413 GCA_013400275.1 Rhadina sibilatrix
GGTGGGGATGTGGAGCAGAAGGGCCAACATTCAGACAACCCAGAAGCGGTTCCGAGGGGCCTTCTGGGCAATGCACAAGCTGGAGCTGCCCCGGACCTTATTTATCCCTGCAGCTTGACCTCTTACGCTGATTAAATTCTTGAAAAGGAAAAAAGAAATCTGCCTACCTTTCTCCAGAGACTAAATACACCTCTGCAGGGCAGCCAGCCAACAACAGCACAACGTGGTGCACATCTGCCTTGGAGATCTTTCCTTCTCATTTCGGCTCCCAAGGAAACATGATTCACAAATGAAAGGACACCTTACCAGGCTTGCAGCACATCTCAGAGGAAATTCAAAGGTTTAATGTCAAACCATTGTTTCAAAGAGAAAACTCCCAAAGCCAAAATGTTATACTATTTAGATGATAGAAAACACTACTTTTTGCCACATCCTTCCTTCATGAATACGGCAAAGCCAAGAGCAGTATTTTCCGCATACTGCAGTGCCTCCTTATTTAATAAAAAACAAAACCCCCCCCCCCAAAAAAAAACCCCAACAAAATAAAACCCATCTCAAAACAAAACAAAACAAACCCCCAAAATTTTCTCCTTTTGTAACCACCTCTGGACTCACTAAGAATGCAATAAATTAAAATTACATTTATTAATGAATGGCCATCTTCATTCATAAGAAACGCAGTTATGCAGTTATGGACCTCCTCTGAAAGGGTTAAAGTGCTTTTTGGCTGCTTACCACTTACATCAATTTGAGTAGTTAACCCACGGGGGACTGAGGAGTCAGGCTGGGAATAGCTGTGTTTCCAGTCTACATCAAGGATGGAAGCCTGACATTGCATAAAGTAAACAAAGATGGAGTAGAGCAGAATACTTATTTCAAGTAAGGACTTTATCCCATTTGAGCAAAAAGGATCAAGAATGTTTATAAATAAACCATTGAGTGCAAATACTTTAGACTCCACTATAACAGGGTAGCAATAAACAAGAGATTTCTGTAATATTAATTCTGATTTAAGCAGTAACTGTATGCATGCTGAGGAAAATTAAATTATACCAAATTACTTTGCGTGGAGACAAGTAATTTTTACCATTTTATGGTGCTGCACAAAATATCATAATATAACTGCTTTCTACAAAACCTGATCACACATAATTTCTCCCAATTTATCATGGTGGTTCATACCAATAAGTTCCCGAAGGAGCAGCTTTGTTAGCAGCAGGTATTGATTTCTGAGCTCAGACTGCATCTTCCTACTATTACATTTCACTTGAGAAATTAAAATGTTTCTGAAGACTGGCAGTGGGGCAACACACCACCTTCCTGGCAAGGGAACATTACAAGGCATTTACTGCTGTCAGCACCAATTCAGTCTACAAGGCTGTAGTGCATGGGAAGCTTTTCTGCATTACTAATGAATAACAGCTTCTGAAAGATGGGAAATTAATTTGATAAGAAGCCACCCAAACCCTTGCAGAGCAGGATAAAGGCATCCAGGAGGAATGCATAAACAGGATAGCTGAGTTTGCAGGGTAAAGCAGGAGGGCAGTCAGAGCAACACTTTGACTTTCCTAGGAGACGCCCGTCAAGGAGCAGCTTCTCAGAGCCCTGCATGCCACATCAGCAGGGCACTGATTTCACACCCAGCTTCACCTTCTGGCCTTCTCTGTATGGCCTTCCTCACATCTCTACAACTGTAGTAGGTCTGGCAAGCACCAGGAAGGTACTGAGGGCTTCAGACCTCCCTAATTAACTCCTTAGTCATCACAGCCCTTGATCTTTCTAGTATGGCCTGTCTTCCTTGTACTAATCCATGAAATCAAGAGAAGTGCTGACAAAAGTATAATTACTTGGGCTGCTGTTTTATGGTACGGAGCATTTGGTGGCAAGACTGCTTGAAGGTGTTGCTGTTCCCCTTGCCTGCCCACTGCTTGCTTCTTGTGGGGAGACCACTCCAGCAGCCTTGCTGCAAGCTGCTTGAGGAAATTACCCCAGCTTCAAAAAAACAAAACAAAACAAAACAAAACAAAACAAAACATCCCAAAAAAACCCCAAAAAAACCCAAACAACACCCAAAACAAAAACAACAACAAAAAAAAAAAAACCCAAAAAACCCCAAAAAACCCAAAACCAACAACAACAACAAAAAAATCACAAAACCCCAAACCAAACAAAAACAAAAACAAACAAAAAACAAAACAAACCACACACACAAAAAACCAAACAAACAAACACAAAACAAAAAAACCCCCACAACCTACAAACAGACACCACACCTGAGACAGATCCATGTGTGTGCAGAGGAGAGATTAGGAATGAAAGCTGTTTCAGGGGAGAGACCCAGAAGGAAGGCTGTCTCAAACTTGGATCATCACCAAACACTTGGTAGCCTTATACATATGAATGTTCAGGTAGATTTCTGCTCCCAGAGGAACTCACTGTATTTTGTATGCCAGGAGACGGCCATGGCCAGCAATAAAATTGCTACCAAATGTGATAATATTTCCATTAGGGAAGACGTGTTTGCATTTGTGTACAGCTAGGATAGCTTTATGCCCAGAGAGTTATCAATCAATGCTTCTTCCTTTTTATTCCACACTCTCAAGTCTGATTGGTATTTTTGTCTCTGAGGTTACAGACAAATTTATTGTTTTTTCTTTCTAATACCATTAAAGCTTTGTCATTTTGGCTTTATGAGATACTTTATTTAATCAAAAAGGAGAATAAGGGATTTTATTTCTACAAAGACAAGCAGGAGGCAAGAGCTGGTATTACCAAGCTTTGAGAACAGTTGCTATCAGGAAAATTATTCTCCAAATGGAGGCTGAGGGCACTGACCACGGTGAACTGAACTGTGACATGTAATTTCATTACTTTGGCTGGGCTAAGCTGCCTAAGCTTATTGCTGTCTTCAGCAAGGGAGCAGGTTGGCTTGCAGCCACAGCGGAGGGATGTAAAAGGCTTGAGGGTTGCTACAGTTTTCTGAAGTGCCTAATAAGTGTCCAAGTGGTCATTAGCTGATCACCTCTTGGTTTAAACAAATCACACACTGCTTGATCTGAAAACACACTGGTCAGGCAGCATTGCTGTTACAGACTTGCTCTTGAACAATCACCACACACACAGGAAATCTGTTTGATTCCCACATGTGTTTGGTTTTCAGACTTAGAGACTCCACCGTGGGGTAGGGGGAAAACCAACAACCAAACCATCATTAATTCCCTTGAGATCTGTGCTGCATTATTTTACTGTATGTGATCCTTTGTTCTTCATGAGGCTATATGTACCAGTGCAGCATTTCTTCTCCTTCCTGGCTCTTTGAAAGTAAGAGAGTAGGATGAATAACAATCTTGCATGGTGGGTATGTATATCTGTCTGTAAACATTTATATATGACTTTCATGTCTGTGAATTGTGCTGGGCAGATAATCATGAAAACTCAACAGTCTCTCCTTCAAAGAAGAACTGTGAGAAGCAATTACATAGACTTTGAATACCAGCTGGACAAGCTTCCCACACCATAAAAGACCATATTTAATTTTGAACCTGGAGGAGTTGCATCCTTCCATCTTTACTCTGTCTTCAAATAAGATTACTGCACTGTGCTCCGGGGAAAAAAACCATGATGTTTATCATTTGCACTAGCTGCAAAAAACCCTAGCTGAATTCACTGACCTCTGTGATGCACAGGGTAGGACTGAGTGATCAATCATCTTTAATCCTTAAAACCTACCAACAGAAAGAGGGAAGTGAACAGCTCCCTCTGATTTGAGCTCTTCTGTTATCTGTGGCAGAACTCCTAGTACATAAGGATCTGAGCTTTATAAACTGCCTTATAAAATCCTGCATTTATCACGGGTGTCAGTACTGGGTGTAACTAAACCAGCATGGAGAGTGGTTTAACAACATGTATAAACATGACCAAGCAATGCAAATCACAGTTCCTGCAACTCATTTTGAGCTGTTCCTAGAACAGGGAGGAGCAATGCACAATAAAGAGTGAAAATCATTGGTTTTCCCCTTTTTGAACTTTTACTTCTTGTTAATTAATTCATACTGTGAATTAGTTCTGGTTAGTGGATACATTTACATGTTTTGTGAATGTGAGCACATGTCCTACCTCCATTCACATTATGAAACAAGCACAACAAACATGCCTAGTGAGTGGGTATCTGTATTGCATGTGGTCATTTGAGAAATGTGTCACCATAAAGGTCACTTGGGTGCCTGAGGATAGGAGGAAGGAAGGTCTAAGTGTAGAGGTCCATACATTGCATAGGGGCTGTCAAGTGACAGGAGCTGTGGACAGGCTCTTTTGCACACTCATAAAACCTGCTACTCCACACACTACTGACAGCAATGTGTTTACTTTTTTTTTAACTCAAGGCATATACCTGCGCTCAGTCAGTTTCAAATTATCATTAATCAGCACTCCAAAACTACCCTGAAGTCTTCACACACTCGTTGCTGTAAGCCAGTCAGCCAGACTCACTGCAGAACACAGGAAAAAACCTTGTGTGATTTAATTTCCTTGGTCTGAAACATCAAAGGAGTGTTAACTAAGTGGACAAAATCCTATTCTGATTTATCAGGACTTAAATACATGTCTTTAAATTACAATTTGCCTTTTTCCCTAAGTATATTTCCAGCTAGCCACTAGAAGAATAATTCCTGCTTGAGCGCTGGCTGCACCTGTTTATGATAAAGCGTCTGGAAACTGGCCAAGAATTACTAGTAAAGCCTAGAATATGATAGAGGCAGAATTGGCAAAATTAAGAAAAAACTGTAAACATTCTAAATAATGGCATTTTTGTGTGTAATTTCCTTCTACGGGAAAGCTCTGTGAAGAGGGCTGTGTTTGCAGGGATTTTCACAAATCCTGCTGAGAAGGGAGGTGTTACCTGGGAGGAACATGTTGTCCTCCACATCTGTACTTTTTGCTAGAGATGAAGCAATTTGCCCTGAAACTTTATTGCTCCTTATCAGGTCAGGATTTTGCTCAACTTGCTCCGGAGCTGAGCTGACAGCACACTGCTGACGCTTGGGAAAAGGGGAGAGAGGTGATGACATGGAGGGGCAGACGAGTCTCCCTTGCACTCACAAAGTGCAGCACGGCAGGGGCAAGTTGTCTTCCACCACCCCCAATCAAATTCAGAGATGATCAGAGAGCTGGGAACAGTTGAGACCATCCCACAGAAATTTTTGCCCAGACTAAGGTTTGAAGACTATGGAGAGGATGGTCTTTCACTTCTGAAGAGATAGTGAAAGCAGGTACCATTAAAAGGCCCAGAAAGGGACCTTGTGTAAATTCTATTTGCCTTCTCCATTTAATTGAAAACAAAGTAATTGGCAAGATTCAACGACACAAGACAAAAATGCCTCACAATTAGGACATAGTGTTAATAGGCTTAAAATACCTTGGAACAGCGGTTGCTTATCCCATTTTTAAATGTATTAAATAAGTACATTGCATGAAACTGTAATGATACATGGTACACGTGCACATTATGCCACCAGTCCATTGCATTGAGATTGGAGATAATTTGGCTTCTCAACTTGGCCTACTCTACCACTGGCACTGTTTTCCCCAGCTCCTACCACTGGTAATTTCCTGCACAAATGGGCAATCCCAGCCTGCATTTTAAATCTGTATTTAGACTTTGGAAGATCTATCACTTAGCGTTTGTGAAAGTATCTGTTATTTTTGCAAAAATAGCAATAACGTGTTTGGATTGGGGCTTGGCTTACTTCTTTCTTTGCTTCACACAGAGTCTCATGAGTGGCTCTTTTGATGCCATTGGCTTTTTCAACACTACATACTATCTATTAATTTCATACTACCAGACTTCCTTGGCTGTTATGTATAAAATGATTTCCAAGTGACTAACTTGCAGACAAACAAATGAGGTTGGGCTCTGGACCAGGTAAGGGAGCATGAGCCAGGGAGTCTAGTGCTATGTTTGTCTTTGCCTTAAAATGATGGGACTCCATGCAGAAGGAAGACAAGAGGATCTGTATGAAGTGTGACAGTGTGCACAAGGTGCTGATATGATTCTGATCCCTGAAATCTATTCAGACAGGCTTTGATTGAGCTATTTGTGCAGCTGCAAGGTCAAAGAAAAAGTAGGCACAGAAAGAAGTAAATAGCATTTCCTTATCCTTTGTTACGGGGTCATTTTTTTGTTGTAGGGTATTTTTTTTCCAATAAAGGAATGTACACAACAGATATAGACTGAATACACAACGCAAGCAGACTTCCAGTGACTCTCAAAAGCACTGCTTTAAAACATCTGCCCCTAGGCATATCACTCAACAAATCCCAGAAGCTGGAAACTCCAGACCTGCCCTAACACTGAAGATATATAACAACCAGAAACAACAGGCCTTGAAAGCAACTTCAAACTCTAGGAAGTCTGGGAGTGTACTTTCTTTATTGCTCCTAATTACAGAATATTTCTTATCTTTCTCCTTATCTCAAGGAAAAATATATTTTAAATGTGAGAAACATATAAATAACAGGCCCAGCTGAGTCATTAAATTTTTCTGATATTTTTCTCTGATCTTTTTTCTCTACCTCCTGTTTTTTTCTTTATCTTGGCTATTTCTTACTAAAGATGCTTGCTTCCTACTTGAATTTCCTTTCTGAGTTTTCAATCCTAAAGCCAAAACAACAGTGGCTATCAGCTAAGGTCCTTCATAATTCCTTCGTTGACATTTTTCTTAGCCTTCTTCTTACCTCTCTTAACCTAAAATAAGAAATTTTAAGCCTTAATCAAAGAAAAACAAAGGGTAAACTCTGTATTCTCCCAGTTCTTCTGGTTCACTCCTAGGGTTAGTAGCTACAGCTGTATCACCTATACCTGCTTGAATGTAGCAGAGTCAGGGTTCCTCAGCAACAAGGTACAAGGAAGAGAGAGGTTCAGTTTTTGTCCAGGACATAAGCCCAAATATGCAGTACAGCCCACCCATAATCCTTCCTGCCTCCCCTTTATGCCAGTGACCACGCTGTGGCACAGGGAAGAGAGACACCTGTTTGGGTAACAAATCACTTTAATGTCACATAAAAGAATGCAGAACCAAAATCTGAGCTAAAAGGTTTTACTTAACAGTTTTGCCAGGCTCAGCACAGGTAGATCAGTTACCAGGGCCCAGCCTCAGGATGGCAGCCTGCACGGGTGACCATAGCCCCCATAGCTCTGATGCAATGAGGTCATGAGATGTAAACCTGAGTGACCAGCAGACCTCTACTGTCATTATTTCCTATCATGCTCTATTACCCTGAAGACTACCAAGAATTTTGGACACCTCCTTTCTTGCCTTAGAATCTTCCTTCATATTAAAGCATTGCAAATTTATACCAGATAATCAATAGAGAAATTGTTCCCAGAGAAATGGTTAATCAAATTGTTTCATCTGTAACTGAATACATACATATTTTTAGTGTTAATTAATGAACAGTAGTTTTCAAAATGAGAAGACCTTCAAGAATAAAAACTTTTGGCTAATGGATAAAAATATTCATCAACTTGATAATTTTAGTTACAAAATCAGTATTTAATCACAGGAATTGAATATCTTTCCTTGTAAGTGTTTTTTGTTAAGCGATGGAGAATTTTCAGGATTATATAAAAATAATCCAAATTTGCTCTACTATAAAACTTTTACTTCCTCTTCTTCCCAAACTTCATTTATTTTTTTTTTAAATTTTCCTGTATGGTCTGGCAGTTTGGCAGAAACATGATATAAAGAACTTCTAAGGAGCAGAATAGATAAAAGACTTCTTTTCATGACAGCCAAAACTGCTTGATGCACACTGAAGGCAGTAATCATCAGTTTTCTTTCCCTTTCAGGGCGGACAGCAAGATACAGATGTGAATTCTGATTTTGTGCACATCTACTCACATTGTTACACAAGTCTTAGAGAAGCTATAAAATGTTCCCAATTTCAGCATGCTTAAAATGACCTTCTAAAATTATCTGAGTGTCTTGTCAAAGACTAGCCTTGGTCCCTTCTAACCTATCTTTTATTTTTCCTTTTGTTACTCCCTGGAACACAGCTCTGTGTTCCCAAGAGGGTTTTGATAGTAGCAAATTGCTTATATCAGCTTAGAAAAACCCATCCTCTCCTGTACTGTATGTCTTTTTATTTAATTTATGATAGTGAAGCAATTGGATCCTTTGCTTTGTTCTCCACATAAAGTAACAGAAACCTAATAGGAGCTACCAGTGGATAGGAAAACCTTAATCTAGGGCAGGAAAAAAATGTCCCTGTGACAGACATCATCACACTGGGAAATCATGACCTGGTTTAGCTTCAGCCAAAGAGGTGGTTATTAGGGCGCTTTAGTTCAAGAAGCAAGTTACATTAGGTTTTTGTATTCTTTGGGAGTGAGAAGGACAAGAGATGTCAGCACAATAAAGGAAAAAAAAAAAAAGGTTACACAAGGAGAGGAGAGCAGTCTGCTTTCACCTTTTATTCACAGTATATTTCCACTGCTGACTTCTCATTTTACAGATTCATGGTCTGACTGTTGACAGGAATCAATTAGCTTGTCATTACTTAAGACAGATGCCCCATACAAGAACAGGACCAACTATGAAATACATGCTTTAACATTAATGTTGCTTTTCTATCAAGCTTCAAAGATGGGAGTCTACAGGTTTTAGCTGGGTAATTCAGCAGAAGTTACAGTCAAAGGAAGTTACAGACATAGAACCAAGTAAAAAAATCCCACTAGTCTTGTGATCTTCTCTCAGTAAACCATGTGAATGGAAAGTAACTGAATTAAAATGCTATGCAGACTCTTCACTCACTACTGTGGTGATGCATTCCCCTGTTCTAAGGACACACCATGATCTGAGACATACATACATAAAGGAGACAAGTCTGTGGTTACTATCTTTTACAATCAAGTTTGTCACCAGAAAAATCTCTTATAATTCCACTTCTTAATTTGTTTTTGTAAAGCATCATATGAAGTTATTAGTCTATAAAAAGAAAAGAAAACATCATAAAATATTGTAATAATGCAGGCAATAAAAATGTAGGCTCTATATAGGAAGAATGAAAGCTTAGTATAAAGTTTAGAAATGTCTCAATCCACTACTGTCAAACCCTACATCTGCTTTTCCTGTATTAACAACAGAACACCTTTGTTACCTCTCTGGTTTCATATTTATTCATGACTGGCACGTTACCCCACACCAATAGTTTGATATTGATATTACATATGTGAAAAACATGTAAACAGAAATAATTCCTGTGATTGGTGATGACTCCATTAAACAATTTTCATTAATTTGATCTTTTTGAAATGTAATTGCATTTTCAAAATAGATAGAAACAATATATTGAGTTTTAGTTTCTTCATTACTCTTAATGTACTACATTATTGATGTTGCCTCATTGACCTTGTCCCCTGAGGTAAGCACTGCTGACACCTTTTTTATTATTTTTCTCATTAATAAACATGTGTCTCCTTTACTAGCCCATGTACTTCTTCCACCATGTAGAGTGGATAAAGTGTCTTTTATCATTCATTTTTTATTCATTGACTGTTGATTCTAAGTATATCCATGCCATCTTCCTATGAAAAGACCACTGGAGTGGTTAGTTTCTTAATTTTGTACCCATGCACATAACTAGGTGTTTGTGTAAGAATTACAGCCTCTGTATTTGGACACTGATAATAAACACCAAATATTTGTTGTTAGTGTTTTGACCAGGAGCAAAGTATGTTATTAATGTAATTTGCTAGCAAGATCTCATTTTAAAATACAAATGCTGACACAGCACCAGAATGAGGGGTACCACTTTTGCGTACCACTTTCCTTCCCTAAATTCACTGTGTCCCTTACTCCTTTAGCAAACTTTCTAACAGGCTGTGCTGTGAGATTTAACAGAGACTAGATTGCAGATAACTCCATGGTTAGACACTAGCCTTTGGTGTAACTCCACTAAATCTCTTATTCCAGATTAGGAAATAAAAAGGAAAATATTCTCTATGACCTTTATAGTGTTCTTAGCCACACAGATCTACCAAAGGCAGAGAAACAGACCTTATTCTGCCACGTCATCTAAACATGCATTTCCCCTATGCTACATCATTTAAATGCAGATGTCTGTGTAGCATTTACTTAGCTCCCTCTTCTTCTGTCTTAGGCATACCAACATGGTAAATACAGGGACAGTTTTACAGTCTCCTTTTGACAAGGAGTGTATCCTCTACATAATTGCCATGTTTATCCATAATGATACAGGAAGTGTTCAGTCCAAAAAAACCAAAAAACCCCAAGGTTAGGAGATAAAACCCCTTGACTATTATAATTTAGTTTCACTGCCTCTGTAATTGCAAAAGTGAAGCCAATGCATTTTCTCTGCCTGATGGGGAAGATACAAAAGTAAAAGGTCAAGGCTTTATCCATCTGTGGTTCTGCCACTGACTTAGGGTATAATCTTGCACAAATCACTTTGAGCTGTTGTGTATCAAGTCCTAACTGGGATAGTTAAAGGCATCTTCCTGCTCTGCAAGTAATTTTAGGTCTATGTTAGTTCTAGTAGCTTAATAACATTAATCAACATTAATCTATTGGGCAATGCTTTTAAATGCCTTTTGTGTGCTTATTTTTCTGTATTAATGTTGAAGAAACTGTCATGACTGTAAAAGGTATTAAAACCCCTTATTTTTACTATGTTATTTTCCCACAATTGGTAGTGAAAAGGAATTTTTTTTTCAGCAGTGTGTGCTGCTTTCCTCTAATGCTAGCTAAAGTCAATGACAAGTGATCTGAAAAATCATGCCATCATAGCGATATAAAGGTTTACCCTGGAAGTTTGACTTTATTCAGAATTGTTCACAGTTGCATTCACTCAACCCAACTATTTATTCTTTTATTCTCTCACCCATTCATTCTGTCATGCACTCTGCTACTGACCTATTCCCTGCATTATATATCAGTTTGCAAACCTCTGGGCATGTTCGCTGCCCTTTTCACCGACTTAGTAAAAACTACCACCTGTTCACTCACTCACTCTTGGACAGGTCTGCCCTCGGTCTCAGATCTGGCTTCCGAGACAGTTTTGGTCTCCTCTCATTCCATCCCTACTCTGCTCCTTTATCTTCTACCCTGTAGCTGATTTGTTTGTGAGTTTAATTAAGGACTGCAGGTTTAAGAGCACCCTCAGTTGTTACAGCCTTCTTTAACCCCTTTTTCTTGATTAATTGCTTTTTTTGTTCCTGGCACAGATTTGATACAGCTTGCCCAGACTTAAAATGCCTGTTTATATATTCAACCTCAACACATTGTCTGAAATAAGTGTATTACGACTGAGGCAATCTTTACATATTATTACTTTGTGGAAAGCATTATGTCCTTTTGAAGATTAGACTTTATTATGCTTATAGTAGAGGTTTTTAAAAGCATGTTTCCTTCATGTCCTTGGAATACCCACAATGAAATTGATGTGGACATGTACTAATAATCATTCATTATATGATCTCATTGCCACAGCATGCAGTATTCGGAAGATTGTTATCTTTTTTCGGAAAACAAAATCAGTTATAATTACTGTGAGGACCAGTGTCTTTAGCCCTACACCACTAGCTCACATACAACCCAGATTAATATTACAGGCCTCTTGAAAACCTCTCAAATTTGTGTCACAGGCCATTTGTTTTTTAGTCCTGTGAAAGACTTATCACTGGAACCAAAAGGAATTTTCAGTGCTGCAATTTACGGTACTAGCTGTATGTTCCCAACACTGTTATTACTAGTGTTTTCTTTTTCTCATCAAATCCCGTTTGGTAATATATTTTAATTGAAAGAAGGTTCTAAATGTGACTGAGAATCTGCCATTTTACAAGGTACAAATATCAATTTTTTGGTTTCACTCCAACCTTCAAGTCCGCAAGACTCTCCAGGTTTTGCTGACAATAAAGACTGAAAAGTACACTATATAAATTAACAATATGATTCTTAAGAGGTCATGACATCTAACGTGGATAGAGTCAGAAATAAAGGAAATTTTATCTTGGTGCTAGCCTTTGCTCCAGTTCCCTTGCACCACTCCAGGTTTTCGGAAATTTGTGCCGACTGCAGGCTCCCTGGGGAAACCTGGCAAAATCCCTGCGATTCTCCTACTCAGAGCTAAGAACTGCCCAAGCCTAGATTTTGTAAATTAGAGATTAAAAAAGCATCTTTGTTTCTTTTCTTGGAATATCATTTCATAGTTATATCCCTCAGGAAATGCTTGGTCTTGTCTACACTAGAAGGTTTTGCTAGCATATTAATACCATCAGTCAGTCCCAGTGGAGATGCAGGTAATCTTCTGATGGTATAAATTACAGCAATTGCCCTAATAAAATATGATAAGGAATTGTTATCACACTACTGCATTTGCAGCAAGGATTTTCTGGCATGGGTTCATTTGACCCTTTTTATGCCCCTGTGGGACTCAGGTTAATCATCAGAACTGGTTCTCCCCCTTCCTGGCAGACCATGGCTTCTCAGTCCTTCCTGCTCCCCACTGCTGTCATCCCCCAGAGCTGAGTACGACTACTTTCTTCTCCATGCTCCATATCCAGTGTTTTGATGGTATTATGACACTATTTGATGTCAATGGTCTGATGAACACTGATTACCCGATGTTAAGCTGGACTAAGTTAAATTACCATTTTGAAAATGTAACACAGGAAAACAGATTTCCCACTGTTTTCCACACAACAGAATGTTTCCTGGCCATACTAATACCCTCCTTCAGACTCTACCGTTTCATAGACCCTGAAATATCAAGATCACTTTGCATCTAAACTTCCTTCCTCTGAGGTTATCAAGGCTCCATGTCTTTAAGGGGCTAGATTTCGTCCCTCAATGATTTCTTCCTGACAATATTTGTCACCTACAGCTAATGTGAATTATTAGAGATTAACTAGCATGTTATTGTAAAAATACAATCTTGCATAATGCTGGAATTTAAAGGCCAGCCAGTAAAGCAAGCGCCAGTATCTGACAAACAATACTTTGTTCAGTCTTGCTTCAATGACTGCTGCTAACCAAGCTATGGCAATCTCATGACACTGGTATCACCCGTTTCACAGCAATACAAAAGCCCAAACCCCAATCCAAAACCAGACACCCATGTGTTGGTCCATGTCATTCATCTGAACAGTCACACCAGGCGTGCACGGACATGATAGTAATCAATAGCTCATCAGTGACTCAGCAGAAGGATCGCGGGTGAGATCTGTGCATTTACTGACCTATTTTCTGTCCTCCTTTTATATACCACCAAGTAGTCACCTAAACGAACCTATGCTTTAAGGTGCAATAATTCCAGTAACGTTTCCTTCCGATACGAGTTCCTCCATTCCCACGGTGCCCAGAGGATGGATCCCAGGTGCGGTTTCCCCTGTGGTCTGCGGCGAGCGGATCCATCCTGCCCGAGACGAAAAGGCGGAGGAGGAGCAGCGGAATGCGACAAGTGGCCCTAGGTGTGAGAAGCTACGGCGGCTCTCGCACGGCCCGGCTGAACTGCGGGACACCGCACCTGCTTTCGGCAGAGGCGCCTCAGTGCCTTGCCAAGCCACGCAGCCCCAGGTGGCGCGGGAGGAGCCGCTCCGCCGGCGCCGTGACCGGGCTAAAGTCACCCGGCGCCGTTGCCGCTCCGGCCGCCTCGCGGGGCCGCTGCCGTTAACGGGGCCGCGCCGGGCGCGGGGAAAGGGACGAGGAGCACGGAGGCGAGCTCGGCTCAGCCCCCCTGCCGCACCCGCGGGAGCGAGGGCCGGGTCCGCCCCCAGCGCCGCTCGGCCGCCATACTGCGGGGCAACCCAAACTTGTTACACACGGGCACCAACTCCTCCTCCCGCTCCTGCCCTTCCCGCCGCCGCCGCCCTGCCCCCG
>VWYO01013513.1:40604-70448 GCA_013400275.1 Rhadina sibilatrix
GGAGCCGGAGCAGAAGGCGGCGGCGGCGGCGAGGGAGCGGTCGGCATTGGAGCTGCGACCGGCCGTGCCCGCCGCGCCTTCTCCCTCCGAGGTGGGTGCGGGGCTGGGAGACCCGGCGTGGGTCGGGCGGCGCGGCCGCACCTACGGAACGCAGTCGGTCCTGCCGCCTGCGGGGCCCGCGCCGCCGCTGGGTTTGGGCGGGGGGCGAGGGCGCTGGTAGCCCCCGCCTGCGACGCGGCCGGAGCGAGACGGAAAGGAGGAGCCTCCAGCAGCAGCAAATGAGCGAGGGCTGCCAGGTTAATAAATCTGCTTTTCCTCCCACCGCCCCCGAGCCCTGCTGACTCCTGCGGGAGCGACCGCCCGTCCGCCGGCTGCGGCTCCGCCAGGTGCGTGCCTGGGGCGGCGGTCGGGCCCCCGCCGCCAGTGCTGGCCGCACCTGCAGCGGAGACTGGGGCCGGGGGCGCGCCCGAGGGTGGTGAGGACGGATGCGAGGAGTTTTCACCCGGCTGAGAAGCGGTCGGTTTCCAAGGGCCAGCAGCCCAGGTTGCCAGGAGTGTGTCCGGGCGCTTATGGGAGGCCGCTGTCTGCTGGGAACCGCCGTCCCTCATTCAGCCAAGAGCAGGACGCGGTACCGGGAGCTTGCTGTTGGGTAACCGGCTGCTTGTGTTCTGAGGAGCTGATATGTGCTGTTTTATTTTTCAGCTGTCAGGAGAGTTTCAGTCAGGTCTCCACAGAGGTGCCGAGTTTGCAAGGTACTGGTGAGGAGAGAGTTTTCTGTCCCTATTTGCCCCTCAGCTAATTCTGAGGGGATGTCTTCACTGCTTGCTGGAGGTGTGGGTTGAGTGGTATTTTCCGCGTATACAAAACTACGCATCATGGGCGTTTAGGGGAGAAGGATTGAGTGGGTAAATGCAGCCGTGGTAACTTCATTGTTGCAGCTCCTTTCTATTACGTGACTCCCTTTAGCAGGGAGGGGAACAGTAGCTTGATCCTGCCCTGGTGTGGGAGTGAACCTGCTGGATCTGTAGGTTGAGGGATTTTTCAAGTCTGCTTTTTGGTTTAATGCTGAAACATTTTCCTGTCTTCGTTCATGTCTTTATTATCACGTACCTTTTGTGGGGAGTTACTTCGGCTGAGAAATGTGAAATATCACCTCTAGGTTTATAGCACCCAGGTATTTCTAGTAGCTCTGGAAATCGGTGTAGTAATAAGGCCCCTTTTCTAAAGAAAATTAAAATTCCTACAGTAATTAGCACACGGCTGTTGACTGCTTTGTGTCCATCAGGCTCAGAAATAGCTACTGATCTCATACTCCCTTTTGGATACCTGTATGGAGGTTTTGTTAGAGAACTGTTTGATGACTTCTTTTATTAGAAAGAGTGCGAGCTCAGGCAGTTACGCAAGTGCGCCTAAAGGAAGCTGTGCTGGCTGCATGGATGGCAAATGTGGAGGCCGAGCCGGAGTGGGAGTATCATTTACAAACTGAGTTAGAAAGGGGCATTGTAAGAGAGAACCGAGTGGCGAGCGTCGGGTGAAACACTGTACGTACCATGTTCCCTGCTGTGCAGGGAAGGGCCTTAGTACAGTGTGCTGCCTGGGATGAGCAGGCTGTGTATGGCCACTCATCATTCTTTCCGGTAGCAGAGATGGGGTATAGGTGACTTTTTTCCACTGAAAGTGATTGAGTGGCATGGGAATGTGTTACTGCATGTATATTCTTAGAGGGAAAAAAAAAAAAAAAAAGCTGTGTAAATGGGGAGCTGGATTGACAGATGAAGTGTGTCTTTACTGTGATCTCTTGTAGAGAGCTTGTAGAGGAAGTATTTCACCATCTCTCCCCCCTCCCCTGAAGCAATTACTTTATATACCTTTTTCAGTGGTCAGGGATTGCTACAGCATCTGCTGACAAAAGTTGCTTGCATTTATACCTGCCAAAATAGGTCTATAGCTGTTTTTAAAATTTCTCTCATTTTTTTTCTTTTTTTCTTTTATTTTTTTAAGAAACAAAAGCCATTGTAGTTAGTGGGCCGGGCGGTAGCTACTTCCACAACAAGTGAAGTGTTTGATGTGACCATTTCCATTTCAAAACTGTAACACTGATTCATAGGTTTTCCTGGACACTCTTAAGTACAGGTGTGCCCACAGACTTAATTTCATATGCTGTGTTGCTATCTCTTTGCTGGCATTATTTTTCAGTCCCCTCTCCTCCTCCCACCCCATTCCCTGTATAAACAGCTATTACATTGAACACTGGATAACCTTTTTTGTTAACCTTGCATGGATACAGCAGTACTCTGCTAAAATATGTGGATTTATGCCACTAAGAGGTCCTGCAAGAAGGAGAGAGGTTCTGGATGCGTTGGTGCATCCTATATTGGCCTGCCTCATGGGCAGCTGAAGTTTAGAGTTCCCTGCTTCATGCAGCCTTCTGCTGGGGAGGAGCTGGAGAACTTGAGAAGGTCTGTCATCTTCTGAAGGCCACTTGGGTTGAGTTGAAATCTGCACTGTGCTTGCTCTGCAGCGCACTCTTGCCATCTCTTCCAGCTGTCTTAGAAGGTGTATGCCAAATGAATAGTTTTGTTTTCAGATACATTTTCTTAGCTGCTTTCTTGCAGTGAAGCAAGTGGGAGACCTTTTTCAATCATGTCAAAATTAATTCTTGTTCTAGGCTGCTAGCATTAGATGTAATACTTGCATATGCCACCTAGATGTTTGCAAAAGGTTGTTGAGTGAGTTGATAGGTGGTTGTTCCATAATCTCATTTTTAAGAATGACTTTTTGAAGTGGGACTCCAAATCAGTAGAAATAAAATCTTCTATCATTGTTATGATATCTTGGAACTCTGCTGATTATTTTGTTTTAGTTTTGGTTTTCTCCAGGAAAAAGGGAATCTCAAGTCAGTTGTTGCAATAGGGATTTTGTAGATAACAAGAATATAAAGTATTTCCCCTGAATGTTCAGAGCTGAAGTTTCTTATCCCAGGTTTTGCTGTGCAAAGGTAATGAAATAATTGCCAAAGTTGACTAACGTGTCTTGTAAGCCTCCAGTGCTTCCAAGTCTTGGATCTTCTTGGATTTGTATTCTGTGATTTAAATGAGTTGAAAAATAGTTTCTGAAGGTATATGACCATGAAAGCGTTATTCATGAATGGGTGGTGATCTGCTATGCTTATTATTAAAGTAAAAATCATGTACTTGTAGACATGACTGAGACAATATTAAATACTGTTTTAAATTCTGGGTAGCCTGTGAGAATAAGGTTGGAGATTTAAAGATGACAACACAAACAAGTAAAGCAGATAGTAAACTTCCATTGTGGTAATATTAAATAATTTGGTGGGGGAGTGTTCTCTGTTGTGCCCTATACTCTTTTGCTATATGCTATGTTAATTAACTGAAGAAATGTATACTCAATTGGGAACCTGCATAATAAACAAGGAGCTGGGAACTGCTTTTGGCTTTTTGTTTGGTTGTTCTTTCTCTGAAGTTTTCTACCTCCTTTTTTCTGACTAGTCATTTCTCTGATGATAAAGCAGCGTTTTATAAGGCTTTCTTCATCTGGCTTTGCATAGTAGTCCTGTGCTGGAATGTCTAGGTAGATAGGTAAAAGAAGTGCATTGAAAAGAATGAGAAAAGTCCCACTTGAGTTTACTTGCGTCTTGATCTTGGGAAGCTGAAGTGGCTGAGGAGTTGCTTTTCAGTGGAGCATACAACTGTTTGAGTACCAAAAGGAGCTTGGGAATGCCAAAAGGCACTGCCACAGCTTCCATTTGCAGTTAACTTGTCTGTGTGCTGATACAGCTGTGCAGGCTAGATGTGGAAGCTGTTTTAATTGTTTCCCTTCTGATTATGAGGGTTTTGTTCTTATTTCTTGGATGAATTAATGAAAGGAACCAAAAATTACTTTTTCTGTTCCCATAGCTTTTCAGCTACAAAATAAAAAGTATTTCTATTTCAGACTAATGTGTGCTATCATCCTGGATTGGGAAGTTACAGTTCTTACTGTCCAGAACTGGATTAATGAGGTCTTACATGTAATTGTATTCTGGCCAAGAAGCTTTTATATTCTTTTATCTGCCTGTAAAGTTCCAGAAATGCAAAGGCCTGTTCAGCTTCTGGAGGTGCTGCTGTAGCCTGCTGTCACCCCGAGGGAGGATATTGCTTGCAGTAAGAAGTGTGTTGAGTTCGACTTCTAGCCAAGGGTGTCTAAGAGCTGCTCTGGTTCCTCCTGCTCCCTTTAACACGAAGTTGTGGTGCAGCAAGCTTCTCAGTATGTCAGCATTTCTGAAAATGAAATGAATAATATGCCAGAACTTACTTTCAGTAAGTGTAGTGCTTTCTCTTTTATGATATGATGGAGGAGGAAAAAAAGACTTGTATCGAATGCAGGGGCATGAATGTTGTTTTCAGTACTGTAACTCTGAGACTTTTGACACATAAAGTCTTTTAAAGCAACAAAGAGCAGTCTTTACTTCAAGAGTTACGTTCTGCACTGAGGGGGCCAGTTCTTCAGATGACAAAATAATAAAAAACTCTGAACAGATGAAAAAATAATAAAAATCTGTAGATGTAAGCAGGTAAGGAGCTTAGGAACCTTTGTAAATACTGTACATATAATTAATTGAGGACCGTGTATGAAGTTTAGAACCAAGTTTGTTGGTAAAAGAAATAGTGGACACACTTTTTTGTCTTTCTCTGCTCTTCCACCTATTTCTTTTTGTCTCTGTTCATGTACAGCAGTGAACTCATAATCCACCAGGCATTTTCTGCATTGATCCTCTTAAAAAATTAGTATTAGCCTATATATGAGGCAGGATAAAGAGGCTTGAACACTGCTGCAAAATTAGTACCTGTTGGCCTCATTGCAAGGAGAGGTGGGTTTCCTGTTTCTTGCTCAGAGCCTGGTTGTGTGTTCCTCTGCAGGGTTGTGCAGGCCAAGCAGATGTGTAGATAAAAGAGCTCTGGTACAGAAGTGACTTGGAAATATGTGGAATTAACAGACTGGGAAATTGTGATGACATTAGTGCATCTGATTACTTACCTGAGAGGCATAAAGGAATATGCAAAGCAGGGTAAGGTTGGTGGAGATGGCCAGTTCTACTGGGAAAGCAGGGAGGAGAGGAAAAACTTTTACAGACTTTATTAGCTCTTTGCTGGTGTGCAACAGAGAGACCAGAGGTTGTCTGGAAGCTACAGCAGGTCTTAACAGAACTGCAGCACGATGAGACAATGGGGGACTCTGGTGTTCCCCGTGCCTGGGTAAAACCTCCAGGTCCACACAGATTCACATGCATTGCAAATGACAGATCCAAGGAGTAGGGGGAAAAATGCATGAAACGTGATTATAGTTCTTGCTTTGTTGAATAGTAGTTTTCACAGCCAGTCTATAACTGTGTTCCTGAGTTCGTCAGTTTTGCCAATGTAAAGCAGGCATTCTTGCCACAAATAAATGATTTATAAGTATATCCTCAGTTGTGCTTTATTTTTTTAATAAACAAATGATACTGTATGAACTTTGTCATTGGATATACAAAGAGACGTATAGAAATGTTGAAGCATTTTGTTTTTTATAGAATGTCTTTGTTCTCATTTCCACTGAAAGACATAATGTGTTAAAATTGTGTGTTACTGAAAAAACAATGCAGGATGTGGGGAAGAGACCTAGAGATGTGGAAGCTCTTTGATTTGTATTTGAATTCTCTCTCTGTGTAAATTTTATATGTTCTGGGGAGAATGAAGCAATGTAGACTTTTTAAAAAACAAAGTGCACATTGAATTGACATCTTAAATCAGGTCATTGAAGTTGTGCTTGACATTTGTTAGGTTTGTTGTATTAAACTCATAATTCTGGAATATTTCAAAAGGAGTTGTTTGTTTTGCTGAGCCTGATATAGACTTGTCACAACTTGTGTGAGGACACAGTTAATTCTGTAATTTATCTCCATAAAATGCATTATTTTACTTTTCTGGTTTGCAGATCGTTTCTTGTAACAGTAGGCGAGACTAAACTGACAATACCTTGTGGTGTTCAGGACTGTCATATGTACATGGATAACACTGGCTTGTTTGCTAGAATTACAGTAACTTGTAAGAATGTATGTTAGTACTGTATTTTACAGATACTGTGTTTTTACCTCATCTAGTAATGCTCAAATTTATTCAGAAGACATTTATTAAGTCACCTTTAAGAAATAAAATCCCAGTTGTTAAAGCAAGCAGAACATTTCGCTGTTTAGTAAAATCAGATGAGATTCCTCTTGCTTGTTGGAAGATGTAAGGAAGAGGAATCTTAATTTGTGGAAGGGTGGGTCATTGGATCAGTTGATACAATGACAGGCTTTGACACAATTAGTATTCTCTCAATCTTACTGCCCTTCTTTGTGAGCTGCATCTTGGATGTTCTCAGTAGACTCTAATTCATGCCAGACATTGCAGCGTGGGCCACGAGATATTGCTGTGTCTAAATCTGTACTAATTTGATTATGGTAAGAATTGTTTGCAAAGCATTTCAGAAGAGAAGAGTGGTCTGCACACAGAATCAAGGCACTGGTCTTGCCATCATGTTTGTGTGGGTGGAACCTAGCTCAGGCTGGGCATATGCCTACAGAGGTTACACTCTATTTACCGGGACCTGCACAAGTATACTCTCCTGACCGTTCAAAAGAACGATGACAAAAATCCAAACAAAACAAAAACTTCTCCACCCCAAACAACAGCAGCAAAACAATCTAAACCAGCCAAACACACACAACCTCCAAAAAAACAAAAACTCCTAGAAACAAGCTTAAGTTGTCTGCAGACTTTAGGAGTCTGCTGGACCAATGCTGTCCTCAAAGCTTTTTTTTTTTTTTCCTCCCATATATCTGTTCTTTCTTTTCACAAAAAGTGCCTGAAATGGCCAGAGGCAAGAAATTCAAGCATTCCTGTTTCCACTCAGCGATTGCATATAATTACTAAGGATTTGCCAGAGGTGCAGATGAGTGCACACAGATCCCCATCTCTGTATGGTTTATGGTTTCATGGTAGATGTTCCCCACCTGAAGTGTCCATTTGTCAGAAAATTATTCATTGATCAGAGCTGTAAGTGTAAGGAAAGTAAGTACCCTTGATGAAATTAATATCCCCACCAAGAAAGCAAAATGACAAAAAAAACCCTTGGAAAACCATTAAAAAGTGTCTGTATTTTGCTCCGTGGTAGGAATTAAATTTTTCTTTCCTGTTAAAATCTAGTCCTGTTTAGATGAGAGGATGACTGCCTTTTTCTTCACTAAATTATCGGGATCACTGAAGATCTGCAGTTAAATGTTTAGATGCTTGGCCCTATGGAAATAAATTTACTGCTTAGTTTAATCTGACTTTGGTTTTACTCAGCATCAGTGAAATTGATAAACTGCTTTGAAAGGTCACCCTGATTATCTTCTAGGGAAGTGAGACATAAAATGCCATTTCACTTCTTTTGTACTGGAAGTAGTTGTGAAGGATTGTATGGTGAATATGTGAGATCTTTTCATAGGCTTAAGAGCTTTTATGGCTACAATTTTCTCTCTCCAAAGAATTAAAAACTAAACCAACCCATAGGTATACATTCACAGTATATTAGCTGTTTAAAATATTTGACTGACTATTTTTAATGAGGGTGGATCCTACTGAAATAGTTTCTTTCTTCAAATATGTAGATAAATTTGTTCTAAATGTATGTTGAATCTTTCATATATCTAAGGGAGTTATTACTGCGATGTCAGAGGGTATGTGACACAAATGTCTATTTCATGCAAACACGTAACTGCATAAATTAAATGTGTATATTGGCTCATATGTGTATTAAGATGTTGATAAGAACACATTCTCAGATGGTTGAATTTGCCTCTTTGGAATTGATTTAAAATAATAATAAAAAAGGCAAGTGTTTTTGCATTTGCCTGGAAGCAGGCCTCCTATGTGCATAAATTGATTGTGCATCAAATGATACATGCTGATATCCAGGAATTCCACTGAGGTTTTAAGAACTTCTTTTTTCCTCTTTAGCATGACAACCACCAGAGGTAAAAGTAACCATTATTCAGAAGCTGTCTTCTGTTCTCTAATTGAATTGTTAGCTTTTATGAGAGTTCAGTTCCTGTCGCTGCATGTCTGCCTCTGTTTTTCTTCACAGGTCTGCTTTCCATCTTCTGGAATAGGATGCAGATTTATTGTGTGTCAATTGTTTTGTAAAAAGAAATTTCTCAGCAGATTATGAAATGATGCTCTTGATCAGGTGAATCTGATGGCCTGTGCAACCTCTGTTTTCTGCTTAGTGTTTGCTGAGAAGGCAGTATACTTTGAAGATGAATTTGCTGTAGTGTCAGGAATGGTGCTGAAACAGGTTTGGGAGCATGTCCTGGGAGAATGGGCCATGCAGCAGAAAGTCAGTTGAGCAGGAGTAGTTACTGTTTGTCTGTGGAAGGTGAATGGAGTCAGCTGTGCTAATTTCTATGCAATAAATGGGCTTTGAGAGTCAAAGGTGCTAAAGTGGCCCTGTCATTACAAGGCGCCCAACAGTGAAGGGAGCTTTGAGGTTCCCACAGAGACATGTTGGCCTGCATATTTCCATGGTAACAGCCATCCCTTACACATTTATAACCTTTGATTAAAGATACAGAAAGGAGGGAGAAACCTTTTAAAAGTTACAAATGTATAGCTTTAAGTAGATCATTCATTTTAACAATATCCCTTATTTACATTCCTTGGAGTGTGGAGATTTTATATGAAACACAGCTGTTCTTTCACCGTTTGGCAGACTTCAAGATGACATTTGGGGGCATATGTGATGTTCTGGAGATGGCTATCTGACTTTGATCATAGCTGTACTAACATCACTCCCCCAATTTAGTTGTTATTTATTTATATTATTGTGTTTTGTACCAAAATTGTATTCAAAGTTTATTATGTAAAGGGATTTGTTGCTCTGATAAAAGTGTGTGAGGGGAAAAAAAACCCAAATTCTCTTCTGTATTAGGCTTATTTTCAAAGAGGAGGAACGTGAGATAGCCTAAATTATAGTTTCTTAAGCTATATAGTAGCTGATGCACAAAAACCTTATGCTGGTGAGGAGAGCAAATTATTCCTGCAGAAACTTGGGCTTGCTCTTGGTTTGCACGCTATGTGGAAGGGCATATTTATGCTTGCTGCATCTTCACATCTCTCCCTCCTTTACCCACCTCTGTGTTCTTGACAGTATTTTTCTTCATGCAGTGGTGGCCAGGTATCAGGACTGCAAAAGAAGTTAGCTCTTCTCACACGTAATTCTTAGGTGCACCATGTTGCACTTCCTGGGAATTTTTGTTACTGAGAAGCAACAGAATTTTGCCACCTATTGCTTTTCTTGGATCATTCTTGTGAAAAAAGAGTGAATTACTTTCGAATTTCACGTTTATGCTAGAAGTTGCTGAGCTGTAATACCAGAACTAAAGCATTGAGACCTTTGCAGAGGGATGAAGTAAAACTGTGTTTCTTCTGTGCCTTTACTTTGGACAGCTAGGCTTTCTTTTTGCTTTGGACTGATCAGTGCTGACTGTAGGTGAGGCCATTGCTGCCTTGGTGAGGTAAAATGACAGATGTTTTGTTGGGACTGCATGCAGAGTCTCTCCAGCATTTTGCCATAATTTCTTTCAGAAGAAAGAGGTGTATAGATGCTACTAAGCTTTGTGGTTGGTGAAAGATAATTTAAACGGACAGAGTTGCTTAGGGTTGCCAAAACAAGGAGTTTTAATCTTACAGATATATTGTTCCATCTGAATTGCTAAGGCTGAGCAGACTCTGTGGTTACTAAGAGCCTCATGTACTGCTTCTGCCTTGGCCATGAAGCAAAGCACCCTTCATGCTGCTCTTATACAGATCCCTAACATTCTTTGAGAGAGTTTTTGGTACTGAAAGATCCAATTGATTACTGTGGAAAGTTCACAGGGACTATGCAAACAGGACTGAAAAGTTCATGATGCTGGGATATTTAGAAGGAGAGTGTCCATAAAAGACATAAGAAAAAGAAAACTTCAAGGAAAAATTAGAAGGTTTTTTTCATTCAGGCTGCAAAGGATATTGATACTGTTACTAACCTATGTAATTTTTTACTAATTTCCATGTATTGGAAATGCTTTACAGTGACTGTTGTGATATAAATAAGTATTTCTAGTTACTCTGAAATAAGCGATAACTTTTGTCTGCTTGGGATCTAAATAAAAGCAGAAAATGTGGTCTGCATGATATCAGGACTGCATGTCACATGGACATGGTGGCATAGTTAGTGTCTAATTCATTTTCATGAATTAGAAAGGGGAGGTTTAGCACTTACGTTTAGTCAGCGTGGATTGATTTTTTTTTTTTTTTTTTTTTAAATAGAGGATAAGGCATTGTTTTGGCAATTTTTGGTTTTAACCGGAGTTAAACAGTAATTTTAAGGCCAAAGTGACTTTTGGGTCAAATTGCTTTACCACCTGAATGTAAGATGTTATGCAAGTGAATATATTTACTTCCTTGAAGAACTTGATCATTTGTCTTCTGAGAGAAGAGTGCTGTCAGTAAAACACCCAAGTCACAACCCCCCTCTCTGAGGTTTTGTTCTGGAGGTTACTGCCAGAGAAGAAAGCTGTGCTGTTTTTGTCAGCTTCTGCACTGTGACAGGAGAGCATTCCCATAGCAGTTTCACAGTGCTAGGGGTTGATGGGGGTAATGCGTGAGAGTAGAAAACATTATTCATTAGTTAGCTTATCTGTGAATTATAGCTGAGATTTCAGCCACTATTTTAGGGTCCTGAAAACTTGTTTGCAAGCTTTGTGAGGGTTTATGTCCTGTGTCATTAAGAGAGAATAAAACCAAGCAAGATCCAGATAAATAACATTAATTGAAACTGCCTGAAAGGGAGATAGAGATGTGTAGAGGTGGGAATCAAGTGGTTTCAAGGATACGGAAAGCATGTGTTGGAGTTTGAAGATGGGTACATAAAATGCAGAGCAGACTTTAATGATCTGAACATGTGCTTTTGGTTGGAGAGGTGCTGTGGCAGCTCTGAACTTGAGTGTTCAGACCGTGATGTTTGGGCAGTCTTTGAATGGTTCACCCTGATCCTGACATGTCTGCCTGGATAAAGCTCAGCTGGAATATATAGGCATCTAGAAGATAATACTGTAGCCTTTGTTCAGGATTTGCAGGTTTTTATGTTTGCTTCTGAAAAGTGTTTTAATGATCTCATGGAAGAGGAGTGTGGATTTTTAATGTAGTACTTACATTACAGCCAGTAACACCATGAAAATGTTTGGTTAGATGTCCTTGTGGGATTGCTGCCGTGACTTCAAAACTTCTTCAGATGTGATCAAATGACTTCAGCAGGCTCTTTGAGATGCTTCCTGAGGTGTTGAAAATCCTTTGTGGTTGCATGAGTTCAAGATGTTCAAGCCTTGAGATTTAAGACTTCATAGAGTTGAAAATTGTAAATGTAGCTGAGATTCTATATTTGGTTACTTAGGCAACATGCCATTAGTTTTTTTCTTTATACATTGCCACCCCTGAGCATGCCCTCTGTTCAGACAGAGTAGACATTGGTTAGGGTTAAAATTAATCAAATATTAGTAGTAAGGCCACAAGCACTTTTTATGGGCCATACTATCTGAAGGTGGAATATACTAAGATTCTTGTGGGAAGCAAGAAAAAATGAAATTTTAATGCTGAGATACTAATAATGATACATATAAATTTTAGCATTCAAAGAGGGAAAGTATGGTTTTGAGCCACTGTAGTTGTTTAGGCAAGTTGTTTTTTTAGAATGTATTTATGGAACTATTTGTACTGTCGTGAGCCAGAACAATGTCAGGTGGATTCTGCATGTACTTTAGTGTCTTCAACTTTAGTGAAGACAACTTCACTAACTTTAGTGTCTTAACTAACTTTAGTGTCTTCTGAATCGTCCTGTGTAGGGGAATATGAAGGACAAAACTATAATAAAAACGGATGGTTATTGCTTTGCACTGAAAGAAAAGCTCAAATTCAGTTTAGTTTAAGTTCTTGATGTTTCATTTCCTTTTTACTCCAAAGGAGTTCGTAAAAACACAATTAATATCTTGTTTTTGAAGACAAATATATTCCATGGGACTTAGAAGTCAAGCTTCATTAAAATTAAAGTCACTTTAGTCTAAGTTTTAATAGCAAGCTGCTTAGAAATGGTTTTAATGTAAATTTGAGAGTTAAACTGCATAGATAGTTAAGTTGGTTTAGTGCATATTTAGTGACTGATAAACATATCATGTTATATAAATCAGGTTATATGTGTAGGTATTTCTAGTACCTAGGACAAAGAAGTATTGTATATAAAGCTTGTTTTTCAGTTGCCTTAAATTCCTAACACTATCTTGTACAACAAATTACACGCATGGCTGTTTGTTCTCTGCACATTGACACAGATTTTCCAGACTCATCATGCCAAACCAGTAGTGGGATTTGTGCCAAAGGGTTAAGTGTATGGAATAAGAGGCAAGGCATGCAATATTCAGACAGCCCCAACAGTGTGGTGATGGTCTTTTCTGGGGCTCTGTTGGGATTTGTACAGTCTGTGTAGCAATTGTTCAAAATGGTGTACTTGTATTAGTACTTCGAGTGCATGTGTTGGTGGCAGAGGCAAGAAGTGGGAAGGTGAAAGTTGTTAACTTTCCATAAAATGCACAGCAAGATGCAGAATTCATCAGAGGCTCTGTCGTGGCCCAGCTGGCCACTAGTGAGTTACCCATAGGAGTAAAGTACTTGTGTTTGAACTTGGGGCAGGTGGAAATTGTAGTTCACTAAAACAGCTGAGTGTTTGCTGTGGTAATTGTGGCATGTGTCTGGACTTTGGCCGTAACCCCCTGCTCAGCTCCTTGGCAGGAGGACAGCGTGATCGGGTCCAAAGCCTGAGGTCAGCTACTCAGGCTTTTACATCTCTGAGAGGCATGTAGAACAGCCTAGCTCTGAAACTGCTAAAGGGGGAGAAACTGTGATAGCAGGGAGGATCAGTAATGGGGCTTAATGCTGTGGCCATCTGCAGAGTTGAAAACGTGTTGGTGAGGTTCACTGTTCATTGGGTAATGGCTTTGTACTTGGGGGTCATGTAGACATGCGTCGTAGAAGAATCATCACAGGAAAGTAAACAGGAAACACTTAAAAACCTGAGCTTTTCATTAGCACATCTGTTTCCCTGTCTAGCTTCTGTATGATGAAATACAGGATTTTATTTACTTCTGGACTTTAATGTCTTAAACATTTGGAAAAACTTTCTTATACGCAAGGTTTCTGTATCTGCCTACATTGCTGCCATCCACGTTTCTTCAAGTTTCTCAGGACGCCTTGATCATTTTCAGTATATAAAGCACGTCTTACTTTTGGTTCTCTCAAAGCTTAGATTTCTTTCTCCATTTCCAGAATCTTGCTTTAATTGTAATTCCTAAGTGTATTCGCTTTACAGAGTTTGTGTGAAAAGGTTGAAAAGTTTCTGTGTTACTGTGATGTGACATGAAACAAGGGCAGTTTAATCTTTTGTAGTTGATGAAAATGTGAGCTTTAAAAAATATTCTGGAAACAGAGAAGAAATATAGATGTTTTAATGAGAGGTTGAGGAAGTGATTATGAAGGCTTCAGAAACTGTCTTCCAACAGTCAAACTGTGCCTGATAAGGCCAAATTAAGTAGTTCCCTTTATGTGGAAAAGAGGGCCTTGGAGGTTGTGAAAGGATGGTGTTAGCTGTTTTCACAATTAATGAGTTCCATTTCTGTAAAAATCCAAAGACTTTAGGTTCAAGTGTAATTGATGACTTTATAGTACTACCAGGACTGTCATATTCTGGTGGCATTCAAGGATCCCAAACAGGCAGGTGTGTTACGAGTTTATGGTATCTAAACACCAGTAGGAGACACAGTCACTGCCATATGACCAGTGTCATATTTCAAACCAGTGTGGTTTGAAACAAGAAGAAAGTGAGCCTCATGGAAGGAGGAGAAGCAGAATTTTGAAAGATAATTCAAGTGGTGTTGCACCTTTGAGTCACTCAACATTGCCTTTGGCTGGTTTATCTGAAAATGCTTTCCAGGTAAGTCTTTCTGTGGAAGCAAATCCCAAATGCTTTTGGAGGGAAAGGTGGCAGTAGGTCTTAGTTTATTGAATATACAGGAAAATTAAAGGAGTGTGGGGCATGAGCTGTGTGGCACAGACGTCAAGAGTGGATAGTTAGGAAAGGTGTGGAGTTTGGAAGGATGGAAAACTGGATAAAAAGAAAGAAGTATGGGATTTATGTGTTCTTACAGAAAAGGTGAATTTGGTGTCTGTTTGAGAAGGACGATGGGAAGGATCATGTCCAGATTTTCAGACAAATGAGTCATGTGGAAAGAGAAGGTGACTTGTTCTGAAGAAATGCATCCATGCAATTTCTAGATGTTGATGTTTCATTGTGGAGTGAAACTATAGCATGTATTACTGATCTGATGAAAGCTGAAATACATATTATGATTCACACATTACCTTCTTGGTATACCTACTGCAGGTATATTAACAAAGCCCATAATAATGTTTTTCCTCTCTATCCCTCCAATTTCCTGAGAAATAGGTAACTAGTTTAATTTTCTAAGGTATCTGTGCAGAGAAAAAATTTTGTAAATCTAGTAGAATTTTACTGGTATGCTTCCTATTGCAGAGTATTAGAATTTGCAAACCTGCTGCTGCTGATTATCATGTTCACACTATGACAAAAATTTAAGATAATGCAATTGATTATTGCTTATGTTTTTGTATTTAGATATACCAAACATTTTGGGAGTTCATTTCTACAGATGGATTTTCCCTGAGGTTTGTATTCCGGCTGCACTGATTGATCCTTAGCATAGCTGTATCAATAAGCTAAGTCCTAATAGGCAGCTGATAATAGAACTGGGTTTTTAGAGGACAGCCTTACTGGCATATGGCTCTCATTATGAGAGAGTACCACATCTAAAATCGTTTTAGTTCTTGATGTTGCAGTAGTGCCTTTTAGGGATGGTGCGATTGCTCCAGGGAGAAGATGGAAATGCCTCACATCACTCAGCTGTCCTCCTGCTGATTAAGGAGTGAAACTGTCCAAGATGCCTTTAGGAGGCAGGCAATTATTTTCAGACTGAGAGATGATAACTAAGAACTGAAGCCTTCTGGGAACAAAGGATAAGCAGGGCTGGAGAGGGGAGAGGCTATTCCCAAAACATTTATTTTGCTGCTTCTTAGTGCTAGTGTCTCTTTAGAAAGGCTTTTTAAATGGTGAAGCATTTAGCACTTGTGAGCTGACTATGTGAAGTTCTGTTTCGTATTCTTTATCTTTACACTTCCTCAAATGTAAAACAACATAGTACCAATTTGCATCCTGTTAGTGAGACCAGCACTGATGCTCCTTTTTCTTTCTACTCATTTCAGATAGTATTAGGGGGTTTGCTTGATCCAAAATCTAGTTTTAAGCAGCAAAGGGATTTATATCCAGCTGGCTGCTGCCATGGGGTCATTATTTTTGTGGCAGACTCATTACTTGATGACAAAAATCAGGGCGTTGCCAACTGCTCAAGGCAACCTTTTGGTATGGTCCTTGTAATAGAGCTCTGAGAACAACCATGCAGCTTGAGTTGCAGGTAAGAAATTAATTTTTTAGATATTTTGTTAGGCAGAGCAAATTGAAAGCTTATTTAAAGGTTCCTCCAGGAAATGAGTTGTCACAATAGGGACTAATTTAGTTGCAGTGGAAAAGAATTTTTTAACTTGTAAAATGGTGTAATCTAGGCTCCAAATTGAAGAGGTTTACATAGTGTTGTCACTGTTGACTGGTCAATTTCATTACATCATAACTAACAATGAAGCTGTTTGAATTGCATAGCAGATTGAAGTTTCTTAAACTGGCTCTGAAGTCATGTTGCCTATGTGGAGATTAATTGTAAATGTTTTATGTATATGTGTACATTGGGATCTCTTTCTGTGACCAGTTTTCATCATTTCTGTAATAGCCTTGGTTCAGCAGGAGCTGTATGTAGGTTTATTTCCCAAGAATAGCCATGCCTAAGTAAGGGCTTCAGTGTTGTCTAGTAAGACCTACTGGGAAGCTGTTACCTCTTTTTTTGTCTTTGGTACAGTGTTTTTATATCTGTATGCTTTCTATGGCCATACAGCTTAAATGTGAAGAAATCATGAAAAACACTGATGCCTATTTTGTGTAAATTGTAGTTGAACAATTGGCTGCTTCGTTTACACTATAAGTGTGCAGAACTGTAGCTTGAATCTTGAGATTTATTTTGAATACATCAGGCTTTGATGTGATTTGTAGAAATGTATACAGAATAATCTGTGTTTACAAAAGTGAATGACAGTTGCTTATCAGTATTTTTTGCCCAAAGACATGCTGAAGTTAGATGAATAAATGGGACCGGGATGACAGGCACAGACCTCAGTGCTTGTGCTCTAGAATGTATTATTGCATTTTCTGGTTATTGCTTCTGAATCATGCCAGTGCATTTGCTTTTTTATTAAAGCTTGTGGTATGTATTGCATAACTAGCATTCGCTTTTTCCGGTTTTGTGATTTAAAAAATCTAACAGTACCTTTATTATCTGCATCACTGAAGCTCACTTGAATAAATGAACAGAGTGCACTCCACAAATGCAAAATTAGGAGGGTGTTCTTTGAAAATATGTGCAAAACAAAAGGCAAATCAATAATAAAATCTGCCTTTTAGAAGGCATCAGAATAATCTTTTATGCTTCTAAAAGATCTATTTTTTCTTATAAGAAGAATCTATTAAATATCAAAAGGATACTGTTACATTTTAATGACATTGATGCTTTGTCTAATAAAATAAACACATGGAGGTGAATCTGTGTGCACTCTGAGAAGCTAAGAATTTAAGAAGAAATTTACTTGGTGCTCACTTAACAATGTGTATTTTCTTCAATTTTTTTAATACGTTAATTTTTGCTTTGATATGTTTTCATATGATCTTTAGTCAGGGTCTCACTGAACCTATGAATTCCCAATTATTAATTTTTTTAAATTTGGTCAGAAGAAGACGACCAAAAATGTCTTGTAAAAATGACCAAAGAGCAGATTCAGAGAAATGAATGCCACTGAGTTGTTTTGTGGTGGTTGGGCGTGCAATGCTATCTGAAGTTTGATATCTTGAATTTTTTCTCTCCTACTATGACAAAAAGGTCTATATATGTTCATTTCCAGAGAGATCAGCAGATAGCGGACTAAATAGAGATGATGAAGTAGTGTGCAAAATGGGGATTTTACAGTGAGATGATTACACACACAGAGAATTGGATACCTCTCTTGAGGAAGTCTGTTGGGAGGAGAAACTTTCTTGAAGAATGTGGCTTAGTAAAATGATGTGCATAGATCAGTGTGCAGGGAGCACTGGATGGCTGCAGGCAGGGGAGTAGAGTTTGGTCTGGTGGTGGTAGGTCCTTCAGGAAGAGTTTGCCACAGCATACTTTTATTGGTTTTGGTTTGGTCTTGGAGGCTGCTGGGAGATGAGGATTGTTTTTGTGGGTGCAGGTGGTTTTTCTTTGCAGTCAGTTGAAGTGATTTGAGAGGGTGGTCCCAATCAGTGGGAGATGTGTGTGATACAGACCTGCTTTTCTCCTGAATGGCTGAAACCTGGCACATGGTGTAAGTTTCTTTGGGAAATGGTAAGCGGATACTTCTGGTTTGCAGTCGCTATCATTGGTGTTTTGCCATTTTCTGTCTGGGTGTGTAGCTGTGTCTGCTTTTTTGTATTTTTTTCCCTTTTTAATTTTTTTTTTAAGCTAATGCCGCATGACTGCTGTCTTGCATAATTCTCTATAGCTTTCTTTATTGATGCCCTTCAGTAGAGACTATTGTTTTGTCTTTGCTTTTGTTCTGTCATTTACGTGGTAATTAGTTTTCCCTTGAGCTCTGCAGGTGCTGGCAGACAGGGGCAGAGGTGCCAGTGGTGCGAGGCAGCTGGGGAAGTCCACTGACCTGGCAGCAGTGACTGCTGCTGTGGGAGCCTCACTGGGGCTCCAGCCTACCTGTTTGCCCTGGCCTCCAGTCCAGCCTGGCCATGGGCTGCCCTCTCCAGGATTAAAAGCACTGGAACAGGCTGTTACGGAACCTTCCCAGAGGGAGCCTCTGGGCTGCCCAAGGTGTCAGGGCATAAGCCACAGCTGGTGGTAGCAAGCGGAACTGAGAGTGTTCCTCACATGAAAGTTATGTCCTTCTACACTGCTGCTCACATTTTACATAAATCATATTTTGCCATTGTTTCTTTTCTTATTTAGCCCACAAGACCATGAGTTTGCCAAGTAGTTTTCATAATTATTTTGTATTTTATTTGTGTGCTGAGAGTTACCGCTTTTTAATTGCAGAATTGTGCTGTAAACATCAGGTGAAGAAGTGTAGTTGCAGATTAGCAGTGGACAGTGTTCAGGTTTTCTTTCTCATTATTCTGTCAAGAATGAAATGGTTAAAACAATGAGAGGTTTCTGGTTACCATGTTTATATCAGCTGACTACGTGTTTTTCTTATTAATGTAGCTGAGTAGTTGGCATCTGCTGTTTGTAAGGGTGAATTGGAGATGGAAATTATCAACAATCAGTTTTGTAACTGTTTTGTAGACCAGCTATTTAATATAGTGCAGTAAAATTTAGCAATTTTGGCAATTCAGAATGATGCTGGCAGTTTCACATTGTTTTCTGTGTGAACGAAGTGGCTGTGGCCGTTTTGGTTGTTGCTGTTAGACTTCATCAGTGTAAAATGAGGTGCACAAAAACTGCTGTGAAACTAATGATCTCTTTTGAAAAAATCACAAATGTTTGGGATTAGCGTGGCTGCTTCAGCAGCGTGACCAAGGGCCAGACCGGGAGTATGTAGCATAGCATGCCAGAGCAGAAGCCAGCGGTGCATGCTGGCTTTTGCAGTTAAAATGGTTTGCAGAAATAGTGCTGACAAAGTCACCCCATTGCATGAGCTACCAGAGATGCAAAATATCAAGAGGTTTGGGAAGAGTTACAATGACTGAGGTGCCATGCTTTGTTTGGCCTGTGGGAAAGTAACTGTATGAAATGTAACTGAACAAAGAAGTTTCTTTTAAAAAGTAGTTTGTTCTAAAAAGTTTTAAGTGACTTTGAGTGATAGCCTCATAATTTTGCAATTAGTTTATGTGGGCAATATAAGTTTGCTGTTTGAATTTTACACCAAAAAAAGCTTTCAAAAAGCTGTGTAAAGTAAGGTGTTTAAATTTGTTTGAAAGACCAAAGCAAAATGAGTGCATAGCCCAGTTGTCATGACTTTTTTTCTTTTACATTAAATGTTTCTTTAAAGGCATCAGTGAATGAAAGAAGCCTGTACTTTTCAAAATTTTTCTAATAAATGTAAGTAATTATATCACTGTATTAATATGTATTTTAATACCTAACATATCATATATACTAATATAATATTATAAGTAATTATAGTAATTACATTATTAGTAATGTAAATACAAATTTTCTTGTGTGGAAATCTAGTGCAGGTCAGGATTCTGAAGGGCCCTATTTGCTTGAAGTTCAGTATTATTCTGAGGATGGATGAGAAGCTTCAGGAAGAAAAACAAGTTATACCTGTTTCTTTGATTTGCGAAGGTACCTAGTTACATGCGCAGGAGTGTTTACTGCTCTTATTATAGGATCTGCCTTCTTGATTTGGATTTGTGGGTGACAGAAGCAGATGAAATATTTAATGAAGTAGTCAAGAATGGAGAAGGCAGACTCCTTGGGCTCATGATCAACTGGCTATGTTTTGTCCATCTTTCTGGGTCATAGGAATTCATTACTTCCTGAAGGGACCCACCAGTGCCTTCAGAGGCTCCAGACATAACAGGGTTTCTGGGAAAGGGAGTGTGTTCAACTCTGTGTCACGAGTAGCACTTCAACACCAGGCACTAGATGACTGGTCCTCCTCTGCTTGAGAATTTATAGTCTTATGAAGGGAAAGACTGGTCTAGGAGGAAGGATCCTCAGTTGTGCTCGCACTTCGTGTTGACTTCAGTTTGGCAGAGTAGGATGATACGCAGAGTAAGATGTTCTGCTACACACTCCGAGCCATATGCCTTCTTCAGCGTAGTAACAGTACAAGCACAAATACTTTGGTCAAGGTGTGTGATACTGAGAAGGGTGAACGAGTTCCTCCAAACAGTGTTGCTACCGTATGCAAAACATGATATAGTGCTGCTTTTCTTTTCATTCCAGACTGCCCCAGACAGCTTCAGATCCTGTGTCAGGTTTTCAGAGAAAGTTTTCTGGGGTCTGGGATGTATGTGGAATAGACATTGTCTTGAGGCTGAAATAACTTTCCCATTTACTTGATTTCTATGGTCTATCACTTTCCAGTTCTACAATGAAATTTTTCTTCACATAGGATTTCTCATGAAGAGTCTTAATTATCATATGCAATTTGGGGAGTTCCATTTGCATTGTTATGTTGTATTTTATCTTATGTTATAATTGTTGTTTATGAACTGCACTATGCTAGAGTTGATCTAGAAATGGAGAAGTAAATAGTGTAGCACTGTGTAAGCATAATATGTGAAATACATGTGTGCTGAGATTTTCCATTTGCATGAAATGAAATCTCTCAGTTTAATATGTGAAAATATGCAGAGAGAACGCTTTTAATTATCCCATGCAAAGTTGAAGGAGTTAATATGGAGAACTTGTGTTGGAATGATTCATGGCAAATAAGAACAGACTTTGAGAAGTGTGGCTTTGTGACAGAAACTTTTTAATAATCTAGGTGGTATTTTTCAAAGCTATGTATACAGCCAAAGAGAAATGAGGAAGGTTTCTTCACAACAATTTTCAGATAGGTTCCTGAGTAGAGCTTTGCTCTGTAATGAATAGACATTATTTCCAAAGCACATATGTACTGATGCTATGGTTTCGCTTCCAACTTGACAATGAGTTGGGCAGATTGATAACGGAAAAAATCTGTGCTGTAATTATGAATTGTTTGTTGGTATGTGGGGGGTTTTTTGGTTTTGTGTTTTGTTTTTGTTTTGAGTGAAAGAATAGAGAAGTGTATTTAAAGCAGCCGTAAGTCTGACTGCTGTCTTGGTCTTTGTTGTCTCTCTCAGAGGTACGCATATGAAGTCTTTCAGAGCACTATGTGCGATTGGTGAGGCAGCTGCATGTATAGCAGCAGACTGCTTTGTGGGTTTGCCCTGAGAAGGGGCTGTGCTACAGGGCTACTGCTCTGCTACTACTGCAGCTGTGCTCTCTCCTTCACTGCTTCTTGCAGCTTTCTGGCACAGCTGCCTTGTAGTACTATGTAAAAAATGTAGAAGATAGTAAAAGTCTTGACAGAGCTGCAAAATCAATTTTCCTGTAGCACCCCAGAATTACAGCATTTGGTGTTCTTTCTGTGCCTACCCTTTCAGTGCCCTATTGGCTGAGATAAGGTGGCGGGGGAGTGTAGGGTGGTGGGCTTCAGCTAAAAGTGGAAAAAGTGAGCCAGTGCTTCCCTGGGGAAAAAAGCAAATTAGAGGTGTTAGCCCTGAGTAACTCAGACCTCTGGAATGACTGAGTGAAATTTTGTAGCGAGCCTTGTCCACTACTCTCATGTTCCCTGTGCAGAAAATGGATCTCTCCTCATTTTGATTCTAATGATTGCAAATCCCCCATGTCATCTTATTTCCAAGCATTAATTACTCTCTTCTGAGAGCCTGCACATTTTGTTGTTGATCATCAGTTTCTGGCTGCTGGATCTTTTCATACCTTATTAAATGAATGACCGTGCTATTCAGTATCACCTTCTATCACCATGATAAACTCTTAAATTGCTTGCATACTGCTTAGACTGTAGTAGGTGTTTCATAGGCAAATGGGTTACTGTTGGAAGTGTTGATCTTTGTGGACCATTTCTATGAGTCTATCATTTGTAGTGTTAAAATATCATTTGTAGTGTTAATATAGTTTTGCAAAAGTGGAAGCCTTCAAAAACTGTAAAATGAGATCACAGAAGTTACTGAGAAAAGTCAGTACTAAATCTTGTTGGGTTTCTTTTCTCCATTGATTTACTAAATATTGAAAATACAGTGCTGGATAGTTCACCATCTAAAAGCACAGTCCTGGAACAATCAACCTGATCATTCGATTTTAAGTAAATAAATAATTTTTCTGCTTTTGCTTTTCTGTGTGGGGGTTGTAGAGGAGGATGAGTGATTATGTTATTGAATATACTAGTTAAATATCCTAGGCTGTTTACACTGTAACTAATAAGGCTGATTAACTCTGGGAGTGAACTTGTTTTTACTTTGAGTAGACAGCTACAATAGTTGCATGCTACATTAAAATGCAAACATATTTAAATACAGGTGGAGGTGGAATTTTTGGACCAGCAAATGCAGTAAAACTTGAATTCAGCTTCTTGTTCAATTAGTTGTATATTAGTGTTTGTTAGTCTGTTGACCTGAGTGGCATGGTCTTCTGCCTGTCCTTTCTGTAAAAATAAAAGCAGTATCTACCTTCAGCAAATTTAGGCTATGTCTTCCTTAAATCTTATTTTGGTAAGCAAGTGGGAAGGGGGTGTTTTAAAGAAAAAACAACCCTGAGGGAAAGAGCAGAGGCTTGGGGATTGCTGTAGTAGCTGGTGTTTGTGGTGGTTAGAGTCACAGTTTGAGTCCTTGGAGGTGTGAGATGGGGCAAAAGCTGCTTTGTACATTGCCTTTAGATGTGCTTTGCCAGTGAAACTGAGCAGCTGGAGTCACAATCCTGGAGAAATAAACTTTTATTACATTTTCCTGTAATACTCTAGTATAGGGAACAGTTGCTCAGTTCTTGATTGCTTTTTTTTTTTTGTGTATTTTTTTTAATCATGATGCATCTTTCTGAAACTGGACCCAAATTTGGTAAGTTCTTGAAAAGCATGTAGAGAAGTATGTATAAAATCAGTTTAGGAGGAGGAAATGGTTGCTAGCGGTTACATGAAACTGTTCATGCAGATGATGCTGACTTGGAATGAAAACGGTACACTCCTAAATTTATTCCCTTAACTTCATGATGTTGATGTGCTTCAGTGGTGATTCTCATGAGATGTATATATTCAGTCTCAAGCGTGCCCCTTTACAGTAGCCTTTTGTGACGTAGTCTGTTTTTCAGCACAATTTACTTTGACATTTACTTGAGTAGGTTTTTCTGTTGAAAAGGGTATTTCAGATATCATATGGTAAGGTTTACAAAGGAGTTGCATCTAATTGCTCAGACTGAAGTGCTCAGCCCTCCCCACTTGCACACACACTGCCCATGAAACATGTTAATCCTCTCCTGCCCTCCCCCCATTGAAGAAGCCTGATACATTTCCTTTTGCATTAGTTGGGCCTTCTGGGAAATACGTGCAGAAATAAAAGACTTTTCTATAGCCCTTTCTCCCTCAGGAATGCATAGAAACTAGCTCCTTGGATCTGGTCCACAAACTTGAAACTTGATTGGGGGTGGGGTGAGGGAAGGAAATCTATAATCCCATGCACATGTTACTCAGAGAGTCCTAATTACAAACTGAGGTAAAGGTATAGAAGCTCAGAAGATCTCACGGTACTTTGCAAATAAAGAGTATGTTTGATTGGTTTATTTTCTAAACCTGTGTTTTGCTGAGGTTTGCCTCCAAAGCAGGTATTTAAGACTCTGTTAGCTTTGTGACCTTTGTTTGTCCTTCATCTTCATTAGCAGTGTCTACCCAGACAGTCTGCATTGAAGAGGCTTGTTTTGTGTGCAAAGATTACTCAGGTATAGTAGTAGTTTCTCAACTAGTGGTATACTCAGACATTTTACCTTAACTATAGCAAGAATTGAGCCCCTTAAATTGCTTGCGTTAATAATTGTGGGATAATTATTTGTGCATACTGGTTACACATGCATGAAAACCCACAAGAAAGATGACTGCAGGTTTTGATAGCTGTAGTGTACTACAGGCAGAAAGGCCATGCTGAGATTGGTGGAGTGTTCGGTTGTGTAGGAATGCCTGCAGCTTGGGCTGGGCTGGCTGTCACTTGACAAAGGACCCTGAGTTTAAAGCTGCCTATGTTTAGAGCTTGGGGCATGCAGGTGCTGCCCCTTTAGAAGAAAGACCATGTGAGGAGCTGATCTGGGGTTGGTTAGATGTGGAGGTATGGTGGTGCTGCCAGAGCATAGAGTATGGAGTGCTGTGATTGCCTATGTCCTTGGGCGTGTGGCAGTGTCCGTGCTGCCCTCCTGCCTGAAAGAGGAGTCAGTGTGATTTGAGATACGTGAAGCACAAATGAAAGCCCTTACAAGTTAGACAGTGTGGTTGTTCCAAACGTAGGCTTGCCTGTGGGTTTGTCTTTACTATGGGCAAACCAAAGTTGCCTCTTTCTCCTCTGTGATTATATTTATTGTTTTAATGTAGCCTGAAAATTGCACAATGAAACTCTTTATTATGAGTACATATGCAAATATCCAACGTCGCCACTTGCTCATTAAGATCAACTCAAATACAGCAGCATTAATGGTGCTTTGTGTGTTTCTCATGGTCATGGCATTCATGGAGGCTTGTGCCTCTCAGTTTTGGTGCACCACTGCCATTGCATATGCCAGAAAAGCCAGTCAGAGCTACTTCTGCCGGTTCCCACTCTCTTCTTGCTCCCATGCAGCTTCCTCAGAAGTGGTAGTGCTGCTGCTTAGAGGCCTGATCTGGCACCACATCAGTGCTAGTTGCTGATGGCATGTCCTCACCAGTGACAAAGCAGCACTGCTGTAGGGCCAGGAGCTGCCTCAGCTGGTTTTGCCAGCAAGAGGAGTGTTGGTGAAACCGTGGTGTGAGCTGTGCTGTGGTGAGCTGGAGCTTGAAAATGGGCATCAACAAATTAAGGGTGAATCTGACTTGACTGAAGTGACAGTTTCTTTCAGCTGGCAAAAATATTTCGTAAGTTTTGGCTTTCTTTCACTTATTATTTAGTGTGGAATTGTGGGTCATGTTTGTTGGCAGCCACCAAAGGAGGGAATTATTTTAATTCCACGCCTTTTCCTGACACAAGAGATTATGATCTCTGTGATGTCAGGCTGTCTCTTCTCCCCCCAAGTTTTAGGATGGAATTGCCGAGGATGGACCTGTTGCACAGTGTCCTCTTCTTTTGATGCTGATGTCTTTGCCTCATGTTTCAGTGCTTTCTGCACCTTGACTTCTCTTACGGTTCAGTTTAATATGAACATCTGGCATTCTAATGTCACCAACTGACAGTTTCTTAGAGCAGGCTGCATTTTTTTTTTCTTTGATTTAATTCAGATTAGTAGTTGTGCATTAGTAGTTTTTTACTGCAGGCACAGGTTTTCTCCATGTTGTTTGCTCTCACTAGAGGTGACATCTTGTTCTGTGGGCTTAGTTTAAGCCCAGACCTTCAGTGTAGAGGAAGGGCTCTCCTTAAAGTATGTAAGGATGGTGTAATCTGGCTTTGTAGGCTTCTGGGGACACTTTCCAACACTGACGAGCTCACTGTAATTAATTACTTGGCTACTAATGAATTGGGGGATGTTTTCTGCATTTTTGTTATTGTCAGTGGTTGGTGCTTTTTCTCAGCTTGCATTCTGTTTAAGTAGTTTCCCTAAGATTTAATATGCTGCTTCAAACCTATATTTTTTAATTATGTTGAGCAAGTTGCTGATAGTAATATGGAATCTTCGTTTAGTAATAACTTCTCAGGCTGTAGGCGATGTTTTGCTACAAAACTGGTTCACTTGAGCTCACCCGTATGTAACAGTTGCCATGAAGTTTGCTGGTCCAGTTGTCTTAACAGCAGACTACTTACTGGGTATGAAGGCTGAAACCAGAAGTTTTTATTTAATTTAGAAACTGTTAACTTTCTGTAGCTTGGTACACTTTGCAGAGAATCACACAGTACATAAATACAGCATATAGTTAATCTTTTATGGGAGTATTGTTTGCTTTTGAATGGTGGAAAATTTCTAAGAAAAGTGTGTGGGAAAACACAGCTGTTTAATGGCAGGTCTTAATTTACTCCTTGATCTGATGTTTAAATTTTTAAGTATGCAGAAAGCTTTCTGTATCAAAACTTGCATCATAGGGGCAATATGGTGTACAGCTCCTTTTAATCATCTTCCTGAAAGAATGGTTGCTATAGACGTGATGAATCTTCAATCTATTTGCTGAGGGGTGCCTGGAGAAAAGATACACTTAGTCATGCTGTGTGTGTTTATTTAGCACTTTAAACTTCTAATTTTCCATATTGTTTCAATTGCATTTATTTCAAATAACACATTTGCCTGTGGATTAGGGTTTAGGCACGGAGAAGGTATTTGCTCCTTTTGCGAGGATGGCATGGTGTTGTTTTGTGCTCATGGGTTAGAAGACCTTATGTCAGCAGTTTCTTCAAAAACAAGTAAAGTAGAAGTTTAATTGGGATTTTTTTTAAACATCTAGTTAAATACAGATCATTTGACAGTCAGGTTCTAGGTGAAAAACTTGGGCAAGAGCTTCAAGATATAATATGTGAACTGATGAAAGCTGTCTTTGTATGCCTTAGAAAAGAAGGTTGACCCATAATGTGAAACAAACTGATCAGCTGATGTTTTTCAGCATGGATAAGATGCCTTTTAAGGGTCTGGTAAATCAGTTGTGTGGTTTAACACTGAACAAAGCCCTTTTTAAAAATAATAAAACTAACACTGCGTCTTAAGTTATTAAAGGTAGATGATAGCTGTAGACCACCTTCCTTCTTCTGCAGGGTATTTGAGTGTCTGTTGTGTGGGGGACCTCTGGCTATTGCAGCAGTGTTGGCCAGCCAGTTGCTGGCTTGGTAGGACCAGAGTCTTCTGGGGCAGCCGAAGGCTGACTGGGACTGTGAGATGTGGTAGGGATCCAGGTGACTCTTACCCAAACTCTTCACCAAACAAAAACATCATTGGGCATCCATTAAGGAGGGATAGTTACTGCTGGGGTGGCAGACTCTTCAAGTTTGTCATCTGAAGATTGTTAAGAGTGCAGATTTCATTTTCTTTCTTAGTTAGGTGTGGAGTTTACCTTTCTTGTGTTTGGCAGTGACTCTTACTTTGAATATCTTGATGTTAACTTTTTTGTTCCTCCTTTGTTGTAAGTATATGGAGTCTGGTATAGCAAGATCAGTCTGGGTATCAATAGGGATGTCCTCCGAGGCCTTTATGCCATTCTTGAAGGCATGGGGCAAGGATAGGGGACAAGGAGGAGTGGCTGCCAAGCTCTTCCTTGCTTTCAGGTGGTGTGACAGGAGAGCCATCCCTGTCCAGCACCAGACTCTGGGAAGGGCTGCTGGAGCTGAACAGGGCTAGAAGGAACACGTTCTGAAGGATGGGTGGGAAGCACATGGTTTTGCCTTGCCCTCAATTAATGGTTGAGAAAATTGCAGTGCCACAGGTCTTTTCACAAGCACTACAAAAATGGCCTCTGTCTCTAGTAATTTATGCCTCTTACCAGGTTTTTACATTTACTGTTTTCCATGATGATCACTGCCTCTGTCAGCTTCTTGCCCAGCTATATCCCCATCTGCCTAGCTGCTGTCTCACTACCTTCCAGTACCTGCCAGAGAGAGCAGGCTCTGAGCCTCTGGGAAGTGCATCCTCCATCTTTTACCTTCCCTGTGGTTTTTGGGGAACCGTGCTGTGTGGCATGGTTTGGCTTACATTGCAGACAGTTGAAATGGTGGTTTGTGAGCATACAGGTCCAGACTGGCTTCTGATCCAGCACCAGAGATGGAGAGCAAACCAAAACCCTCTGGCACTGGCTGTACTTTGCTGGCCCTGGGCAGTAGAACTGGGTGTGCCACACCAGCTCCATGTTCCATTTAATGTTGGTAAAGAAATGTGAATCGCCTCATTATATCGGTAGAAATTGGAATCAGCAAAAATGGCAGGGTTTAACAAGATGCTGTTCTAGGGTATTTGTATTTGTTGACGACAGCAGGGCCTATTGTGAGGGTTGGCCTCTGTCTCTTCTGGGTAGGGATGCTGTTAATAAAGTTTCCTAATTTGTAATCTGGGAATATTCTTTGTCCAAACTAATCTGTTTTGTCTGAATGCAAACACATGCCATCTGGGTCCCCAGGTTTTTAAAATTTCCAGGGTTCACTTAAAACACACTATTGGATTGTATTTTTCTTTCTTCTTCTTTTCCTGTTTTGGTGTTGCTTAACTCTTCTCTGTAATCCTCTCAATTCTGTAGGCATCAATTTTTAAAGTATTTTTGCTTGTTTGTTGAGGAGATTTCTATTGCAGACATGGGAGCCACTACCTTAAATTCCTACTGCTGTCCTGGTGCCCTAGAGTGCTGAACCGAGATGACATCAGTTGCTTCCCATGCAAGTCAAATTCTAAACAAAAATGGGCCCCTACACCAGAAAGTCAGCTGGTGGAAAACACAGGACCCTTTCTCTAGCCTTACTTTTTTTCCCCATTGTTTTCCTCTCTGTGGTTGAGCAGGGCGTTCACATCTGGGAGGACAGGAGCCAGATGCAGTGGTGGTCAGACTGGCTGCAGAATACGGGGAAGCAAAGCTGTCTTGTTGGACATGTGCAACACGGGGCATTATAGTATGAGGGAGCTGTTATCTTTTCTGATGTTGGACCTCGGTGGCCCTCCCCTTGCTGCTTCTTTGTACCTGCCCTGAAATTGCTTTTCTGTCATCGATGTAAGGTCAGCTGAGAGGAATTGGGATTCTCACTACTTAAAGAAGGCAAGTTCAGATGCTGATTAAGCTGAGTGATTTCTGCTAAAATATGAAGGCAAGGGGTTTGTTGGCTTGTGATGATTTAAAGGGGAAGAAGGAAATAAGTCAAAAGGTTTAATTTTGTTTTTATAATCCCTCTTTTTTTCCTTTCCTCTTGCAAACTTTTATGTAGGTTTTAGTTGATGGGAATAAGAGGATGAAGAGGATTTTTTTGTTATCTATCAATTTGAGAATTGGAGTTAGATTGTAGAGAAGTACCTGTATTCATGGCATGGCCAAAATTATACCACAAGACAAATCTCTTGTGTTACTAGCTTATCTCTGCTCTTTGGTTAGAAGGATTTCTACCTGACAGACCTCCTTTACCCCCATGAAGTGATGTAGCTACAGTGGAAGAGGAATGCCGAAATGTACTAAGGCTTAACTTTTTGCTTCTTAACCTTAAGAATTGTGCTGAGCTGACTGAAGTGTGACTTAATGAAAGACCTCGGTGTACTGAAAAGTACCTTTTTTAAAAAGAAAAAAAAAACAAGCAAAACAAACCCCAAGAAATGGCCAGTGCTGACAGCCCCCAGAGGCTGCTGGTATCAGTCATGACTTTTGGTTCTGAACCTGGTTGCTTTGAAAACCTAGCATTTTGGACAAGCATTGTCTGAATGGCTCAAAAAACAGTTTTGAAAGACACTTGCAAGGATTCACTTGAAAGTTTGGCGCTTTATTGTAATGTCTTAGTGATTGTTAACAGATTCCATGTATGTTTTTAACCTGTGATGCTTGTAATGCATATCAATTTAGTGAAGCTCACAGAGGCTTGGTTTAGTCTTCCTCTATTATCTTGTTTGTTTGTGAGGGAGTAGAGGATGTTAACTGAGTCATGAAGGGTGGATAAGTACTAGAAAATTTTCACAGTGGGATAAATTCAAGAAACCACTGCTTGTGTGACTTGTCAAAGAAATGGTAATGGGCATAAATGGATAAATACAAGAGATGAGGAAGGAAAAATTTAGCTCACTCCTTAGGGTAACATGTAAGACCCCAGTGCTTGGAAACTGAAGGCAGGTATTTCAGAGCAGTATAAAGGCACACTTCCATAAAAGAAAAGTGGCAATGGATTCTACTGCTG
>VWYO01013513.1:74256-121690 GCA_013400275.1 Rhadina sibilatrix
CACCGCAAATCTACATACATATTATAGCTTCACTGAAGGCATGAAAGTTGACTTGAAATTTGGTGCAGGAGGAAAAAAGAAAGCATGACTAGCTCCTGTATTTGTAAAATGTTCTGAAATCCATGGAGACAGAGCCATATCCTGACAGCCTCCTTCCCACTCTGTGTCACGTAGAAGGCCCTGAGCACCAGCAAGGCCAGGAGTCTCTATCAGAAATTTACAAATGGCTACATGTGCGATTTTAATTAATGAACTGGTGACCTGATGATGTAGATTTCAGGAAACACCAGCTGGTAAAACTCTGTACAACAAACTGAGGCCAAGCAACTGGAAAATCACTGACAGCACAGTGTCTTTTAGTGGCAGCTTCAGCAAAGATTCCTTGTACTCTTTAAAAAGAAGCAAAAAAGGGAGTGTTTAAATAAAAAGTATGAGAGAAACATCTTTGTTATCAGTCTTCCTCTCATAGGAAATATTCCTTTTCTGCTATACTGAGTTTAATTGCATTAGTACAAGGGTTAGAAATCTCTTCAAAGCAGTTAAAAACAAGAATGAGTTAAGGCTGATCAGAGTCTTCACAGAGAAGAAAAATGCGCCTGAAAACAGCAGTGCTGGGGTTGTGTCAACCCTAATAGCATAGAGTTGTAGGATTGTTTAGGGTAGAAAAGACACTTCAAGCAATTGACTCCAACCATTCCAGCCACCACTGCCTCATGTCCCCAAATGCCATAACCACATGGCTTTCAAATCCCTCCTGGGATGGCCACTCCACCACTGCCCTGGGAAGCCTGTAACAATTTCCTAGTCTTCCATTTTTAAACTCAAATACTGTTATTTCTGAGTAGATCAATTTTAAATGTGAGTGCAATGTATTAAACTTAAAATGGCGTTTAAATTATTAAAATGATTTCTATTAGCTTCAAGCGCCCTGGCTCCATTTAAGCAAATGAATTAAGGACATGCTTAAGTACATTTCTATTGAGTTAAGCTGTTTAGCAAATGCCTTCCCTGCAGGCCTACTGAAGCCAAAAGCATGGAATCATATGCAAAATTTGGGGATAGACTTAACTCCTTGGTTTGAGTAGAGGTGTAGCACTGAATTTTATATTAATCTTGGGCCTGGGATTACATTCCTTATGAACAAGCAAGTACCTGCATGGCTTTGTTTGGGGTTTGTCCTTATCAGTGTAAAAATACTGTTGGTAAGGAAAAAAAAAAATTATAAATCCTTTCCAAGTATGTACAGAAAGGTAAATTCCAGGAATGATCAATGAGGTGATACCAGAGGCAAACATATCCCAAAGCAGGGGAGAAAAGAAACCCCACAAACACTGGATCATTCCATTCTCTGTCAGAGCATAATAAACACCTTGGTCTTCCAGCCTATAATTCAACAGATTCAAGATTAGGTCATTTAAGAATCCCCGTGTGACACAAATAGAAAAACAAGTTAGCAGCAGAAATGCAATGATTAATTTTACATGTAGCGAAGAGATTTGCCTGTTCAATTCCCCTTGACAGCAGATTTTTTATTTTTTCTTTTTTTCTTTTTTCTTTTTTTTTTTTTTTTCTTCTTTTCTTTTCTTCTCCCCAGCAGCTTTGGTCTGATTTTAGCCTGTCCTGTCCTGTGCTACTGCTGTAGCTCTCCTGGCACCAGATGATTACTGAAATTTTGGACATGCAGTCTTATCATGTTAAGTGTGAGTCCCACAGAGAAACCATGCTCTTTGGAAACTGTCATAAAAAACATTTGAAAGAGACTCTTCTCCATTTCTTGTCCCCAGCCTTCCAGAAAGTCTCGCTGTGGAAACAAACCCCAAACATGCATGTTTTATATTCAGACTATTGCTCTTGGTGTCTGAAGGCTCTGCTTCCCTGCAAGAAAATAAGGTGTTTTTATTGTGCCATTTATTGTGGATGGGGTTTTTTTGTGATTGTTGTTGTTTTGGGGGCTTGTTTGTTTTTCCACAGTGTTTTGTTTTTAATTTAGCATAACCATTAATTGTGTTTGAAAGTGATCTAGTAGAGCCAAGCAAAATTGAAGGTTCTATTGTGCTTGGTATCATGATGAATGTATTTTCTGTCTTCTGATGGGTTTGCAGCACTATTGATTTCAGAATTGTGTTGGATGCACAATGAAACATGTTTTGAACTTATGGGTAAAGGGAGTATTTTTCAATTGGAAAACCATGCTTATTCTTATTCGTACTGCCAGATGCAGCAGAAGTTAATCCTTTGATGCAGTATATCTCCTTGAAAAATCATGTTTTAAGCTGTTGCCAGAGGGATGCTAACAGATGGGAAATTGAAGAAATGTGCCTCTAAGTTTGTAGTGTTAAAAGTCAATATATGTTCCTATCTGTAGGATAGGAACACTCCTATGTGTAAAAGCAGTAACTTCATGTAGGAGACCGACCTCAGTTTCATTCTTGCCTAGTTGTGCCACTTCCAGTACTCTTCCACTTCCTATACATCTCGCATGGATAGGTAATGTCCTGACAGCTGAAACCAGCTGTCACAGGTGGCACTTTCCTGCAGCCCCTACAGGAGTTGTTTTAAATCTATAGTTCATGATAACTGTTTTACAGATGCATTGGATAGAGTTTAAATTAACATAAGTTCTTAATTTCTTGGTTGTGCTTATATGAGGCTGTAACCCTGACGTATTTTTAAATTGTCGATCAATTACCTTCCTCGATTGGACATTGTTTACATTACCAGTTAATCTGTTCAAATATTTGAAAACAACCATTCCAAGATTCAATTTGCATTCCAATTTACTAGCCTTTCTTCAAAATACAAATATTGCCAAAATGTTTCAGTAATATGCTGTCTGCATATGATATATGCAGATACTGAAGTATTTTAATGTAAATACGAACAAAATGTTTTCAGGATTTTTTTATGCTTCTTGCTTTGCTTTCTGCAAAGGTTGTAGCCTTTGGATGCTATCCAGACTTTGAACTGTAAAAGAGAGCATAAAGAGTGCAGGATGTTTTTAGAATAGACTGAACTGTGAGCAGATGGCTTCATTAAGTTCTTTTTAGGCAAGGAAAGCAGTGGCTGCTTTTGGAACAAAATTGACTAGAGCAACTGCCTGTACATTGCCATCCTAAGTGTGTGGAAGGTAGAATATTTGTGCAATTCTGTGTAAAGCAATTGGTCCATGTACCTTAAAAATATAGATGGAGGAGATTGGTGCCTCTGTTCTGTGAAATGATAGGTATGGATTAAAACAGAAGACTGAATGTTTCATCCGTAAACTTTCTGTGGATGTTTAAAATAATTGGGCAGGGGGGATCTCTCCTAGTTGATTTTTTGCTCCTTGACCCCAGAATTCTGATCTTCGCCACAAAATCCTGTTTTACTTTTGTTTTGCTTCCTTTCTGGAGAACGCAGTGGATAACTACATTTATAACTAAATGTAACAAAATGGAATTATAAATGGCTTTTGAAGGAGAGTGATACCTGAAAGGTAATTTTCTTCTTTTAGAGTATGAAGACTTTTGGCTTAAATATATCAAGAGCATGGTTAATCAAGGTTTCGGTGTTCTTGTGTTGATCGAAGTTTTGTATGTACAGTGTGAGCAATTTTTTGCACCTAAGCTGTAATTAGATATTTGGTGGTCAATTTTGTCCCAGTCCTTCTAGCCCCAGTGTTAAAAAAGAACTTCTAAAGTTTGAGTCAGAGCAAATACTCTGAAGTCATAATATTTGAGTACCCTCTTACAAGCAGATTGTCTGTTGAGCTTCAAAGATGGGGATAGCTTTAAGGAGGAGAATTTGAAGTGCTGTTAGGCCCTTTCAGAGTTGAGTGTTTCCTTTAATTTGTTGTCTTTAAATTCAAAGGCAATATACCGGGTATCTGGGAAGACACTGTCCTGCTATAATGCTAATTTTATTGGTATTGATTACAGCATATCCATTTTTTTGCCTGTGAAATGCCTCTTTGTTACAAATTAGATATTAGCTTGTTTTAAGTGATGGAGGAGGACTGGTATGTCTGCTGCTGGTAGGTCTGAACTCATGTGTTACTACTTGTCTGTTGGTATATATTCTGGGGAAGCTGTGCTCTAAACAAGCTTCTTTGTTGGTTTCAGCTCTGTTAAAATACTGCTATCAGATAATCTGGGATGATAGTGTTGGGATTAATTTGTTGTGATTGAGTCAAGAGAATGCCTTTATGAAGCCTGAACCAAATAGCTTAGTGTAGTTCTTGTGTGGAAATTTGTTGCATGTGTTTATTCATATTTGCATAATAGATCAGGTCCATGGTTTTTACCCAGGTTGCTTTTTTAAGGGTAAGTTTGTAATGTACACATTCATCGTGGAAACTGGCTGAGCCAGACATCATATTGCTGGAGGAAATTTTGTGCTTAATTAGAATCAATACATTCCACAATGAGAGAAGAAAATGACCTTGAATTTGGGAGGATGAATTACTGGCTTGTTATTGGCCTTGTTTGAAGTTAATCTGTGTGTTACTTGCATCCTGGATTCTTCTGTTAAGCTTTCTATGTCTATGATACTTTCTTTTAAAATGCTATTTTTATGTATATGTTTTCCAGAACTGTATGTGATACTAAGCTGGACAGTGCCACTATTGTGATAGAAGTATCTGGCAGATCCACTGTAAATGCAGTTCTGGCCCTAGCTATGGTATGCCTGCCACTGTCAGTAAGACAAAGCTTTTGGACTTTTCCTGGTACACGTTTATGAGAACAGTCATGGCTGTAAGTGGAGTACTTCAACCCACCCCATGGTGTATCTTGCCAATCACCAAGATTGGCAGCATTTTTCTTACCTTGTTTTTCCTCTCTGCCTCTTGTTGCTGACAGGTGCAGCACTGCATCATAAGGTTGTGGGGACCCTAATGGGCAGGTTTTTAGATTCTAGATTGTACCCATTTTCACCTTTATTTGAACAAGAACTGAATGTTGTATAACCATAGTTCTAGTACATCACTGAGTGTTAACAGTATGTGCTATGAAAAATAGTCTTGTTAAACACCAGGCCTTGCATGTCCTCTGGACAGGAACTCAGTCCTATATTTGTGTCTGTCATTCTTTATTGACGTTTTGCAAACAAAGACTGCTAAGCCATTCAGACATCTGGGCCTGAATCACATTTAACCAGCTTATGTGAGCAAATGTTTCTACCCATTTACGTAGTGAAACGTTAGCTGCAAAGCCTGGGATATTCTGCACAGAGATGAATGGCTTAATGTGGTTATGATTTAAATTCACTCAGCTTGTTCTAACTATGGCCTTTTCCTCATAAAGGCAGAAATGATTGCCACTTTGCAGTCTAGGTTTAATCTTTCTAGGTTCAATTTTGGAAATTTTCAGCTTTTGCTCTTGTTCTCTTTAGCTTCTGAGAACCACAGACCCTTTATAAGCAGAAGCAAAGAGAAGGATGTCTGAAGACATATTGCAGATCAGATGCCTCTTGTGTTTGGTCAGCCTTGGTTTGGACCAAATAATAGACAACATCTGAAAACATTTTTGCTGGTTTGGTAATGTTTTTCTCTACTGGTGGAATAGATTTTCAGCTTCCTTGAAACTGAAGATGTAATAATGTTCTGTATGTTATGGAGATAAAATGTCTGCTTAGACTGGAGTGCAAATAATTCTTAGTTGGAGTCTGCCTTGTTTCCAGATTTTTCCTAATATGCAGCATAGGAAAATGAATCTGTTGTTCCCGTATTCTCTCCTGCAACTTTGATCTAGTTGTCAGTGCTGCAGCTCACAGGTGTGAACAGCTTCACACTACGTTGCAGAAAGCGGCCCAGGAGCAGGGTGGGAGGAAGGCCAGTACTCCAAGGATGCAGCCTCAGGTTGCACGTATAATTGAGTAACTGCAATTGTCTTTTCTTTGTCCTTTTGCTCCCTTCCCTGAGTTCTTGTGCTACTGGTGCTGTTTCTCTTGAGTGATGATGATGGGACTGTAGAGTGTCCTGGTTAAAAATTTATTCTTTGTCTTATAGATAACTGAGATAACTTTCTTGTGAAACAGCTGTCAAATTTTTAAATTTGATTCGTAGTTTTACTTTTTATCTCCACTTTACTATGTGGCGTGTTACTTGCCCAAACAAGCTGTGCCTGTTCTATTCTTGTATTGTTCTCTTTAGTGCTTAATGCAAATCCTTCTAATCAGTGGTGGTTGTTTCTGTTTCAGGTACAAAAAACGGAGTCATTGTTAGACTAGCTTCCTCAAGTCCTGGCTGATGGGCAGCATCCACTGTGTAGATTAAGAGTCTGAATGCTGTGTCATCCCTTCTGATCCAATAGAGTTGGACTACGAACAATTGACATTATTGAAACAGGGTTTGACAATATTTACTTTCCCCAAGCATTTTTGTTTGCTATTTTCTGCTTAAATTTGGCAAGCCAGTAGCAGAAACAACTCCATGTTCTTCCATGGCTTTGCTGCTATGAAGACCTTTTTCTTTGAGAAGCAGTTTTTATGTGTTGTTTAAGTCTTCCAATGTGTTGCAGTAATACACAGAAGTGTTTGCCTTATCTACTTTAACAGATCACTTTAAGATCTTATAATCTTATTTGTCTCAATTTCAAGCTGGGAGGGCAAGGATTGGAGGACTACAGACTTTCTATTGGATGAGCATTTTGCCTGAAAAATACCATTCAGCTCTAGGTTGTTTAGTCTCAGTGATGGCACACTTATTCCTTGAAATCATGCATCTTTGCTGTTGCTATCCCAAGAACAGGCTACCTGCTTTGCTGTCTGAGAGAGTGCTGCTTGATGCTTGTTGGTCTGAAAATTTGTCAGTCATCTTGGAGTCAAAACTATGGAACAGGATCCTGCATAGCAATGGGAGAGAGAAGTCCATCTGACCTTTGCCTCTTCTGGCAGCATGGAATAAAGTAGAGGGTCTGACATGTGGTCTTTGCTTGCACTTACATTTGTCGCGTACCAGCAGCTCATGGAGATGGGTTTGTTTAGGGCGCAGGGTATGTGGTGCTAGAAGACCAGACAGAGTGCTGCTGAGAGAATAGGCACTTTTTCAAATCTGTCTGCATTCATATGCATGAAGCTGTCTCTGCTGATGGGTGTTTCTAAGCTTGTGTGTAAGTACTGAAAGTATGGTTGTACTACCCCATGGCTGGCGTGGGTCCGTGAGTCATTAGGTGCAGTTGAAAGAGTCCTATGGTGGCAAAGGAGTGGCTGCTAGAATGAGGTAGCTCTGGTAGGTGTCATGGTAGCTGTGAAGGAGTGTAGTTTGGCTGGGAGATCCTCACAGAGGTGGATGGAAAGTGGTGGGAAGTACTCACAAGCTATACGAGCTCCTCAGACTGTTAAAGGGACAGTTTAATGTTTATTAAACTTGTTTTGTCCCTGAAACCTTATTTGGGAAGTAACACAAGCATTATTAAGATGTGTAAGCTGAAAGTAGTGCAAATTTTTGCTGATTTGTTGAAATTGTAACTTTTTCAAGCCACATGAAAGTGCTCACTTGGTAGGCTTGTCATCCTTTCTGTTGGAGTTGCTGAAGTTTTCCAAGTCTTCCTGATTAGTAGAATTTTGCTTTTTGAAATGTTGTTCTAGTGCCCTAGCAAGAAGGGGCTTTCTTGAGTCCACTGTGACATTTTGGTAGGCTTCCTGATCCAGGCTTTCACCAGCAGCCTTTTATGCCACAGAAGCTTATGGAGTGCTCTGCTCAGTGCCTGTTTTCCCAGGCGTGGTCATCTTCTGTTTTTGCAGTTATTGTGTCCTTCAGAAGTGAAGCAGTTGATCCCAGGCTCTTGTACTCTTGCCCAGATGTGGAACTGGAAACTGCACTGTCATGTATCAGATGAGTGTGAATGTAACACATGTCTCTGAGAGCTGGAAAATGTACCAGAGCACTGGAGGGAAGATAAAAATGCCATTGACAAGGTCTTGGCCTCAGATGAGAGAAGACCCACCACCCATGGACTGTTCTGAGTGATTGCTAGTCAGCAGCTCATCTTTGTCAGGACCTGACAAGATTGTTTTCAGGACATGTTTTCTCAGGAAGTGTGCTATGAAGCCTCTCTCTTGTTAGACAGGAAGGACTCCTGTAGGAAATCTTGCAAAAAATCCTGTAGTAAGTAGAATGGAGCAATCAATTTTCATACTCTGAGAAGCAGCAGGAGATGAATCTTTGGTTCCTGTGCATCACGAGCAATTTGGAGAACTTAGGTGAATGTCAGCAAGATGAAAATTTTACATCATTGCTGAAACATACATGAAATAAACCTAATTCTTTGGCCTGTCATAATTGTGTCATTGTCTTGAAGAAGGCTTATTTTGAGCAGTACTTTCAAATGTTAACATTTGAAATTTTTTATTTCATTCTAACACAAAGGTAAGTAAGAAACAGCTTTTTCCTGCTGAGAGGTCATGCCATTTAACATCATCTGTGGTGACACAGCATGACAAGTATTTTGCTGGCAGTCTTGAGGGAGGGGGTCAACTGTTATGAAATTGCTTCACCATTTTCTGTCACTTAAACACTGGATATGCCATCAGCCTTTCTAAGCATGTTAGAATTCAAAAAAATGTAACCTGTTCAGATACTTTTACAGTGCCATGACTCGGAAGAGCTAGTGGTGAAGTGCATAATGCCTATTGTGTTAGAAAGATAGAGAAGCTGTTTGGGCACAGATACTCCGGTACTTATATTTTTTCTGCTGTGATTACTAGTTTTAGGTTTTCTCAGAGAGCAATCAGGGAAGTTTTGTGATTAATAATGAGCAGCTTGTGTTGTGCCTCGAGGTGTGCAGTTGGCTGACCTTGCTGGTGAGCAACTTAGACCATTACATGCAAACTGTAGCGCAGTTTCTCATGTGTCACTGAACAACAAATCTGTTGTTAAAGACAGTGTTTCGCCAAGCAGAAATATGTCTGCAGCTTGTAAGAATAAGGAAGCTTAAATGAAGCTTGCTAGCAAACAGTCCAGCAGGAGACGGGATTCTTAGCAACAAAAATAATGAGATGTGTCATTCTGTCTTAAATTGTAGAGGAGTGGTAGCAAAGCAGCTAATACATGGATGTTAATCTGGAGTACTGATTTCAGTTTGTAGCGTGTATACTCGTGGTTACCTTGGATGACTTCTTGTAGATCTGCAAAAGCTACTTGAGAAAAGCAAGCTGATTGTTAGTAGATTTAAATTCTCAATGCACGTCTGCACATCCTATAGGAAACTTGAAGAGCAGTGATTTTCAATTTCTAAAAAGAAAAATTTTCTGGATTCAAAGAAGTCTAGATAATAATTTGCTGGAAAGAAAACGGTATATCAGAAGCTACTCCACAAATAAAAAAAACATTATCTACCTGGGTTCACATTTTAATAATGGTTTTTGTTTTAATAATGTTTTATGTTTTTTTTTGTTATAAACTCTTGCAATACTTTAAAGATAATATTCCGATTAGAGAAAATTGGGGAAAGCGTCAAGGGAGAGTGAGAAGGAAACCAATGCTTAGTAAGAGTTATTAATTTGTTTACTGTACTGTTTATCTGCCCTTATCAAACGAAAATAAAAACCAAAACTAGCAGAACCAAAACAAACCACCAGACTTCTAGCAAATGAGCTGCAGAATTTAAATTTAGAAAATTAATACATCCACAAAGAACTTTAACATTAAAAGTTTAATTGATTTGAATTAATGTAGAAGGATGATTTTTTGTTCTGCTTTGTAGAAAGGGCCCATTTATTTTATAGATTGTATGGGGGCTTTTGTTTGTTTCTTGCTTTAGTAAGTGCACATTAGAAGAGAAGGATATTTTGCAGTGTAGAATGACACTTGGAATATAGACAACAACGGTCTATCTAGACAAGTCCTGTCTCTATTTGTTCTGGGTTGTGCAGCAAGGAAAGGGGATATAGCATTCTCAAGGATGTCCTTCTTTGCCTATTTTCTGGTAATGTGTTACAAGTATCTGACGACCTCAAAGTTATAAAGGGATACAGGGAAGCAGCTAATGGCTTGAACACCTCTGCAGAATCTGGTTCACAAGTAACATTAATTGCTACTGAATTATCTGACATCTCTCTCTTGTTGGGGATTAACTTTTGCATTTGGCTCAGTTTAGCCTGTTTTTTCCACTCTGACATTTGAAATGTGAAAGCTGTGCATGTTCTAGGGTAGGAATCTCTGTTTTGAGATAAGACATGAATGGTAGTTGCTGTGGCATTTGGAGGTCAGCATTGCCAAGGAAAGCTTTGTTCCTCTGTTGAGCCCTAAACCTTGGAGGAAGCACATAAATCTCATCTTGACTCTAATGCCTCCATGTAATTTTCTAGTTCTGCTTTTCTGTAATACTAAATTCCTCAAATTTAGCTTTCAACAGCTAGAAACTTGTAGTAATTATCTGTTTTTTCAACAAAGTTTGAGACAGAATCTTTGTGGCGTGTATATCTCCTATCTTTCCTGTTAAAATATCTATAATGATAGTGCACACAAGGTTTTCAAAGTTAGTCACTGAGTGTTATAATGACTCTTTCTGTAGCATTTCATTTGGCATAAGAAAAAGCTCATTTTAGGCTTTGCAGGAATTAAAATCCCAGTAATGCTCATGAGAATGTTTTGCGAGCAAAGCTTCTATTAATCCTGTTCCTGACATGCTCACACATAATTTGATGTGAAACCTGAAGCACTTTTACTGAAAGATCTGCACCTGTGTTTTCTTGGATGTACGGATAGCAGTAATGTGGGCACAAACTGACACCTGGTTACTAGGTAAAGGTCAGAATGACCTTTGCATTATTAATATCAACACAAGGGTTGTATTGAGGCAGGAACATTTATAATTGATGCTCTGTAACCTCTAAGAATAAATGTAACAGCACATGATTAACTGCTGCATTTTGTGGAAGATATCCCAAAGTCAGAGGGTTTTGGGGTTTTTTTCCCAAACTCCAGTCAGTCATTGCTGCATTGTTGCTGACTGAATACTGCTTATGTTTAACAAGTTCTTTGCAAACATTTTTGTGTTTGCCAGTATCTGTAATTTTTTTGTGTTTCTTAGAGAAGAGTGCAGACCCCCTAGCTGTACATAGTTTAAAAAACAGCAAAGGTTATTAGTGAGCAATGGTAAAATAACCTAAGGATGATTTGTAAAATCCATGTCTGTGCTGTCTGTGAAAAGCACTAGCAGCTTATTTCAGAATTATGGTTCTGTTACTTTTCAGCATAAAAAATGCAAGGGTTGATGTGGAGGTTATAACACAGTAAAAATGATAGTTCATTTCTGACCTAGCAGAATCTTAAACACAGCAAAATCCCAAACCTTTTAAAATGCTTGCCACTGAAACTGTCTGCATTAGCTGTATCTGTTAGAGTGAAATGATGATTTAAATTTCAGGGCTATTTTACTGTATTTCTATTATGCTTGGCAGGAGAACATGAGTTACATTTTGCTGTTGGAGTTAATTTCTTGTCAAGATCTCAGCTATTTAAAATGACTTTTGTAGTTTGTGGTGAATTCTGAATTTTGACCCTAGACCTTCTATGTCCTATTTTGAGTGAGATTGGCTGGAACATGCAGTTGTGCCATGGAATGTGATCTTTGCCAGTCCTTAGAGACAGTGGAGTTTCTTGAATGTGAAGGCAAGTGTGATGGTAACACGCTTGTGGCCAGGGTTTAAGCTGATGAGAAGGAATTGTAGTTGCTTATCATTGGCAGACTCAAGTCATTTGTTTTCATAATGATGTTGCAGCAGAAGAGCTGTGTTTCCTCTTGGGGAAGTGGTGTTACCCTTGGTTGGACTTTTGTCTTTTCAACATCTTTTTCAGTAGGCAGACTTGCAGAAAGCTCTGTACCCAGTGGATGCTATACAGCATTAGAGGAGAGAGCTGCATTATGTCTGTCATAGGCCTGGTCACAAACAGCCCTCAGACCTTCAGGATTTTCTTATAGGGACCAGGATATCTCACCTCTTCCTCACTTTTTCTTATTTTGGCCCTGGGATGAGTCGAGGAGGACTTGGAGTGAGCCTAACATTTATTTGCCACCCCCATTTTTTTTCCCCTGCCCAAGGAAGGTCCAGATTTAATGTCTCCACAGTGTCGCACTTAATTTCAATCTGCCACAAGCTAGTATGGCTGCTGAAAGGGACAGTATGTGTGGATTTAAACTCCCTTCATCCAGCACCTCCCCAAAGTTGATTTTTAGCCTGTGGAAGTTGATCAGTTGGCCTCCCTCATCAGTTGCACAGTGGTGTCGGTCTGGGCGAGGAGTTATGTATGGAGACCAGAGGACACACAAGTAGCCAGAGGCAAATGGACAGCTTAAGTAAGCAGGCTGGATGCCTTGCAGGTGTAAGAAAGAAGAGCAGTTATCTTGCTTGTTTTTCCCAGCCCCATTTTGGGGACCCAGGGGATATTTTTTATAGGCCATTCACCCTGGCACATTGCTAAATTTATGATGAGTGTCTTAAAACTCAGATGTTCATGTAATTTATCAGCTGGTGTCTAGGACCTATGGAGCCTGAATGTGCTGTTTTAACAAGAGCGAGTTACCTCATCCTGCAAGTGGAATACTGCAGGAGAAAGAGGAAGAATATTGTTACCTGGTAGTAGACCATGTGTGAGAGCTAAGAATGTCAGATTCTACTTGTGTCAGTGCAATGAAACTTGAAAAACTGCATTACTTCTTTATGCAGTGGTGGTATCTAAAAATAGAATTTCACATTTGTTGTCCAAAGGTATCAAAGAATGGCTATGGAAAGTTAAAATAAGATGTTTCTATTATTTTCATTAATACAAGGGTCAGCAGACCTGAGGGAAATTACCAGTTTTATAGCATGTTGTTAATTCTTTACTCTGTATCAGGTTTTTAGTGGAAATCCGTTTAGAAGCAAGGACTGCGTTTGCTTTTAGAAGTTTCCCTACATGACTTTATCCCATGAATGGGTGACAGGAAAAAAGGAATTGAAGTTCTGTGTAAGTTTTAACATACCTGTCTCTGTCATACGGAAACTCGAGTGGTGAAACTTGCTGCTGAAAAAGCAGCTTACAAAACCAACAGCACATGCATAAAAAGGCACCGGCTTCAGTTTGGAGCTTTGGAAAGAGAATTGACAGCGTTTGATGGTGACTCTTCAGCTAACTGCCATAGAAATACAATTAATTGAGAAAAAAGCATTTTGACAGAGGGCTTTACTGCACCACCTTCAACATCTGTAATGCCAGATGGAGGAAAAATTGCACAGATTTTACTGTTCAGGCAGCATGATTCATGTCAGATACACAGCTGGATGTGTGTGGCTGGCAGTAGAAGCTCTGTTTAGGGAGAGGTAAAGCACTAGGAGTGGTGATGATTCCATCCCCTCACTGCATCCAAAACTGAGAACTCAAATTATTATTGTAGATCTGTTTGGCATTTTGTTGGTGTAGTTCATCTCAAACGTAACTGGGAATGTGATACAGGTGGATTCAAGAATGCACTAATTTCTTGTGGTCCATTCTGGTTGTCATGCTATATAGAATTGGCATGCTTTTGTCATGCTATGAAGTGTTCTCCGAACCAGTTCTAATGATGTTCTCATTACGATTTGTGCAATTGAACATGATAGGAAGATAGTTTCAAAGTAGCGTGTGTGATAAGGCAGGTGTAATACATGATAGTAAGATAAAGATACTCAGAACTAGAACAGATTTTACCTGTTCATAACTCAGATGTCCTTGCATAACATGTAATGCTTGAGGAAATCCCTTTTTATAGCTTTTTAGATTTTTTTTTGAACACAAACAGTTTTGTTTTGGTTTCACAAAGAATGAGTGCATTCCACCTGTGAATTTTAATTGGGTAAATAATAGTAAATATTGCTGCAAGGTTCAATTTCTGATTTTTATATAGCCAAAGACAGTAAAGTTTTGTTTTTGTTACTTCTCCGCTGTTTTGAATAACTTGGTTCAAATTCCCTACTTCAGCAACCTTATGCAGCTCCCTCAGGGAGGCTGTGCTATGTCTTTAACAACCAGGGCGATGACTCAGGCTCCTTCAGCTGAAGTTGCCTGTTTCTTCCAGCACAGAAGCTTTTTCTTAGGACGGACAGGTAACCTCTTCCAGGGCTACTTTTTCAGGTGCAAAATGTTTTGCTGTGCAGTTGAAGAAGTATTGGTTTGTAATTTTATGTGTTGAGGTGAAAATTGCTCTGCTTTTTCCTTCCACTTAATGCCACATAACTTTAGGGGGGGGGGAAAAAAACCAACAAAAAAAAAGAAAAAGGAAGGTAGTGTTTTGAACTCACTTTCAGAATTAAGTTTAAAGCTGTTTTTGTATTGTGTTGTTTCATACTTAGTGTCCCTGAACAGTGCGTGGTGTTGACAGTGTTGTGTGAATATGTACAGCCTAACAAGTTGAGTGAGTGCTCTCAGTGTGCAAACTGGCCCAAAGATGTTTTGGTACTGAAAACTGCTGCTATGTGGAAAGGGTAGTTGTTGTATTTGCCTCCTCCGAGAGTCAAGAAACTTCAGAGTCTGGAACCTGTCAGTAGCTGGCATATTTTGTTAGAAACTGGCTTGAGAGCCTGAAAAACTAGAATCTGATACTGAATAACTGGGTTTTTCTGCACTATCAGGATGGTAGAATACCCAGTTCTAAAGAATGTGAAAGATTCTTCATGTCTTTTCCTTGCCTTTTTTTTTTTTTCTCTTTTTTTCTTTTTTGTGGTGGTGGGAGGGGCCATGTGTTTCTCAAGGCAAGAGACAAAAATACCAAGACAGTGTTGAAAAACACTAAATAAGAAACACTGGGAAATCTAGGTATTTTGTAATCTATATTCAGATAGCTGTTAAACATATTCAGACTATCACCTGTAAACTGCTAGTTCAGTTTATGTAAAGAGTCCAGAAAAGTAAAAACAGGAAATATTGTAGTTTTATATAGTTGAAAAGCAACAAAACTTCTCTGAAAGTGACAAAATGTTTGATATAAGCTCTTAAGAAAGCAGGTGGTATAATAAAGCAGTGTGCTGGTCTTAGTTTTTAGCTTTCCTGGGTTTCCTGGGTATGTTGTCAGAATGAATATGAAAATAGGTAACTTCTCTTACTAATATTAGGAGGTGTTTCCCTGTAATTGGCAGCTAATAATCTTTTGGGTAAGACGCATGTTTTTGTGGGGTTTTGAGGGCTTTTAACTCTTGATTTTATTTTAGGGACCTTAAAGAACGTCTGATAAAGAACATTACATTAATGAAAAATGCAAGCGGAATTTAGACGTTAATTTTCTGTTACTTTGCCTCCATGGGCTCACAAAGAGACTTCCCAGTAAGAAAATTTGTTTATAAGCTACTTTCCTTGAATTTCCTTTCTTCTTCTCCTCATTTAGAATTGCTAGAACCTGGTTACAGCAGGCATGTGCTTGAATAGAAAATGAAAGAAATGCTCCTGATCTGGATGGTAATTGATGTGCAGAAGGAAAAGTAGTACATGTTATTTGTTCTTTGGATTTTTTGTATTTTTTTTTAATGCAAGTAGGATGTGACAGTCAGAAGTACCTTGCAATACATTAATGTGGTTTGGAATTTGACAGATTAGAAGGTCTTCAAATAAATAAAGTGTATGCAAACACACGTATATGAAGGATTGTGGATCTTTTATGAAAAATTTTGTTAAAATTTCAACTATCCTTTTATCTATATAATGTATTTCAGGCTGTCTTTCATTTATAATCCAGTAGGTGTTTTCTTTAATCTTTGAAGACTTAGTCACAGTTGTCAAAATAATGAGCTATTCATTTTTCTCCCCAATCTTAAGTAATTGTTGCCAGAAGAAACAGTTTAGAAGGTTTTTTTTCCCCCAGAAGTTTAGACTTAAGTACCCTTAAAACCTGACAGGGTGTAAGGTTTGTTAAGGAGCTCCTGCAGTGCCTGCTGTAAAGGATCACCTGTGAGGTTTGAGTCAAACAAGAGCGCCTGAAGATGTCTGCCAACCTGCAATGCTTACATGGATGTTTAATTTCATACTCAACTCCTAGCTGGATTAAAAGGCTTAATTATGTCATAGCTTCTGGCAAGCTGATAGTAGTTACTCATGTGTGTAGCATGAATACAGGTAGTGTCTTGACAGGCAGTCAGTGGCAGTGTGACCAAAGGAGAAGAGTGAGCCCCTGCTTACAAACCGCCCTTCACCTTAGTCCAGCCACCCTCACACCCAGCCCCGTGTCTGTGGGCTTCTGTGCTAGAAACACTGATGATTACGGGCCCCTTCCCAAGGACCACACTGAGGAGGGGTGGACTACTCTTAGGAGCAGAGTTCCTGAGCTGAGGTGCCACAGCTTGGAAGTCCTAGCAGCTCATCTGCCTCTCATCATCTCCATGGAAATCCAGAGGTTGACTGAGAGGTTACCTCACCTCCAGCCATCTGCCACCTGTCTTTCAGTCCCCACTGACCTCAGATCATAGTTCAGGAACCTGAAGCTATTTGTGGAGACTTGAAAACCCCCATGTCAGGCTGATTAAAGTAAGCCAGGAAAGTATACAGGTCAGCAGATTTGCTGCTGGGCTTTTCAGATGAGTTTCGCACCTACTGTATCCATTCATTTAGGTGCAAGTGATTTGTTACAGTGAAAGTGCTTGTACAAGCTATAGGTTGCTGGAAGCTCTTTCTTAAGAGAGGCAAAAGAGAATTTTCTTTTTTCCCTTAAGGTACCTACAGCTAAAATAGTTCATTATAGTTTGCTCTGGTAGCAGTAAGCTGTAAGGGGCTTACAGCTGGTATCTGAAAACTCCAGTAGCGATAGTGGCTATGTTGATTGATGGCCTCCTGTGGCAAGCAGGAATTTTTTGTAAATTTAACCTTTTCACTTAAATACTGAGTAACTACAGCCATATAGATGATCTGGTGTAAATTGGTTTGTGGAGAGCTTCATAAACTGATCAGATGATTTACAGCTTGCTTGCTCTAGTGTTTGTTTTCAACAGAATGAACCGTGGAAAGGTTGTTTGTTTTTTTTTTTTTTTTTTTTTTTTTTTTTTTTTTTTTTTTTTTTGTCTTTTTTTTTTTTTTACATCAAAATTAAGTCATTTAAATTCTGCTCCTGTTTGTGAAAAGTAGTCAGTTGATAATAACATAGATGTGTAATGGATTTTCATGGGATTCTTGTTGAAAAACAATTGTGGGAAGAACCTTGCCCTCTTTATATAGTCCAAAGGACCCAAAAGATACTGAAAATACTATTTTGTAAGCAAAAATGGGTTTGATGTAGCTGTTTGATGCCTTTTTCCGTACTTGTAGCCACAAAACAGAGTTGAAGGTCTCTGGAAAAGACCCTGTATGAGCTCTCCCTTAGAGACATGCAGTATTGAGCTGCTTCTTGTAATTTTCTCTAGCTTGTTTCTTTTGAGGCCTCTGTCGTCTGAGTCATTATAAATCTTCCAGGACAAGAATGAAGCCTTCAGAAGTCCAAAGGAGAATTTTTTGGCAGGTGCACTATCTTACCACTTGCATCTTTACTGACTTAAGTGAAATCTACTTCAGACCCTCAGTGACTTGCATTTAAAAAACACTGTCCCTTCACATGGCTAAGACCCTTCTAAAAGTGCTTTGATGAATATTAGGAAATACATATGCTAAATATAATCTGAGGTAGCAGTGTTACGAATCTGCATATTGGCCTCATGTTACATAGAACAGTCTTGGGATAAATGCTTTGTTGTGGCCAGTTATGATTGCTTCAGAGTAGCCACTCTTCTCCTATGATTACAGCAAAATAAATATGAGCATGCCAGGTTTCATTGTCAATATCCAGATCCTCTTTCTTAAGCTTGTGCATAATGCAGTTCTTTAATAATGCAGGAAAGTGTTGGAATTGCTTTATATGAATTTAGTAAAGGGCTGGCTGGTGTCTAACCTCTCTCTAGTACATCCTGTACCAGCATGTGAGGGGTCCTAGACTCTTACCAGTATCAGTAATTGCTACTGCAAAACAAGTGCTGAATAATTTTGTACGGGGTAGGTATCAGCCCGCTTGGGATAGGAGAAATAAAATGAGTTATAAAAAGGCTGATGTGTCTGCTTTTTATCAGGTCTGCTTAATATTTTTTTTGTGTTATATGCAGTGTCAGGATCTTGGCTCATTGGATGCAAATGTAGCAATTCTGGTTTGTGTCAGGAATGCTCTGCCCTGGTAATGTGGAAAATAAAAGCCAAACTTTTGGGGGAGGATTTATTATAATTCCCATATCAGAACTTGCCTTTCAGGATTATGTGGTACTGATGTCAAGACCTGTTTCTTACTCCTTTTCAGAAAGGACAGGTTTCTGACGGCTTCCCAGCTCTGGGCGTGCAGGAGGCTCCAAAGGGTGGCAGGTACGTACACTGAAACCAGAGGTACATCCCCACAGCAAGGGGGGCTGTGTTGGATTCCTGCTGACTCTATTACAGGTGTCCTTGTTAGCAAAACAAATGTACTGCAAGAATACTAGGGACTTAGTGCATACTGCAAAGTGTAAATCAGGATTGAATTATAAGTTTGATTTATTACATTATTTTGCTTCAAGACCAAAATACTCATTAAACTTAACTAGGAAAGGACTTTTTTCACTCAGGAACATACTCTGTATTTATGACTAAAGGTCATGTACGGGGTTGCACTTCGCCTGTGTTATGTGGTTTATGTATGTGAAGGGGTACTGGGCTTGCTTTTGGAGATGTTTGACTCTGAAAATGTTGCTGGACACATAGGATAGTTTTTTTTAAAAGCACACATACATGTTAATTTCGACATGCTGGCACTTTCACATGTGCTATCAGTTGCCAAGAGGCATCTTCAAATAACTTGAAATTACTCATTCAGTCCTATGAGCACAAGAAGAAATGAGAAAGAAACTGAGCAGTATTTTTGATTGTGACAGTATGTTTAACTGGTAGCAGATGACAAACTTCAGGGACTTTGTTTCCTGCTTGGTTTTAACTGCAGCACTGTCACAACCCCAGTTTAATATCTGGGAAGACCCAGTCAGGCAGAAAAGGGTCTTAGAACATGCCTAGAGCAGCTCTTGAATTCTCTATTTGGGATAGCTCAGCATCCAAATTAGCTCTTTCCTGTTGGCTCTTTGAATCCTATTCATAGTGATCTACCCACAGTAATCATAAAAATAAGGATTTTAATCTGTCTTGTAAGTATTTTTTTTTTTTGCATAACACTTTATTTTTGTGTAATCTTTGTCCACAGAAAAAGATCATAGTAGTAAAAGAACAGTAACATGAGTTTAAAAAAATAAAGGATCTCTAGCAGTATCCTTCTGAAGATAAATTCTCTACTTTAAGCACCAGCATTAGTCCTGAGGACTGCTTGATGGCATATTTGTCATGCAGAAACAGAAAATACTTATTGCAGGCCTAAAACTGGGAATTTGTTTCCTCAGCCTCTGTATCCTCTTTTAGCACTAGTTCACATCCTTCAGCAGGCTTTGTGGTAGAGATAAAGACCATACCAAATTGTCTTGAGAATCTTCATCTAATTTATAATCATCTAGCAACTACAAAGTATTTTGGTTACAGTTTGGAATGCAAATAATCCCATGCTCTACACGTATGTTAATCATAAAGGGCTACCGGTGTGCTAGTTCAAGGCTGTACCTCACCTCAGTAGGAAATGAATCCATATGTATTTCATAATAAAAGGATTGTAAATAGTGATGTTTTTCATGAGACTGTATCAAAATGGCACTGTACTTGAGGTTTTTAAAAGGGTGAGAACTAAAGCAAAGGATACAACCAGACTCTACCGATCTGAAATTCACAACCTATGTAAATATAACTCAGCTGTCAAAGGTAATTTGTACACCTCTCAGTGTGTAATTTTGATTACTTAAAATACAAATATTGCTAGCTTTTTCTTTCAGTTTTGGAAAGAAACTTGAAAAATAAAAGAGATTTAAGCAAATCTCACAGTTGGACTTCTCTGGTTTGTTTTTCATGTATGGAGCCTTAGGATCTGTTATAAAACAGGCATCAATAAATATTAAAGCAGGCTTCTATTCTTTTAAAGCTTCTAAAGAAAGTTATTTAGGGAGAACTTGGAATTTATGCTCTCTGACAGCTGAATCCTTTTACTCACCACCTTCCGCTGGCGGAAGCAATTCACTCATAAATTCGCCTGTCTCCACATCTTGAGCTTCATATCCTTATCATAGTTACTCTTTGCAAGTTTTGCAAATATTTTCACGGGGTTTTGTTTTGGTTTTCGTTATTTTTTTAAAATATTATCTAAAAATAGCAGGGTAGGCTGCCTCTTAAACCTGCCATGATTGTTTTGCATCTGGCAGTGGGAAGGAAGAGGTGTCTTGCAGTTAGTTGTTCCTTACAGCTCATTTTGCTGTCCATGGACAATGACTGATGTGACAGTGATTTGACAGAGAGGTAGGGAAGTATGTATTTTAAAGGGCCTTCCTTTAAGCCTAAAGGAAGGTGCTCTTTTTTCTGGCAGCCTCACTGTGAGGTTGGCCTCACCTATGGTCATGGAGCTGTGCATTGCTTGTGTCGGGAGGAAAAGTGGGTGGTAGCATGTGTAGGAGAATAAGTACAGAGTAGATGACGGATTGCAAGGGAAGATAAACCCTGTGGAGGAGAGTAAAGTGCAGTACAAAAAGGGAGGAAAATTCTGGGGGCACTTAGTATAAGGAATCATGAAAAGAGTGATGGAATAAGGCCAGGATGGCCAGCGCTTCTTTGGCTTTTTTCAGGCAGAGGCTGGATCCTCTGTGATGGTAATGATCATTTCTTAGGAATCTACAAGAGTCCCAGCTATGAATGCTGTTTCTGGTGTGTTAGTAAATTCTCCTGGTTTTAACCTTCATATACAAAATAACACTAGATCCACTTAGCAGTTTATGTAGTACTGAGCCAAACTGAGAAGCTGCACAGTGCAACTGAGTGCTTCTCAGAAGAAAAAAATATTTCAAAACTGTTGCAAAATTCCAGAATTTGGCTATCTTGTGCAGTATTTGCTTGTATGAGATACACACTTGGATTCAGCTGTACCGTGCTGACTGGGGAAGAAAACACTTGTCTCTGGGTTTGCATTACTTATTAAAAAAACTGAATACTGGCAAGGGTTGTGGAATTTACATCTCTGAAAGAAAAAGATTTGTATTCACAAGTATTTCTTTGTGCATACTTTGCTTCTGTCCTGGGGGATAAGAAAGATGACAGTCTCCTTCCCATGGTTGGTTTTCCAACTTTTCATACTGCATGACTAGGCTTTTGCATTTTTCCAGAAGGTGGACTAAAGCACTGCTTCTTTGATGCCTGGTGACACAGGTGATGGGAGAGACAGATGGTGTCTGATCTTGGTAACAGTCACTCTATGCCATTGCATCTCCCTGGTTTCAAAGCTTCTACTAGTATTCCTTACTAGCAGTTATGCAGCCTGAAGTTTTTCTAACTTTCTAGCTTTGAATTTATACCCTTCAAGAGAGCAGAAAGTTGTTTCTACCTGTTTCTTTGCCATGCATTACAGTTATACATGTCAAGGGGAGTGTTCACAGCTTTGAGCTTCCAGCTGTGCTCTGCCAAACTGACAGGAGCTGCATTGATTGCCTCTACAGTTGCCCTGGTTTTAGTCACCATAAATACAGGCATTATGGAAAACTCACTATGCTCCATTTTGTCATTATACATTGATGTAAAATTATCATCAGAATCTCCTAATGATGGATTTACTGATTATTTACCTCAGAAAAATTCTAGCAGTTTAACAGAGAGGTAGACCTGTGGTCACTTTAATCAGAATTTATTTATGTAACCAAATATTTCAGTTTTCTTTCTGCTTTACTTCTTCAGTGTACTTGTTTCTGAGCAAATTGTGGCTTTTTTCTTGGGAGTAATGGCTCAAAGTATTAGGAGACCTAACTTTTCAGAAATTCAAAGCATTCAGATCTAATTAAAGCTAGTGAATCCTGATGAAACTGAATTAATCTGGAAATCAGGATGTTGTCTGTGCCTTTTAAATTTTTTTAACTTTTCCTTCTTGTACGCATTGTGTTATGTAAAAATAGGTTCATATTAGATTATGAATGACCTCCCAGTGGATGTCAGTGAAGGACTTAAGATGATTTTCAGCACAGGGAAGGGAGGGGCAGGGGAGAGTAATTAAATTGAAGGCTAAATTAAAGGACAGGGTTCTAAGTGCACTTTCATCTCTATTTAAAGTTATGGAACAAAGTGAATCTTGCATAATTGGGCATGTAATGTTCACTGTAGTATGTTTCATTCCTTTTTGTAGCATGCAAAATTTTGCCCTAGATCATCAAGTAACGTCCCACAAGTCAAACTTATTAATGTGAAAAAGGACCTTTCTTGCAACCCTGTACAATAGGAATGAAATCACAGATTTCCATTTTGTATAACCAGAGCAATTCTCAGTCCACACAACAAAGCAGGCACTAAAGGATCCTGCCAGACCCTTTGTTTCCTTCAAAAGATAATGTAATTAATTTCAAATTTCATTGCCATTTTGCATTTACTGAGGTAGGTAGGCTAGACTAGGAATATAATGTGACTGTATAAAAACTCAGGATTTTCCTTTACTAGGGCTTATATTTGCTAATTCTATTTGAAAGTCAAAAAAATTTACTGGACTTTGGAAGTCTCCTCTGGAGTAGTGTCTGCTGTATGGTATTGTACATAACTGATAGCTTAAAGGTGTCCTGGCTGTATCTTAAAAAAATAAATAAAAAGGGAAATTAAAAAAAATAAAATCAAGAGTTAACAGGGAATTGATTTTTACATGGAGTCTTTTCAGTGACAAAAGGTAGCATTAGGAAAAGGATTAGCTCTCTGTATAAACAATGGCTCAAAAATGTTCCTTCATATGGCTGTTTTTCTCTGTACATGTGTCTTAAAATAAAACAGCTAAAGTGCATGGAACTCTAATAATTGAGCAATTGTTCCCTTTTTAAACACTTACCTGTAAAGCTGTTTGCTTGCCTCAGAGTATGTCCTACCTTGTAACTCGGATGAGTGGGCACTTTTTAATGTATTGGAGAGCAAAATCTGGAATTGCTTGTAGATGATGATAAACAGGAAGGATGAAAGACAAAAAAGCCTAGTAAGCTTCACTGAAAACATGATGCCTTAAAAACCAAAACAATTTATATGCTCTGCTACAAACAGTTGGATTTGATCCAAAATACTTACCAAGACAAAAAAATAGGAAAAAAAGTCTAAGTTACAGGTTCAGCTTGGGCAAGTCACAGTCTTGTGTGGGTCTTTTTTTAAGATAAATGATTTATAGAAATAAGTGAGATTTCTAAATCTTTTAACCTTGCCTTTGATAATTCAGTAAAGTATGTGTAAACACTGAAAATGTCATTGCCCATCTTCTACTCAGCCACCTTACTTAAGATCTGCGGGTGAGATTCCTTGCCTTTTCCTGCTTAAACCCCGGTCCTCCCAAAGACATCTTGGTTGTGCTTAGAGAACTTCTTGCTTCAGCTTCCCCTTAGTCTTCTTACATCTGTGTTTTTCAGGTACTGCCCCTTTCCTTTTTAATGTTACTAATGGCTTCTGTCCTGGGTTGACACCGGCTGGATGCCAGGCACCCACCAAAGCTGCTCACTCATCATCCTGTGCAGCTGGACAGGGGAGAGAAAATTTAACAAAGAGTTTATGGGTAGAGATAAGAACTGGGAGAGATCACTCATCAAGTATCATCATGGTTGAAGCAGGCTCTAATTAGACATGTGAACTGAAAACGTTACTAACACAATCAGAAGAGGATAATGAGAAGTAAAAAAAGCCCTTGAAAACACCTTCCCCCCACCTCTCCCTCCTTCCCAAGCTCTACCTCCTACCTCAGTGGTGCAAGTCAACAGGGAATGGGGATTATGGTCAATTCATCAGCCATGGTTTATGCTATTCCTCAGGGAGAGGAGTCATTCCCCAGCTGCACTGTGGGGTCCCTCCCATGGGAGACAGTTCTCCATGAACTTCTCCAATGTGAGTCCCTCATGAGCACCAGCTCTCACTGACCTGCTGCAGTGTGGGTCCATCCCACGGGCAACAATCCTCCCAAAACTGCTACAGCTCGGGTCACTCTTCCACAGGGTGCAGTCCATCAAGGAGAGGCTGCTGCAGCATGGGAGCAGAGCCTCTTCTCTCTACAGTTTTCTCAGGGGGTCACAGCTTCCTATAGCATCCATCTGCTGTGGCATGAGGCTCCTCCACAGGGTGTGGGTGGATCTCTGTGTCCCCATGCATCTCCATGAGCTGCAGGAGTACAGCTGCTTCCCCATGGGCTGCACCAGGGGCTGCAGGGGAATCTCAGCTCTGGTGCCTGGAGCAGCTCCTGCCTGTCCTGGCCTCGGTGTTTGCAGGGTTGTTCCTCTCACATATTCTCGCTCCACTCTTTCCTACTTAAAGCTGGAACTGTGCTGCCACCTGTGTTTTGATTTCTTCTTAAATATGTTATCATAGAGGCATTACCACAATTTGTAATTGGGCCAGCCTTGGCCAACAGCATGTCTGTCTTTGGAGCTGCCAGGGGTTGGCTCTGCTGGATGTGATGGAAGCTTCTAGCATATTCTTCCACAAGCCACCCCTGTAGCTCACCTGCTGCCAAAACTAGGCCATGCAAAATGAATACACCTCCACTTACCCTCCTGCTGGATAACCTCGACGTATTACAGTTATCTTATACTGCCGTGTGTCCTCTTACCACTCACCTCGGTGTCTCAGGCAGTGGTGGCACAGTGAAAATCTAGTATCTTGTGCCCTGCTGCAAAGGACGTGTTTTTTTCATCACCGGCCCAAGTGTGCAGGCCTCAAAACCTATTTATAATCTTGTAATTGATGAATGCACTCACTACTTCTAGAGTCTTCACCTAAAAGAGTGGTTGTAGGAAGACAGAAGGAGTGGAGACTTCTGGAAGATGGTGTGAACACTTTCGTTTATTAGGACAGGCATTTCCAGGTCTGAGAGTAATAGCTGATTCAGAGACACAGTGACTTTCATGGGACTGTCTCCAGCAGTTTCACTGTTGAAGTGTTTTCTCCCTTAATTTTTGTATACAGTGCATTAGCTCTTACTTTCCGTAGCTTTATTTCTACCCCCTGCACACCACACACCTTGAGTGAGTTAGTAGCATTACAGGAAACTTCACTAAAAAAGTTACTTCTCTAAGATCCCAAGTGTGGGAGGTACAGCAGATTTGTGTAACAATACTTACTATTAATGCTGCACTTCTCATGTTCATTGCTATGTGATCTTAGTCTTAGCAATTCTTGTTATCTTTGCTTATTGTTCATTAAAAAGGTGGGATTTTCTTTGCCTCTATTGAAAGAATCGACTAGAGTCAAGTTTTGTGCTTGAAGCATAACTGACAGTACAGAGTATTTACACTTGGAATTCTAGATTGAAATGATTGCTTTCAGTTATTGCTCACTTGCCCTGTAATGTGTGTCTTGTTTTTAAGAATATGATTTTCACCAATTAATACATTTTGTATCCAAATTTAGATACACAGACAGCTGTAGAAATGCTGTAAGATCAGTGCTACTTTTGGCAGTACTTTGTTTGCTTTCTCTTCTACTTCTTGGTTCCCTCTTCTCTCTGCAGTATCATTTATTTCTCCGCTGAAACAGAAGAATGTACTCCGTCACTTCTCAGCAGCTCTGCAGCCTGTGGAGCGTGTGGGCAGTCTCTGTATGCAGCATCCTGGAAAATGTGCGTTCTCTTGAAATGATCTGCTGAAAAGCACGTACTTGTACAGTTGTTCCAGCCTCCCTTGTTGCATTGCTCTCAAGGGCTGAAATGCTCGGTCTCTAATACTCCCTGGGGTCTCCATTTCATCTGCCAAAGAAACGCTACCTGCTGCAGTTATCCAGTGACCCCAGAAGAGCAGGGACACTGAAGATGGCTCTGTGTGCTTTTTATGCTGTTTGGGGTTTGTTGCTAGAAGTGGCAATAGCATTTGGCCCAGTACCAAGGATCACTTGGGAACACAAAGGTAAGGACAGAAATTTAAGTACTGTAATATGGGACATTGCCACATCCTCAGGGTTTCTGTGGGATTTGAAACTCACTGAGGCTTTAGGTTCTTTCAGCCAGTTTGCTGTGAATTTGGTCAAGTGTTGGTACTTTGCTCACCTTATGAAGTGCTTAGAACCAGAATATTCAAAAGTCATTCATGTACTGAGTTGATTGATTTTTGGTTCCTTCAAGCAGGGCAAAGACGAGTGATAGAAATCAGAGGATCCTTTAACTTTTGGTTTAGTAATTTAGCCTGGGTCTGAAAAGAACTTTAGAGCAAAGTCTATAGAGTCTATTTGTGAATATATGCTTTTTTTCCCCCCTATTTTCTGCTCCTCCCCCCCATTACCCATGTGGCATGGATGTTTTAAGAAATTTTGTCTCTGGGTCCTTATTAACATTAGTAAGTAGCAATTGATTACTTATCCAAGTGTGCAGTAACTGAACAAATGCAAACAAATACATTGGCTGCATAATGAAGCAATCTTAAATAAGGATGTTAAAATCTGAGCAGACATTCTGTAGGAAAAGATAGATGGAGATTCAGAATGTAGTAGGAATAAGCAGATTATGAGATGACTGTAGGAAGTGTTTTTCCTGATTATTGGTATAGCAGTTAGTTCCTGATACAACCTTTCAGGAAGGGTGGCCTAGACAGGGCCTGTAGTTGCTGCTTAGAGTCATTAATGCTTCTATCATGTAGTTAAAATTTGGCAAAGTGCCATTTAATAGTATAATAAGGTACTGCCAACTCACATCCAAATTAGTCAAAATAAATGGAGTTTATTTTCATTCCTGCTATTTCTCTCTCTGTCTGTCTGCTCAAGATCATTGCATTTAAATGTTGGAAACCTGTTTTGAATAGGAGAGGGAATTTATTCAGCAGAGTGGTATGAACCAGTTCATCCATTTTGGGAAAACTTTCCTACCAAGTAAAAGATTGCAAAATTACATACTTGAAGATCTAGTTTAAAATGAATGTTTCTGAGTGCTACAGTTGGAAATGTGCAATTACTAATGATAGAATTGGAAGTAATAGTACAATGTTTTCATCGGTATTGTAAAAAGCCATGCTTAACTAATCTTCTGTCATCATGTACAAAAGCTTTCAGTTATTTTTACATTAGAGCTGTACATTCAGAAAAAATATTCTTTTGTATTAAATCAGTTTGTGTCATCTTTCTTCAAGCCATTTTGGTCCATTCTGCATGCTTCCTCATTCCACTGCCTTTTCTGTCATGTCTCCCTCTTTTTCTTATCTTACTTCTATTCATCTTGATTTTTTCCCTCCTGCTGTTATTTTGTGTGTATGTTGTGTATTTCACCTCTGGTTTTCACTTCAGAATGAGCCGCAAATGGCTTGTTTACATGCATCTTCTTTCTGTTATGTCAATATGCTAAAAAGTTGTCTTAAGGTGCAGGATATTTTGTTAAGACTTGTTCAGGGTAGTTGCAAGGTGACTGGCCTGATTTTCCACAGATTGGTATATGGAAAGGAAAAGGTAAGGAACAATCTGACAGTGGATGTGGAAAATGGAAGTTTAGAAAAAGCAAGTAGAAAAATAAAGGAAGAAGTGGGTCACTTACAGGGATCACTGCAAGAGGAAATACTGAGCATCTGAAATTGAATGAGAAAGTTGGGACAAGGGATTTTGATGGTGGAAGCTGCTGTTTCTGCTGAATCGAGCTTCTGCGGGGTCCCTCGTCTTTTACCTGTGTCTGAACTAACCTTTGTTGTTTTCAAGTTTTCCAACAGCTGTTAGACTACTTAGAAAAAATTACTCATGAGCTTGACCTTAAGTAATTGTGTTTCTTCATGAGGTACTATTTTTTTTCCATTTTAACAGAGGTCCAGCTAATACATTTTAATGAATCAAAAGTGTCAAACTATTCAACCTTGCTGTTAAGTGAAGACAAAAACGTTCTATATGTAGGAGCCAGGGAAGTGATCTTTGCCTTAAATGCAGTGAATATTGCTGAGAAGCAGCACGAGGTATGCTTTTTAATACATTATAATCTGTGTAAAAATTGTGCTCCAAGTTTGACTTAATTTCCTGATATCAGTAGCAGTGCATTTTAGACAAATATGTACCTAAAAGAGAAATTGCTCTGTATGGTCTGCTCCAGTATTATTTCTGGAAGATTTTACAGAGTAAAAAGAGAGTTAAGAAAGGAGAAGCTGGATATAAAAAAGTAGAAGTCTCCTTGGGTGTTTTCGTCTTGGGGGCAGGATGCTGGATGAGAGGGACTGTGGGTATCATCTGTAGCGGTAGTTCTTACATATTTTCTTAGTATCAGGAGTGGGCCATTTTTTGTTAATGTGAATGAAAAAGTAATCTGAAACAGGCAAAGCTGGGACTTGCTTGGAGCAGGCTGCAGATGTGCTGCAAATGAAGGCCCTCTCCTTAATTTAGTCTCATCTTCTGTTTTGTGTCTAGGTGTGTCTGCACAGCAAGTGGTGGTGCAGACAAGTCTAATCAGCTTGCTCAGAGAAGTACTTTGAATATGTTTGTGCTAGTGTCTCAAAGTAGATTAGTCCAGGCAGAAGTCTGCTAATGTTATATTGCTTCCAGGTCCTTCCCAGGCTCCTGCTTTTCATCCCATCAGCAACACAGACTGACATGTAGACGTGCAGTGTGAACTACCACCCAGGGTGCTTTAGAAGATGCTTATATGATTTTTAAATCTGAAGAACATGTTCATGGGTGGTGGTGGGCACTTTCACCACCATATAAAACACAGGTGTAATGTTGTACTCCGTATAGTGTAACTTAGTGCAGTAAATTTTCTTTGATTCCTTTCCCCTAAGTGTTTTTTATTCAAATGTTAATGAAATAGAGAAGTACTTCAGATTGAAAAAAATACTTAAGCCAGTTACAGTTGCATTTCCCTAATGCATATGGTGATGAAAAGTTCATTAGCCATTTGTGGGAAACCATCATTATGAACCCAGAAGACGGTAGCTTAGTTCTGCTTAAGGCACATGGATTTGAAAATGTCACTTCCCTGGGAAAACATGGGGTTTGAACTTTGAATGCTACTTGCTGAATGTCTTGCATTTGGTCTAGATAGGATTTCCTTTTCTTGTGTGTGTTACTGCAAGATTTTCAGACCTTGCATTGAATTAAAGTACTTTGAATGTGCTTTTTTGTTGCATGTTTTTTCACTTAGTTACACTGGAAGGTCACAGAAGATAAAAGGACTAAATGTGCAATCAAGGGCAAATCAGAACAGGTATGTACTTTTATTGAGTTTTGAGAAAGGTCTTGCACATTTTACTTCAAGAGGAGTGACATTAAAAGAAGAGTCTTCAACTGTTTGAAATTAAAATTTTGAAACAAGCACCTAATTTTTTAAATTCACTTGAGTGTTAGAAATTGCAGCATGCTTAGTCTTTTTTCTTAATTCCTTATTTTTGTTGTTGAATATTATTTGAATGTTTGAAAATCTGAACACACCCTGATGTGTGCTTAATGCTAATGGTTTTCCATTAAGATGATAAACCAGTACTGCTTTCCCTGAAATAATTGATAGCAACTCTTTTGTTTTGTTATTGCAATAATTCCTTCACAGCATTTGATTTTACAGAGTGAATGATTAATTTTGTGTGCTTTGCTTTAGGGCATAGGGGTTTTTTTATTAGGCCAGTGTATTTTTTCACTTACTCTGTATATGTGTGTTGTGTTGCTTGGTGGGTGTGCCCCTTGTGGTGTGACTCAGCTCAGGCAGCACCCGAGCAGCCAGACCTCCTGTCAGCCTGGGCAGGGTCTCCCGGTGTTTCTGGCAATCACTGACTCCTTGTGACTGCCAAGGCACAGGCTCGCTTGCTTGTCTTGCCTCTCTGGGGAGACTGTTTACTTGAGGTAGTTGACTGTGTGTGGATGTACCTTTCTGTTTGTGTAACACCACTTGATTTAATGATGCAGTAAAGCAGGGATTTGTTGGGCAAGACTGATGGTCAGGCCTTCAGCACAGGTTTGAAAGGAGAAGTCTGCAAGTCCTCTGAATACAAAAGCAGATCTGCTCTGCACTTGGAGGGATTTGGTCCTTGAACGTGCAGCCTGTTTAGTTCTCATTTAAAAAAAAAAAAAAACCAACCCAATGCTGCATCCAGGGCTGACAGTTACCCTGCATTCATGTGGTTCATCAGGATGGGAGTGGGCTGTCTCCCTTTGAGTAGCTATTTCTTTTCCTTGACTGACCACTGATGACCATCAGTACGTTAGTCGAACATGAGGTGTGTTTCTTCCTTGTCTACCTCTGCAGGATAGGATCAGAGAATGTTATTTTTGTTTTACGGTTCAGTTGGAGTTGCTACTAATAATACTGATACACAGCTGTGTATATGATGAGTATGGGATATAAGTTTCTCTTGTGCATTATATTAAGCAGACCTGTGTGTACATCTCCAGAAGTCCTCTCAAGAATTATTGGTGGGGTATATTAGACCCCATAGATATGTACTTCGATAGAGCACTGAAATTATTTTCTTTTATTTTCTCCTGCTCCCAGTTTAGCAGCTCATACTTAGTGCCAGCCATGTTTTTTTCCTCACTTTACTTCTAACCTCCTACTAGTCACATATTGTAGGTAGCTATGATGTTTTGGACAGTGCAATAGTTTCAAAAGGGTCAAGGAATGAAGCCACTACTATTTCTTACACTTAAATGGCCACCCCCACCCATCAGCACTACGCAGTATAATGCCAGCAGAAAGCATTCAGTACAGCTGTTCAAGGGACTTCTCTGGCAGAAAACTGGTTTTTACACTCTTCCCCCCTGTTTTTTTCTCCCACACAGTCACAGAAATATTTAATTTGTCTCATAAGAAGGAATAGTAGGGTCAGTGCTTGAACTTGCTTAAGAAGTTTGTAGAACAGCAGTTCAGTGGAGAGATCTGGCAGTGTACCAGCAAGAATTAAGGGGTGTTACTGATACTGGTTTTTTCCCCCTCTCTCTTAAGTGGTTATTTAGAGTCATTTTACTTCATTATTATTCTGAATTTTTATTGTATCCTTTATTAAGGATTCTGGGCAAACTCCTTGTTCTGTTTCAGAGCTAAAGATATTGCGGAGCTTCCTTGAACAGTATCAAGGACTGGAAAAAAAGAAAAAGACAGCTATAGGTGACAAAGCTTTGTAGCTAATTTAAGGGTATTAGAGATTTTGCGCTTAACAAACAACCTTGGCTGTCACTATTTCATCTAGATGTTCAAGAGATGACAAAGTCTAAAACTCACTTCATGTTTAACTAGTTGTTTCTTAGGACTTGGAGATGTGTTTGGAGTTTGTCCTTCCATAAAACAGCTTGGGATGGACTCTGCTGAGCACACTGTCCTGCTAGGACACTGAGGCTGCATACTACTGCCTGTAGGAAACCTGCAGGATTAAAGCTTCTGGAGATTGTAGGGAGATGGTGTCCCAGTGTCAAGCAAGTGTCACCCGGGCTTGCCAGTGTAATGTAGCATAAGTAGTGGCAATGGATAATGTTGTTTGTTTATGTTGGAATGTGGAAGCTATGGTTTATCGGACTAGTCCTTTCCTCATCCTCTATTACAGACAGAATGTCGTAATTACATGCGTGTCTTGCAACAGCTGAATGATACTTTCCTCTATGTGTGTGGAACTAATGCATTTCAGCCAACTTGTGATTACCTGGTAAGAAATGTACATGTTTTGACCCAGCAACAGCTGTAACTTAAAAGCAGTTCAGGTAAACAATGATTTACTCTTCTTTCCCAAAACTGTTGCATCTTCACTGCTGGCTGTAAGGTTAGGAGCATTTGTTGCAGTGTCCCATCATAATGGCAGAGTATACTGCTCCTTTTTCAGAGTGCTTAATGAATTATTGATTCATCTTGTCTGACTGCAGATTTACTTTTTCTTAGCTTTTATAGTTCTTCATGTGTTGTGTGTTAGCATGAAACCAGTTACTAAAACAGAAATGCCACTCACTACTCAATCTCCCTGAAATTTCTCAGATTCCTGTCTCTGCTCCTGGCTGTGCCAAAGATGCGTAGTTCTGAGTCCTTCAGAGCAAAGTCTTGGCACAAAATTAAAACTCCCTTTTCTCTCCGCTAACTCTTGTATCATTTTCCTTATTGCAGCTCTTAGTAATTTGAAAATTGAGAAGTCATGTAATTCTTTGTACTTTCAGCTTCCAGTGCTTTCATTACATAGTATAACTGATTACTTCCCCAGTACTGTGGCTACATTTCAGCTTTCTGATCCTCATTTTCCTGATTTGTAAGGGATTTATAAAGGAGCAGCCAAAGTACTCTGTTGCTTTTTAAAGTTGGATTATGCCCTATCACAAATTTACCATCATCTCAGAAAGCTTTCTTGATTTCTAAGACTCTCCACTTTTTTCAAGCTAATTGAATAATTGCCAGTTCTTCCTATGTATCAGTTAACTTTTCTGCCTTTCTTGCTGTCTAGCTTTTTTGGGTTCTCTTTCTTGAGATCTCTCTGGATTTAACTTTTCATCTTTTGCTTTTTTCTTCTTCCACCCTCACAAATAATAGGATCACATTTTTTCTCTGTCTTTGGGACTCAATAAGATTTTCTGAAAACACATATGGCTTCTATAATTTTACACAAAATGCTTTTGATGCTATAGACCATTTAGTGTTTAGTTTTTAGCTAACTTTGCGTAAGTTGAGTGGCCGAAAAAAAGTGCTAATAGTTTTGTGGTTTTCAACAGAATTTAATTTCATTTGAATTTGGAGGTAAAAATGAAGATGGTAAGGGCAGATGTCCATTTGATCCTGCTCAAAGCTACACATCTGTTATGGTTGGTAAGTTTAGACTTCACATTCCTTGTTCTTATGTTTAAAAATGTATCTTTTCCACTGTCACTCTCCAGTCTGTAATTATCAAAATAGTGGCTTGCATCCATATTTTTTTTGTCTGTGTTGTATATCTGTATAGATGTTAAAATACTTACGTAATCAATGTAAGCATGTTTCTTAAAAGGAGAACTTCAAACTCCTGGTTGTTTTGGAAGCATTTCTAAAATGCTAGTTTTCAAACTGTGTTTCTAAATGTTAAATATTCTTAGTCTTGGTTGTCCAAATGTAGTTAGACTGCCCTTGTAGTATCAATTACAGTAATTTCAGAAATACCATGAGCACTATTCTTAGCTGTCCTGAAGGCATACTGCAGAATAGGGAAGAGAGATATTTATTGCAAGTATACTTACTACATGGAAACCACCCAATCTTAATTTGGGGAAGCCAGAATTTTTGTCTTTTACCTACATGTCTCAAGATCATAAAAGAGAAGCTCAACATTGCATGAAACAGGAAATGAGAAAAAAAATAACATGCTCCCTTCATTGTGCCTAAATCTGTACAAATCAAGTTTGAATAATGGTTGCATAGAAAGAGAGGAAAATAATTCTAGACTTCTGGTGCATTTAAGTAAATTTGGATGTTTTATGAGAAACCATGGGTTTTCATGTTAAATGTTAAAGTGCCACAAAAACAACGTTGACTTTTTTCAGTCTCATGTTAGAGCAATAATAATAATACTAAACCCAAGTGTGGAAGTGTTAGCTTGAGAATGATTGACAGAAATGTGAACATAGAAGATGTGTCTAGGGCAATTCAGAGGAATCTGAGTTTACTTTTTCTTGTGGGAAGTTAAAGCTTACATAGACTCACAAAATATTTATGTACCCTTTTTGGTATCCAGTCCATAAGTTCTAATATATATGGTTTTGTGTTGAAGATGAGGAGCTTTATTCTGGGACTTCCTACAATTTCTTGGGAAGTGAACCTATTATTTTACGGCACTCTCGCCAGAGCCCTCTGAGAACAGAGTATACGATACCTTGGCTTAATGGTAAGTGAGCATGAAACCTGGCTCAAACAAGTCACTTTTTCTTCTTCAGCATTGCACATACAGAGTTTGAGTGTCTTACCTGGGTAAGGAGCAGTTGTCTGGTGTCTCAAAGAGATGAATTTTCTTATACTGGCATACACTGTTAGCGTGTCCCCTCACGCATTCCATCAAGAGATTGTATTTTGAAATTTCAGGATTTTTATCAGCACTGATGATGAAAACAGCTTCAGAATATACATGTTTCCACTTGATGTTAATGGTTTATTTCTTATCTGCTTGTTCATCCTTGCAGTAATGCAGCTGAATTATGATATGGTAAGGAATGGAATAGTTTTGGTCTTGAATTGGTTCTTAAATGGAGCTGAACATGGTTCTTGACACTTTAAGTTCCTGAATTTCAAAATTCACTGATTTTGTGAATTCTCAGAGGCTTGAGGCTTTGTGCCAAAAAGGACCAAAATCATGACCACTGTCCAAAAAGTATAGGATTCTGGGTTTTGTAATACATGTTGTAATGGCACTGTCATTTTAGTGCTTCAGCTAATAGCTGAAATAGAAGAGGGGCAGGCAGGGGAGGGTTATCTCTCCAGGCCCATTAGAAAACCACATTTGAGTGTGGGCTGAAGAATGCTGAAGTAATGAGCGATCAGATCATAGAGGCCTCTCAGGTATCTTAGTGCTTTCACATAGCTTTTTTGGAGTTCTGGGGTTTTTACCTGTTTCTGGTTGGGTTTTTTTGTGGTTTGGGGTTTTTTTTTTAGAAATCCTATTCATATTATAAACATCAAACTGTAAAAATAGGTCAGTGAGTAGAGAGGAGGTAAATGCAGTGTGAAGTTTGAGTGAAAGACAACCTCTGAGGGTCTTTGAGGGAATCAAGTTAGTCACATATATAATAGAAAATTCTTCTGTTTGTATCTTTAGAGCCCAACTTTGTTTTTGCTGATGTGATAAGAGCAGATCCAAACAGCACAGATGGAGAAGACGACAAGATATACTTCTTTTTCACTGAGGTGTCTGTGGAGTATGAATTTGTTGGAAAATTGATGATTCCAAGAATAGCTAGAGTATGCAAGGTGGGAGATAGTTCAGTTTACTTTGACTATATCTCATAGGATCTTGTGTGTGCATGTGAAAAAGCATTCATTATTCTGGACTTAGTGCGAGGTAAATGGAGGTGGTTGAATTTGGTAAACTGTAATGAATGAGCCGTTCCAACCAGTTCATCAGAACTGAGAAGGGCTAATGGTTGCTTTCTAAATAAATAGTTGATTTAATTTTGCACAATTGTTGAAATTTCAGCACATCTGGGGGTTCTTCTCTTCTCTGGGAGAAAACAAAGCAACCATGACAAAACCCAGCAAAAGAAAAAGTGTTACTCCAGTTTTCATTGTTAGTTTCTTTAAACAAGTACAGCTCCCTGTGAAGAAGTGACTTGGGTTTAAGCTGAGCAGAAAGGATATGTGTCAAGTGACTTTGAAGTAGCTGTATGCAAACATAGCTGTAGCTGTGTCCACCGCAAAATAATTCTTTACTGTGGTATAGCAGATGGGACTTCCATGAAACTGCTACAGATGCCAGAGCCTGAAGGGAAATGGTCACCAGCAGCCTGATTCTGTCACACTTGCTGTGCTTAAGCCTCAGTGTGTTAAGCTGATTCAAGTACATTCTCAGGAATGCTGGTTAAAAGTCTTGCTGATGGAAGTTTTTTCAGCAGAAAACGTTTCTTTAACTAAAAACCTTTTCAGTGGAATGTATCAATTTCCTTTTTTTCCAACAGGAAATTTACCTGGCTGTTTCATTTTTATGAGGCTGAAAGTTTTGACTTTGCTGTTTTGTATTTAAACAGGGAAGTCAAAACAGCAATAACAAGTTAGTGCCCTTGAGATTTCCATTAAACAAGGAGCTGGAGGCAGGTTTAGATGGGGCTTACTATTGTGGCACTCTGCCCACTGACAGCTTGTGCACACTTTAAAAGGGAAGTATTAAGGAATATGAGAGCTTCATTTATTATATTATGTATTTCAGGCTGTTGTTTGAAAGAGAAATCAATGGCAGATTGCAAATCTAAAAGCATTTACACTTAATTGTTTTAATAAATTTTGCAGATTTCCTTTAATACATTGCATACACCATTGGATAATGAATGGAAATATTAAATGGAAATATTAATATTGTTTCAATATGCCCTTTTATAAGAGAAGTATCAGAGCTACAGCTCAATTATCAAATATTTTGAAATATATTTCTAGTCATTATATCTTAACTTAAGCCTTGGTACCTGCAAATCTTTAATAAAGGTGGTAACTGCTAGAGGGATTTTACCATTGCTGGATTTCTTCTAATGAAATTATCAGTGTCAGGCAAGTCTTAAGATATATGGCAGCATTAAAATTTAAATCAGCTTTGATGTCACAGAACAAATGCAGTATTACATATTTCTCTTAAAGGATAGTATAATACTTCCATACTTGTTGTACTTTTTTCCTAATGAACACCATCCATCTCAGTTTTTCCACGTGATGAAGTAGTATGGGTCTTCTCTAATATTTCATCTTCCCTTCTTCCCTTCTTTTTGTGATAGAAATAATTTTGCATTATTTTTGTTGAACCAGTTTTCCTGTGGTTTTCATACTGTTTTGTTTGTGCATGTCTTAACATTTTTTATGTTGACATAGATGAAATATTATAAAACACCAGGCCTTAGTAATTGCATGCTATATAGCAGTGGTTCTTAAATGCAAAAATGCTGCTAGTTTTCTTCACAAACACCTTCTTATTTTTTTTAATACCATAAGAGGGACCAAGGAGGATTAAGGATCTTGCAGAAAAAATGGACTTCATTTCTCAAGGCCAGACTGATTTGTACCATCCCTGATAAGAATTTAATTTTCAATGTTATCAATGATGCTTTTATTCTCAAATCTCCGACTTTGAAGGAACCAGTGATATATGGAGTCTTCACCCCACAACTGTAAGTGTGACACAGTCTTTTCCTGGATAAGTACCTTTAATCTCAATTGGTTACTACAAGAAAATCATACTTACTCATATGTTTTGTTGAGTTGTGGGTTTTTTCTCTAATTTCTTCCTGAATTAATAGGAATAATGTGGGATTGTCAGCAGTGTGTGCATACAATCTGTCTACTGTAGAAGAGGTTTTCTCAAAAGGAAAATACATGCAGAGTGCTACAGTGGAACATGCTCATACAAAGTGGGTACAATACAATGGGGAAATTCCGAATCCTCGACCTGGTGCGGTAAGTTTGTGTAGTCTTGGGTCTGATGGTTTTTTAATGCTCAGGAAGAAACAAGCTAGGGAATACTAGTAACCTACTAATGATTCATTTGTTTGCCCTCGCCTGGTTACTTCTTGTAAAAGCTTCATAGAAAAACACTCAAGTGATATGTTCTGATCATTTTATCTGGGAATCAAAGTCCTGGGGTTTTGGGGTTTTTTTTAATTTCAAATTAAATTATTTGCTGGTTTTGTATTTCATTATTTTGTTAATAACTTTCTCGTTGTGAAATAGAACTCATTTTACACCAATGACATGATGACATGAACTTTTTAGTTCAGATGAAAAGAAGTATAGCAACTGTTGCATTGTCGCGGTAGAATCAGCATGTTTATCTAATGTAGTGCCCTGCTTTGCAAACTCAAACTTTCCTAGATCTCTTTCAGACTTTTTTTACTTCCTTATGTTCCTTACAGTCACACTGTTGCTAGCATTGGAAGAGGTGATAGTTAAAAGTACTGAAGGTGCATGAGAACACAAAGGAATATTTTCCTAGAATGTATTTTGGACCCAAACAAAAATGTAGTCCAAGGCTCAGGGATTAGTACATTCCTGAGGCCAAAATGCTGTGAGACCTGAGGATCTTCCTTGGTACAATGAGTATAGTGTACAGGTGTGGTTACTGGCCAGAATAATGTGGAGAAGGAAATGCGTGCAATTGCTGTTAATTGTCTTCATTTTATACAAGTAAATGATACAATTTGGTTGTCTTTTTTCTTTTTCATCCTCTCCCTGTCCCCACTTCTAGTGTATAAACAATGAAGCCAGAGCATCAAACTACATGAGTTCTCTGAATTTACCAGACAAAACGCTGCAGTTTGTTAAAGAGCATCCTCTAATGGATGACTCAGTGACCCCAATGGGAGACAGACCTCGGCTAGTAAAGCGAGATGTGAAATATACACAGATTGTAGTTGACAGAGTCAGAGCACTCAATGGCACCATCTATGATGTTATGTTCATCGGTACTGGTGAGTTCTGCAAAATACCTGGTTTTGGTGATGCACTGATTCTTTAGTTTTCTTAGAGAAACTCTTGAGATTTCTATGTTTACAGTCCAGACAGACTCAAAGCACTCAAAAGTGCCTCATTAAAAACATCAGAAGGCTGCAAACATCAGCTCCTTGTTACACAAAACTCTCCCATACCTTCTCTCTGTATCTCCCAAGAGCAGCTCCACACAGCTCTGGCTCTGTCTCTCTTTCTCCTTCTGTTCTGGCTCGCTCCTTCCTGTCCCTGGCACAACCACCTGACCCTGTCTGTCCTACGTACAGCAGCTCACCCTTTCTGGCCCTTGCACGACCTCCCGTCCCTGGGTCTTCTCAGCATGGCCAGCAGGCTCCAACTGACTCGCTCCCAGCTAACTCACTCTTTATCAAGCCCATGGCTGTGAGGGCAAGACTGTTACCACTCTTGGATAATTAACACAGCTGCAACATATCAAGAGCAAGACTGCCTTCAGCAGCATCTCTGTCTCCCCACAAGCTAGTGTAAAAAAAATAGTAAGGTGGATTGTCAGCAGTAAGTGGACAATCTTAGGTGCTTTTTGAAAAAGTATTACAGGAAAAGAAACTGCAAAGCTTCAGTGAGTTCAGCAAAACCATATAATCCCCAAATGATCATTCGGTGTACCAAATGTTATTTCTTGCTCAGAAGTCCTGATAATGGCAAATTTAACGATCGCCTCTGACACAGAGTTGTTCTGCTGAACAGCAAGCAGATTATTGAGACAGTTTATAGCAATTGTGAAGGTTTTACTCATGCCTTTTTATTTCAAGGATCTTACTTAAACTTATTCCTGTGTTGTTTCAGATCGAGGAGCCCTGCACAAAGCTATCAGCTATGAAAATGGAATGCATATTATTGAAGAAACACAACTTTTTCCAAATTTTGAACCAGTCCAAACTCTCTTGCTTTCATCCAAAACAGTAAGTGGTATCAGTGTCACAGCATTCATCTCCTTTTGCTCTTTCACAAAACTTTCTTTGTACCATTTTGTGACCTTGTGACAAGGAGACCATCACTGTGCATAGAGTCAAAGGCTGCATTTGTAGCTCACCGGGCTGCAGCAATCACATATGCCTGCTGCATTTCAGTATGTTTGGTAGGTGGCAAGCTTCTGAAGGTATTTAGACCTTCATGGGGAATAGCTGGAGGAGCACAAGTATGCAGGTCTTCACTTGGTTTCCATATGCAGAAACAGGAAAGTGTAAGGTGTTTTAAGAAGCCATTTTCAGGTTTGGAGTGATGTAAAAAACCTGACCCCTTGTGGCCACTGCAGATCTGTGAGGGAAGATCCCTGGGGCTGAGGTTAGCAGAGGAGTGGAGTGCAGTTCTGAGGAGATAGATGTAAGAAGAGAGAACAGTCTTCTAGCATAGAGGCTCATAATAGCCTCTGTGCTAGAAGTAATTGATTTCTGCTGTCCCAAATCTTGCAGACCTCTGCATTCTGGTTGTGTCATGAGAGCAGTCACATTGCTACAGCAGTGGATGAGGACCTCTGGTGAGGTCCTGTCTGCCTAATGGGGCACCAGTTGCAGCTCCAGCTGGATGGCACAAGAGCTGCTGCACGCTGCAAACATGGCAGCTGTCCTGCAGTGTTTATCAGTTGCTTGGTTTAATCCTAGAGTGCTTTTATGACCACAGGAGGATGGTCACTATGTGTAGTTCGTACATGAGTTGGGTTCCTGCCCCTAGTTACTCAGACATTCTTATCCATGCATATATCTGTCTATTCTGAAAGTCACTTGTGGCAACAGTGAGATTTTCTGGGTTTCATAGGGAATGAATGCTTCTTTTGAAGTATCTAGTAGTAATACCAGCATTCAATAGCTACCTAGTGATACATAAGTGCTCTGCAGCTTAGGGACTTAGGAATACTTTGAAACAGCTTTTATGTTTGTGTGATTTTTAATAAAATTTTGCATGTCAACATGATCAGCTCAGTGGAACAGAGCTTTATGCTGTAATTTTTAAAAGCTCATCCTGCATGCTTATTTATCCTTTCATGCTTATAATAGAAAGAAAGGCCAGAGTATGTTTTTGCTAGACAAACAAAAATCGGGATTAAAAACGTCTGTGCTTGGTTTTCTGTAAACATGTTTGTACTATTTTTGCATGAAACATCACACTGACAAGTCACATATATCTGTGCAGATATGTGTTATATGTGTGCATACATACATACATACACTCACACAAAGTATCTGCAAAATCTGCAAAGTATCTGCAAAACCTGCAAAAAAAAAGTTTCAAATTTCTTGCTTTAACAGGAAGGTTTGGAATTTTCTCTGTCATAGAAGATAATGATAGCTCTTCCAATATGTATGCTAATGCCTATTCTTCTAGTTGTGGGATCATTTTTACACTCGCTTAATTATGATTTGCTTATTTCAGAAGAATGCGAAGTAAGAGATGGGCATTAAGCCTGATACCAAATTTACATCATGTAGCAATTTCAGCGCACGCTTGGAAGGCTGCTGTAGCAGTAATGGCATTCAATTTATTCCCTCTGTCCAGGTGCCACATACTCACTGAAGTAATGCTGCCCAGTACATTCCCATAAAACCAGAGGTCCTTGTCAGTGATGGAGAGTGGGAGGTTGGGTCAGCTGCCAGAGTCATGGTAACCAGCTCTGGTCATAGTACCACCCATAGTCACAATATCACCCAAGCAGGGATTCCTGCTGCTTCCCAGCCTGAAAACACAAGTTTCTGCCTCCACAGTCAGTGGCTGCTGAAGTCCATCACAGAGCTGGTATTGTGTTACATGTCATGGCATCCCACAGTAGTGGACTAACCACAGACGGGTAATAATTACCCTGATGGTGGGCTTCAGACCTCTTTGGAGTCAGAATCCTTTCTAAGCATATTTTTCAGTAGTGTCTAGGTTCTTCCCATGGTGTGTGGAGGGTGGTGGGAAGTCAGATGAGCCTACAGTAGATCATCTTAACTACTGCTTGACTGGAAAGTGTGTCTGGATTCTTTTTTAAATGGTTTGCTCAGCTCGCTGCATGTTCCCTGAACTCTTGGATGTATGAGCTGGGAAATGTGCCAAGACACTACAACCCATGTGCAGTGTTGCACTGTTGCAGTGTTATCCAGCAGAGCACTAGAGAGATGGGCAGTGCTTGGTGCACTGTGGAAATCTTTGAGCAGAGTAGGAAGCTTTGCCTAGGCAGTTGTATGTCTCCAGCAGTGTAAACTTCCTTCCATGAGCACTGCAGCATAGTCCAACACTAATCTGTGTTAAATTTGTTCATTTAACTGTCATTCAAACCTTCCAGCAGTGCCAGCAGATTCTTTTTTGATCATGTTTTATTTTACATCTTCCAGCGTCAAGGGTTGTTTGCACACTTTATATGCAATTCAAGCTAATTTGTGCTTGGTCTTGCAGCTTCCTCTAGAGACTTCCTTTTGATCGTTGCATTAAAGAGACTGACCTGTTTGGAGCATTGGGGCAGAACCTCCTTACATCCTTAGCTGAAAGAACAGAGCATCAGTGGGCCCCAAAACCTAAATGCAGCCTTTAGATGCTCTGTCAGTTCTTTTCTTAAGTGTGTTTACGATGTCAAGACCAAATGTCTGCATCCGAACGTGACATTTTTAAAATGTGTTTCTGTGCTTTAAATCTTTCCTTGAATGTCTGCTTATTACTTTGTGACCATACTCATCCTGCTGGAGTCAAACAGTCTCACTGGAGACATGACTCAGTACATTTCTGTATACTGAGATTTGTACAGCTGCAGTGCAGGAAAAGCCATTCCCTGCTTGTATCCAGCTCATTTGCCTGACAGCTGCAGTAGGGTGCTGATAAACCTGCTCGGTACTCTGCTCAGGATGAAGCCAGCCCACTACTAAGGTGGCATATGCCATTCAGCTTTCCATGCGGAGCCTCTCAAAAGGAGTAGTGGGTCTGTCACGGTGGATTTGGGTTGCAGCACAGGCTCCTCTCTTGAGGCTTTGCCTGATAATTTGTAAAGTCACAGTGTACCTTTAGCCATCATTTCCCCCGAGCTCTAAAGCAGATGAGTGAAATACCGCAGCTGCCTGCCCTTTATAATAAGGATGAGTAGTGGTCTTTTCCTGCTGTGCTCAGAGTCAGACTGCTTTGGGATCACCAGCAGCAATGGTTCGACAGCCATTGTAATTTTTTTTCCCTCTTCTAGGTGTCCTGCCAGTGCTGTTTCCTTTGAATACTACCAGTGTTGTTCCTTAAGAAGCATTTAACTCTCATAAGGATGATGCTGATGTGGCTGCAGAGGCAGGCTGGCTAAAGAGCTGAAGGCAGTAGGGCTGCCTTGGGTTAACAGGAGCAGCCCTACTGCCCGCTCAGTCTTGTGTGTGCCAACTGCAGCTTGTCACCAGCACAGCCTTGCCTTGCCTCATAGAAGGATTACTGTATTCACATTTCTGGAAAAACTGATAAAGTTATAGTTAGACATGATTACTTTCCACATACCTGTTCCAGTTTTTTCCCCTCTTTTTACACTTTCAGCATTGCTGCAATATTTCCAAGATAACTTTCTAGAAATAAAAGTTAATTAAATTCTTACTCTCCTGAGGCACCACTTTTTACAAAAAAGGCTGTATATATGCAGCTCTTTAATAACATTTAAATTGTTCCATGAATTGGTGTTTGGGTTTGAGAAAGTGATGGGCTGTTATGTTTTTTTTTTGTTGTGCTTTCTTTTTCCTTAGGGCAGAAGATACCTCTTTGCTGGTTCAAATTCTGGTGTGGTGCAGTCTCCAGTGGCATTCTGTGACAAGTATACCACTTGTGTTGACTGTGTTTTAGCAAGGGATCCTTACTGTGCTTGGAAACCTCTTGAAGCTTCCTGCATTGATATTTTTAAAGAAGGTGAAATGGAAAGGTAATAGTATTCTTTGATTGCCTTACAGTTACAATCAATGTTTAATCAGTCTTTTGTCCTTTACTAATAATTGGAATTCTGAAAATTGAATGTTTTCAAATACAGAGTTTTTCCTATCTGTTTATGTCTGTTAGTGCTGTTTAGATGACTCTTATTAGTACAAGGGGATAGACAGACTTTAGGAAACAAGATTTTAAGTTGTAATGGTTGACTTCCTTTTACAGGAACTGGATTCAAAACATAGGTGGAGATGCATCTTCCTGTTCTGGTGAGTTAATCTTGGAACAGCTCTTCATATGTCTAGGTGGAGTGGTGAAAGAGTTCTATTTTGTTCAGCTTTGCTTTTGTGATTATCTGGATATCCATTTACATTTTAATAGGTATGGGATTCTGCTTTGAATATTTGAGCATCTGTACAACCTGCATGTTGTCTTAAAAACTGTCTGTGTTTGTATGCATTTCAGTGTGCAGGGCACAACCCCCTGAAATGAATGGGGGCACCTCAACAGTGACTTGTGAATGAAAGCAATACCAGAAGTACTTCTATTGCAGAGGCCTCTGTCTCTTTGATGCAGCATTTGACATTCTACTGTGAGCTTTGACAAGTGCTTGGTTATTGCTGCTAGATCAGATTAAATTATTTGGAAAAAAAAAACCCCTGGTTTTATGGTGAGAGGGGAGGGACAACTCAGAACATGATATAGAGCAGCTAAAGTACCTTCCATAGTGCTTCAAAAAAAGTAACCACAGGTCCTTTCTTTATCATGTGTGCTGCTGCCACTAGATCAAGGAGATCATAAAGTGTAGTAGCATTACGGGAGATTTTAGCTGCAGTAAAAAAAGCTCTTAAGAGTTTGGTGTATTTGCTTTTTATTTCTAATCCAAGCAACGTGTGGACTGCCATGAGAGCTTTGCTTGGTTGGTTTTTTTTGTTAATTTTTGGGGTGCCATAAGTTGTGGGTGCGCTATAAGTGCAAATATCCTTTTTTTTCAGAAGAGAGTTCATAGATCAGTTTCTTCTTGGATACTTTGTAGTTGCTACTCTATTTAAAATACTGATTGGATATAAAGTGAGACCAAGTACCAAGTATCTTTCCCAAACAAGGACTTCTCAGGTACACACTCAGTTGTGGATCAGTGAGGTCTCACCTTTATCTAGAAGTGGAGGCTGTCTTAGAGTTGAGGTGTCCTATCTCTCAGTTTGTCTTGATGTTCCACGTGCAGCTTGGTATTCCACTCAGATTCTTGCATGCTGTCCACTTGGTCTTGTGAGGTGAATGCCATAATCTTCATGCTTCCAGTAAGACTGTAACAGTCTGGTGAAGCTGTACAGATTAGAGCAAACTGGAATCATTGCTGATACTCTGCACATTTATTTTGATGTTCCAGATAAAGTAAGAGAGAATCCCCTACAGCATACATTCAAGCATGGGAGCACAGCAGAACTCAAGTGTTCTCAAAAGTCCAATCTGGCACAGGTAGTTTGGAAGTTCAAAGATGATGTGCTGAGAGTGGAGAGTCCCAAGTACCGTCTGCTGGAGAAGGCACTGCTCATCTTCAATTTATCAGAAGGAGACAGTGGTGTTTACCAATGTTTGTCAGAAGAAAAAGTCAAAAATAAAAAATTTTCTCAAGTGCTGGCTAAGCATGTTTTGGAACTGAAAAAAATGCAGCATACCACGGTGGGCCCCACTGCGACAGCCGCACCAACAACCGAGGGGACCACTCACATGGTACCAGCAAGGATATTAACAAAGCCCATTGGCCCTGTCCTAACAAGTGTAGCCTCCAGCACAGAGCTCTTCAATTCAATTCCTGATGCAGTCCCAGAGAAGACAATGTTCCTCAAATCAAATGATAACTTCCTGTTGATGTTTCTCTTCCTTTTCTTTTTCATTCTCTTTCTGTGCCTGCTCTCCTACAACTGTTACAAAGGCTACTTGCCAGGGCAGTGCTTGAAATTCCGCTCTGTGATGCTGCTTGGTAAGAAGAAAACAAAGTCAGATTTTTCTGATTGCGAGCAAAGTGTGAAAGAGACGCTGGTGGAGCAGGGCAGTGTCAGCCACCAGAGCGGGGAGCAGCCCAAGCCTGCGCACGACACCGGCTATGAGACCGAGCCTGACTGCGGGAACAGCCAGCTGCAGGCTGGGGACTCACAGGCGTCCCACGAGGCCAAGGATAAGCCCTTCGACGTCAAGTGCGAGCTCAAGTATGCTGACTCGGACGTGGAGGGGGACTGAAGGACCCCATTGTCCCTCTCAGAGGTGGAAGTGAGCTGTGGTCCTGCGGCTGGCTGTTTGAGCACGGAGAGCCTGGGTGTGACAGCTAAGCCATAGCAGGGGTTACATGCTTAAGCTGTACAGCAAACCAATTTTCGTTCAGATCTCAACAGATTAGAGAGGTGGTGTACTTGTCTAGAGACCATAGCATCTTGTTTTCTGGTTTTTTTTTTCAAATGGCCAGTTTCAGATCGCCACTTGTTTATTCCCAGTTTTACTCCCCAACTGAGCACTTTGCTCTCTAGTGAAGCTACTTGCTTGTTTTTTGGCCATATTCTTCGATAGAGTAAAAGTAACTTTAATAATTCAGTTGGCTTTAAAGAGTACTTCAGTCTTCACATATTTTTAGTTGCCATTAAAAAAAGATCTAGTTTCATTTTAATTCCAAATTGGAAATTGAGTTTAGTTTATCAGATTGGTAAATTATAGACTTTTGTCCAGATTGGGACATTTTTTTCTTTGCCTCTAGTGATTGTTTTTAGTTTTATGCTTTGTGTTTTGGCACACTAGATCTCTTTAGTTGGTTAAAGTTAATTTTTTTAACTGCTCAATAAGTATCTTAGATTTTAAGGTATAATGGGGATAGCATTGCCTTGATTTGTGTAAGACTCAGGGATAATCTTGTTTAAAGGCTCTTTTCTTTGCTGCTTTCTAGAAATTGTAGGTACAACAATATCAGTACAAAACACGGAGTAAGTGGGGAATGGGGAAGGAGGAAACAAATGCTTTTTTTTTTTTTTTTTTTTTNAGGGGAAGAGGTGGATGGGAAAAAAATTTGTTTTTTTTTTTTTTTTTTTTTTTTTTTCCTCCCCCCACCAGCCAGCCAGCTGGACATAGTCACATTTTATTTTCTATACAAAACTGGATTTATTTTTTTTTCTTTAGTTTATAGAACAGTACAGGCAAGCAACTGTCAGTTAGCAGTGATACAGAAAGAGATTTCTTGCGTTGTGGAAGCAAAACAGGAATCAAGAAGAATTAACTGCAACAATTCAGCTAGTGACTCGCTGGAATGGACTGTTAGGACACAGTCTGATGAGAAAACATTGCTGATTTTTTTCTTCTTTTCAGATTCCGAAATAACTCAGCTTCTTTTTGTGACAAATACTTGCAGCGTGACCCTTTCTGGATGATACCTTCACTCTCCTATGCAACTGGAGACTGAAACTGCAGCTGCTTAAACAATCAGTCCTTTGAACTGTTTATGTGAATCATGCCTGCTAACGTGAAAGTGTGCATTTGTTCTCAGCCTGGTTCACAGCAGCACTGTTTGTCTGTAAAAGCATTTTATGTGTGCAGTACAGTCCTGAAGAATTGTTCCTCTCACTGCTTCTTTCTGTAAATATTACTAGAAGTAGAATACATTTTAACAGTAAATAGCAGTATGCCTGGGCTGCTTTTCTGTGTTGAACCTTCATGCAAACATAATTTAGACCATCTTAGTGTAAACAGTTTATATTTTATAAGATTCAGTTTGGTTTTATTTTTCTATTTTTAATTATGTACATATAACAGAATAAATATTAAAATAAATTGTATTACATCTTGGCTTTTCTGAAACGTGACACAATGACAGTGCTTTCCACTTGGCAAGCACTAATGTTCCTTGTGATTTCCTTTGGGGGAAATGTAAAAACTTAGTAATTAATTTGAAGCAGACTCTCAGCTTTGATTGAATGGGTTATAACCCAGGCTGGGGAGATGGGAAGAATGGGAGAAAAACAATGTGGGTGAAGGAGGAAAGTACTCTTCTCTAGGCACCTAGGACACTTTGTCTTGCTACCTTTCTAAAACTCATTTGTCTTTTTGCATTATTTCTACTTTGTGTGATGTATTTCTTGCAACTTCTTTCCTTAGTACCCTTTTACTTTCTTTTCTGTCCTTCTGTCACACAGCCTCATCTCCTATATCTTTCCCTCCTACTGGTACCTCCTTTTTGTCCTGTGTGGGAAGTGATTCACCTCCTTCACCCACCAGTACCCAGCCTGATGTTTGGTCTAGCAAAGACCCCGTAAAGGTCATGTTGTTGCCACCTTTCCTAAGTGACCAGGCACAGCATGTTAGTGTCCGGGGACCCTTCCACCTCTTCTGCCAAGCCACAGGTAAGTTAGGGGACCCCTGTGTAAGCCAGCACTTCCTCCATTAAAGGTTTAGCTATGTCACCATGTACTGTATAG
>VWYO01013514.1:0-19165 GCA_013400275.1 Rhadina sibilatrix
TCCTTTTTTATTTTTTTCCTCCTACTCTACAAGCTTCCTATAGAAGGACAAAGATATGTCAAACAAAGGGAAGGATTTCATGCTCCAAGAGATAATTCTTCTCTGATATGCGTATTGTTCAATCAATATTCAGCATTTTCTTACCCTCTGCCTGCCAGGTGGTCTTTTCTAACCGGTTTAATCACAAAGGACAGTTTATTAGATGAATACTTTTGCCTTTCCAATGAGGTACTCTGACTTCATATTTCAATCTTCGTATCTCTTGTGAGCTCTCTCCAGTGATTGATTAAAACAGATATATATTTATGGCCTACATAAATGATAACTTATTATAACGTTCTAAAGTATCTCAGGCATGCAAAACCAAGGGTGAAATTCTGGCCTCACAACAGCAAAACTCTTATCATTTCTGAGGGGCTGACATTTCACCCCAAGGATGAAGAAAAATTATTTATGGCAGCTCGGGGGAATATAACTATGAATAATTTGATGAAATTAAGATGGAGTAAATTCCTATCAGTGAGATATATTATGTCAAGGATCAGTATATCAAGGGAAGTAATGGAAGATCTATAGATTCAGACATTTTAAACTAGCTTTGAAGGAGGACTAGATAGTAATGCAGTGAGAAACTTACTTAATGGATTGCTTCATAAATTCAAACTCTCTCTGGTTGTTATAGTTCAAAAGAGGTCTTACTGCTGCCTGCTTATCCCAATTCTGTTAATTTTCCTAATAAAATAAAACTCATAGTCTGCCTGATGGATTTTTGTAAGTGTCTGTCTGGAATCAAGTGATCAAATTGAATTTATTGAGGGAAGAGTTTAGGGGGTTAGATATTCAAAACTTGCTATTGGCATTGTGGAAAGAGGCAGCTAGATAGAACAAGACAGGACCAATTAGTAGTGTTGATATGAACCCAGTAAGACAGCAGGGAATCCATATAGCAGAGAAATTCTGGATGCCAAATTTCATTTAATCCATTACTCAGAGTTTTGTTTTGTTTTAATTCCTTTGTGTGCTGAATGCTGTAAGAACTGACATGATCATCATCATCATCGTCATAGTAAAAGAAGCAATTCAAGCACACAAATTCAGGGTCATGCATTTAAGCTTTCAAACAAGAATTTTTGCAGTAAACTGGAATCTTCTCCAGTAGAAACCATATAGGAGAAGAAAGGCCCAGATACATCAAATGTTGTGACGATGAGAGATAAGTGTGATGTAGATGGGAAATATCATTCTAGGATATATTATTAAACTTGATTTTAGTAGATAAAATTCTACCTTTCTCTTGTCCAAAAAATGCCAAAAAAATTTCAAACCTTTGTGGAGTCTAAGACACCTTTGTGCAGTAAACACAGCAAAGAATAGAAGTAATGTCTTGTTGCCGATTAAATGCATTATTTTGCTGAAAACATCTCACAATAGTGAGTTCTGCTTATACTTATCTCACAAAGGCTTTTGGCCTTCAGAAATTTAGGTTTGTTTTGTATTGCCAAGTATGTACTAATATAGTGATATCAGAGGAGCGTAGTGGTGAAAATCAATGAAAATCAATGAAAATTTAGGAAAATTTAGGAAAATAATAAATGAAGTAGGCTAATTTATAGTTCATTTCTCCATGGAGTAAATGTGTCCTATCATGGACAGAGGCCACTAGCTGACACCATGTCTGTTTCTCATCTCTTCCCCTCAATTATCAAGAAGTGGAGTTCAGACTTATCTTTTCCAAATATTTATGGCAAATGATATTACGCAACCATGAAAAGGTAAATGTTGGTTTATATGAGGTATCACCAAAAAAGATAAGTTCACCACTGAAATTCCTTCACTGGGTTTTGGATCTGGCTCCTAATAAATTATAAATGCAATTTTTACCATTGCCTTTTTCTAATTCCCATGAATCAGAGCTATTATTAGAAAAGTCTTAGGGCTTAGTCTTAGGGCAGTTCTCTGCCTCATAGCATAGACTAGGAAGCACAAAATGAAAACAGGAAATAGAATTTTCCCAACAAACAAAAAGGAATATCTTTTTTTCCCCCCACATCTCTGGAACACTTGCTTTGTAAAATTGTAAAGTGACTAGAGAAATTTGGAAGAGAAATGGAAAGAGAAATCTGTTGATGTCTACAACATTTCAAGATACCACCTTACTTCAAAAATATTGCTTTAAGGCTCAACAACACTCTCTGGTACCACCAGAGAGTGGTATACCCTTGTCCTGCTCCTACCCTCCTCTGGGCTTCTGTTATTGGCCTGTATGAGAGACAGGATGCTGAGCTTAGTGTGGGCATCTGACTCCAGCATTCCTTGCATTTATGTTCTTGCTTTCCTCCTTTGTCACCTCCCCAACAAAGCTTCTGAACTTGTGCTTGATTATTAACATCTGCCTGAAACACAGTAAAACCTTGTCCAAGAAAACTGTGAGACCGGGAAGAAAAAAAAAAAAATAAATAGTAATAAATAGAATAATTTAAATTAAACATTTAATCAGGAATTGGCAATATAAGTTTGTCTGATGTCCACAATTTCATATATTGATCCACAGACCAGTTGTCGCAATACAACACGAAAGAACGACAAACATGCACCAAGATGTCCAAGGCAAAAAAGGGGCAGTCTATTTACAGACCTCGACATTTATAGAATTCCAACAGTGACCATTGGAGGACTGGAGGAAGAAAATTGTTCTCTCCAACTACTGGTCAACCCAACAGTCCATCAATTCTCTCCTCCTCCAGAAAGGAATGCAAAACAGTCATTATTTACCTGAAAAGTGCATGAGAAACTCCACCACAAAAGTTAAATATCAGAAGGCTGAAACAGAACTTTAGAAAAACAGAGAAAAACAGGGCAACAATCAGTACCAGAAAAAAATTGACACTAATTTTTCAGTCCTCCCATTCTTCAAGGAATGGTGAAGAAATAAGTCCATAGTAGTTTAATGTGCCTTATACAGAATTCTTCTGCTGTAAAGACACAAGCAGGGCATTTTTGATTTCCAGAAAATAAAGACTAGATAACTGAATGATACTAAACAAAATTTGCCTTTCTTTCTATCAAAGAACTATAAAAAAAAAAAAAAAAANGAAACTTAAAGGTAAGCTTAAAAAAAAGAAAAAAAAAAAAAAGTGTGAAACAGTGAGAATGATGGAGCATCACACCAAGGTCAGTTATTACTTATCCTGTCAGCACTACAAAGATCTCAACAATCATCAAAATGTAATTTCAAGGCAAAACAGATTCTTAATCCTAGTCCCCCAAACTCAATCCTTTGCCATTGCACTTTAAAATATACTTCTGATATTAAACACAAACATATGCTTCCTTTGCAGTCTTTGTGATTTATATAGTAGAATTGGCATTTTAGAAAAATGGAAAAAATGTCCTGCTTTTCATTCATTGTATTATTACACAACAAACAGCTGTGAGTGTTGGTCAGGTCTACACATGTCCCCACAAGCAGCCTTTCAGCCTCCAGAAACTCTCCTGAGCTCAGACTGAACAGCCCATTCTGCACCAATGCAAGGAAGGTTGCTGGAGAATCTGAGTCAGTGATGGCATAGAGCAAGATTTGAAAATAAATTTGTTATATTCCTCATAATAATTTTGTTTTAAAATGAATGTCAGTAGAACCCCTATCTAAAAATACTTTAAGAAAAGGTAAAATTAGCAAATGAAAAAGAGTAATCCTCAGTAAATCTCTATGGGTATAAGCATGACCTTCTATAAGCAGTAGAGACATTGGAGTGTTTCTCTTCACATGTTTCTCTCTGATTTTACAAAGATTATGAAAACCTCCTTCTCCTTTTCATGAAAGTAAGGCAAAGTCTCATAGCCCAGGAATACTGAAAAATTGTCCAGGACAGCCCACAGTTTTATGTCAGAAGGAATTAGACCCTTAGTCTTTCATTTGATTCAGACATTAGTCTTTTCTCATGGCCAGGATTTGAGAATTCCTTCTGGCAATGAACTACTGCATTTTTTTTCCACGTCCCTTTGTTCCAGTTTCACACATCAGACAACTGTTGTTCTCATTTGGGTCGATTTCTTGCATCTTGTAGCTCCTTACGGCTGACTTTTTTGTGTGTAACATTATCATGGTCCTCATGCAAAAAGTGAATAGTGTAGGTTCAACTTCCAGTCTGCAGTATTTCTGTCCTCCCTAATGGCTCCTACTGTTTGAGCATATCTTTGAAGTGTAAGATTTTCACGACAGAATTTGCAGACTCAACATCAAGAGCATACCGTGAAGTATTTCCTATTTGAATATTTCTTTGTTGAAAATTATGTCTGGCATGCATACAATCTAGACAAAGGCTGAAAATGGAAGAGGAGAAAGGAAATTGTAAAGTAACCAATGCTTGAAAAATCCACAGAAGTCTGGATTTTTTAAGCCCGCACATAGAAAACATGAGATGTGTGTTCCTTCACTTCATTGCTGTATTGTACCTCTGGCAACAATAACCACAGAAACCTCAGAAAATAAATGGCAAGTCTAGAATTTCTATCAATAAACTTTGAGGAAAAAAAACAAACAAACAACAACAACCAAAAAAACAACAAACTCCAAACTGTGGAGATACATGTGTGTGTGTGTGTGTGTGTGTGTGTGTGCGTGTGTATATAGTCATGTTGGAAAGATACTTTGATCTTAAAAGACAGATTTTTTACTAAGACCATATGTCCCTTAACATAAAGGTATGTGCGTAAAAATTTAATTGGAAGACAATCTTCATGAAAACTGATATTTCCCTTACAGAGTGAGTCCTCTGAAATCTTGATCTTATTCAAAAGCTTTAAAATCCTGATGAGGAATACTTTACTTTGACCTACTAGAGCAGTGTGCTGAGAATAATTTCCTTATTTTGCTATATTTTGCATAAAATAGGCAGCACTGTCAGGTTGGGGTTTTTTTAACTTTTCAGAACTGATTTCAGAATGTCTGCATTAATAAACTATCAATTCACTAAGCCATTAATTCACTAAGCCATTACTACTACTACTACTACTACTACTACTACTACTACTACTACTACTACTACTACTACATTAGTGGCTATGCCTTTGTCTGACTTACCCCAAGTAAAATTCATGTGGGAAGGAAAGATTTTGCCTTTTTAGGGATTGAATGATTTTGCCTTTTTAGGGATTGAATGATTTTGCTTCTGTTACTAAAAATTCATTTATAGACAGCTGTAAATGTACATATCATTTTACAAATGTGATAAAAGATACATTCCTTGCCCTGAAGTGCTTATAGTCTCTAACATAGGAAAAAAATAAATGGATACCAGACTGAGGAAACCAGTTTAGACAGTGTGATGTGAGGAATAAAAATTAGGTAGACATGAAGGGAAATTTCTTAAAAGAACTGTTCTTTGTGGAAGACCAGATATTATGGAAGATGGAGATGGTGATAAGGACTTGGAGACCAATTCAGTACACAATCTGAGCAGTGACACTTACCTTTATCTGAGTAAAAAAAGAAAATAAAAGTGGAAAGAATAGTAGGAGACAGGAGTATAAATTAAAAGGCCTGGAAAGAACACAGGCAATGAGTGAAAATGGTGGACCTTGGGGTGTTTGGTCAGGGTCATTTTATGTTGCCTTGTGTCCATAATAACAGCACATAGGTGGTTTGGGGTGTTTTGTTTTTTGGGGGTTTTTGTTTGTTTGGTTGGTTTTTTGTTTGTTTGTTTTTTCCTTGAATAATAGCTAGGCAATTTTTCCATCTTGACAATAGAAACTCAGGTGAATGTGTTCCTTACAATGTCAGTACTGCTTATTTGTTTACTAGACAATTTATTTCCATCAGAGTGACTTAATCGAGTCACCACTCTAATCACAAATGTATGTTTTCCTCCCATCATTGCTGGCTCTAACTTTAAAACCCATTGTTGAAATTTCTCTTCAAGAAGGCTGAAGCCAGAAAATCAAGGTGCAGGCTTTTCCCCTTCAATACAAAGATACATGCTAGTAGCTCCTCTAATCCTTGTTCCTCTGTCAGCCTCTGTGTTTGGGTCCAGAGTAACAGCAAGCCTGAAGGATAAGACATGCCAAGAACAACTTACTTTCTCAGGTGGCACACTTTTCCTCAATTCTGGTGACATCTTACCCCAAGAATGCCTTGTGCTCATTCTGGAGGCCCCCCAAGAAGGGCTGTGTGCACTGTGGGGTGCCCAGCCCTGCTCTGGGGAGCGCTCCGAGCATGCTGGGCTGTCTGCTGTCAGTGCTGCCCAAGCACATCACACACCAGCTGGCCAAAGGCAGGGCCTCACAGAGTGCACAAAGCTGTGCTGGCACTTTTTCAGGAGCTGGGAGTCAGGACACAGCTCCTTGCAGGAGATATAGCTGGGGACAGGCTAATTGGGCATGTAACTGGAAAACAGGAAAACCCTGCTCCTGTGTCAAACAGTCAGACCTAGAGTGACCCTCTCTTCTGCCTCTTTTTAACAACTTGCTGTATAATTAATGAGATACTATTGCTATACCTGTTAGTTTTGTTGCCGTTTCATGAGCTTATGAATGAGAGATTTGCTGACAATGTGGAAGATTTAACATTCCTAAATGCCTAATCTGCTAGAAAATGCTAGATTTAAGGAAAAAAAAAAAAAAAAAAGGTGCTTATTCATGTAGTTGGAACATAAGAAGGGTATTTGAAATATAAGTCTAGACATTTTTGCAAACTGTTAAAGAAATGTACAAGAAAAAATATTGACTTTTGAATGCAAATGGTCTTTGAAGAAAGTTAGCCTGGAAATTATCTCAAGGAACAAAACTGCAATCTGCCTACACAAATGTCAATTATTATTTTTTAACCCGTTCAAGCAATACTTTTTAACTGTGGTACAAAGTTGAGAATGGCAACCAGGAAAGATATGCTTATAATTAATTTTCCTATTTAAATGGATATTTAAGACAATTTTCCCTTTCATTTTTGGAAGCAATAGTTAAATACGATGTCCAAAACCATATTCCAGTTTGACTTTTCAGACTCACTACTGATCATATAAAATAAGAACCTGCTCAAAACCTATGTGATTCCATCACTGGTTCTGAATATTTAACTCCTGAATCAAGCTGTTTGAGTTTTGTAAAAACACTGTTGCAGAAAACAACAATATTCCCATTTATTTTCTTTCCCATATACCTATATTAGCTTATTTTTTTAGCTATCAAAAGCACTTGTTTTTCTGAGAAGCCAAGCTGGAAAACACAGCCTGTTAATTTTATGGGAGTTAATAATAAAGAAATATGCATTTTCCAAGTACTGAACCTTTGAGATGTTTTCTTCTCTGGCATCTGACTTGTGTTTTCAAATAAGCTTTGCCCAGCAAAACTAAATACTAAAACAAAGAGGAATCATTAAAAAAAAAAAAAATAGACATGTAATGTTTAACCTGGCTGTATTTCTTACTAGCAAGTAAATACTATTATAAAGAATTACTGTTTACATAGCTGACTCCAAAATGAAAACAAACCAACTCCTGCAAAACTGGCTGGGACATTAGTAATAGAGTGATCACCATGACTTGAAAACACACAGACCCTGTTTCTTTTCAAAACAATTTGCTTTGAATTAATTTTTTTGTTTCCATTATCACCTAATGCAGCATGGAATTTATCTAGTTTGCTCTTTAGTTTTTAGCAAAACAAACGCCTTCAAAAAAGACAGTATCTGAAGGCTTGCAGGATTTGCAGGGTCTTCATGCAAACTGCTGGGTTACACAAGTCACAAAACTGGATTCTGCTTCTGTCAAATTGGTGGAACTATTTTCTCAGGAGTGACTGTAAAAGCAAACATCACATCCACCCCAACAAGGACAAAGTAGGCTTTTCTCAAATCTACTTCTCATGGCAAGACAACTTGAACTGTCTAAAAGATTCAGTTGCTAAAGGGTTACAGGCTGTGCTGCAATAGCATAACTTGATCTTTTTTCCAGAGGCCAAGTCTGGGCACACCCAGGCCTAACTGCAGCACTTGAGATGAGCTTCACATTTCGTATCCCAGTCACAAAGGAAGTAAATCTCCAAACACCTACCTCTTTACCGGCTGTGATGGGCATAAAAGTCACACATCACTGCTCTTTTAACTTTGGAAAAAGCTGAAGCTCAAGTGACTCTAAACCAGTCGCAGTCATATTGAATCACATGTGCAAGAACAGGACAGTATCTGGTTAGGCAGCCCTTGGGAAAGAATATGCCTTTCCAGTGTGTGTAGCTATCACCTGTAGTCATGGTTGGAAAAGCCTACAATAACAGGCTTTATTTGATAAACTGTAACAACAAATCCAATAATAGGTGTCTTCAAATTATATAGTTGAATAGTGTTTATTTTGTCTACAGTATCCTGAAATACATTAGGAAGTCTAGTGAAAGGAAGTGGAAGAAAATGATTCTGCCCTTCTTCCCTGAGCTAACTGTTAGGGCCACACCCAGAGTACTGTGTCCCTCCCCAGCACAAGGGAGACCTGGGCATACTGGAGGAAGTTCAGAGATGAGCTACAAATGTGATCAGTGTGCTGGAGCCTCTTTTGTGTAAGGAGAGGCTGAGAGAACTGGGCCTGGAGACTTGAAGGCTCAGGATAGATCTTACCCGCTCATATAAATACCTGAATGGAGGGGGAAAAGAAGGTGAAGCCTATTATCAGTGGTGCCCAGCAGACCAGGACAAAAGGCAATGGGTGCACACTGAAACAGAAAATTCTTCTTAAGTATAGGAAAACACATTTTACCTTGAAGTGGTTGAAAACTGTCAAAAGTTTTCCAGAGAGTTTGTGGAGTTTGCATCCTTGGAGATATCAAAAACATGCTTGAGCATGGTTCTGTAGATTTAGGAACTGGAATCAATTGGATATCTGTAAGAATAAATTGAATGCTTCACACAGCACTCCTTGACACTATATTTAACAAGTACAGGATAGTCTTTTTCTGTTTTATTAAAATCTTAATATCTCTAGAAGGTCAGCCACATTCAAACTATCCCTTAGTAATGGTCTTGACTCATACAGACCCTTACCAGTACTGCAAATTGCTTAGGAGAGTGCCTGTTGGCCCAGATCAAAAAGGAATCCAAGAGCTACAACTGTTGTAATCATTTCACAACACATACATCTGTGATAAAGGGCTCTACAAACCAACAGGAGACAGTTATTTAATTAATATTTCCATTAGTGATTTCAAGTCCTCGAAGTTAATATAAACATTAAGCAAATAAAAACATTAAACAAAGTTCCTATCCTTACAAAGATGTATGCCAGAAGAAGTCCATTTAGGGCTTGTTGAATATCTACAGCTCTTTTGGAACTCACAGGAGACTATAAATGGGAGATGCATGCCTGCAGATATAATTAAGTTTGCTTTAATGTTCTGTAAAGAATTTCTTCGCTGTATTCACAATTCTTTGGTGCCACCTTAATGTCTTCACTGAATCAGAACTCTCTCAAGATATATATAAAAAAAAAAATCCTCTTTTAGTAGGAAAGTACTAAGGCTGTTGTTGCTTTTACATCACCTAAGCTTTTCTTTTTCATAGAAAGATTCAATAGTTGTCACAGGAAGGCAGAAAATCTGGAAATAACTCCAACACATAAAATCTCTCAAGAATATAAAATGGAGACTGAGATGGGGATACTAAATCAAAACTAAATAGCTGCTGAAATAACAATGCATAATTTCCCCCCAATTTTCTGAAGGCAGATCCAGTATGGTTTATAAAGGCGCTTCAGGTACACACTAGAGACCCAAAGATGATCACAGAAAAATGCACACAGAGAGTAGAAAAATAAATACTCTTGAATGGCCAAAAGATTTAAAGAATCTGTTCTTTATTGGCAAATCTAAGTCGGGGATTCTTAAATTTTCTGAAACGCAGTCCACAGTCAGTCCTCTGCATCTGCTGTAAAATGTGCAGTGACACATAACTAGTTAAGACCTGATGGGAAAGCATACTTGTCTTACATCCTAGAGAGGAAAGTCCATTCTTATTCTCATCATGGTGAAGACAGGGAATAATGGCCTGTATTTATGAACCATAATGAAACCATCACAAACAAAATGCTGAGCTATTCCTAGGGGCCACCTCAGAAGAACACAAGACCCGTGACTGTAGTTTGAGACTTGCTGTCATGTAGATTTGATAGGCTGCAAGAGATCACCAGGTATTGTTCCAGCCCAGAATTAACTCAAAATGAACACCTAAGGTACTGGCAACTTACTTTTTTTCATTATACACTTTATATCCCCCCTAGATTCACAAGAGGTTCATCAAAGCTTAACAAGTGGAATAGGTCAAATGCTCAGCAAATATGAGAAATATGTAGACTGAGTATGACATTTAAAGCAGAGAATTTAAGCTTTAAATTTGGTTCGTGTAAAGTAAAGCTGAAACATACTGAAAAGGGAAGTCGTATTTTAGAGGTCTGTGCTGCAGCCAGTGTATTTCTGGATTTTTTTTAAGTTTACAGCTTAGTTTTCATAAATTCTTTCATAGCAACCCAGAGAGTTTAACATTTGAGTTAGCTTAACCTGAAGGAAACCACAATTGAATCTAAAACTGCACATTGGGCATTGCTGTAAGTGTTGCATTTGAAATCTTTATGTGTGAATGCATTCTGATATTTCCTGTTCTAGGTACTGAAGATAAAAATTGTATATAAAATGAAATTCAGAGTGGATAAAATCTGTTTCTTAAATTATCTGTACTAATACTATAATTAATTTCGCTTAAGATACTTTTGTTCCAAATGGAAAGCCATATCTTCCAACATATTCCTGTGTTACCTTGTGATCTAAATTCCTGTGTGATACTTTGTGATCTAATTTGCCAACATAAAGATGTATAAGTGTTTGTTCCCTGAATTTGCTTCAATAAAAATTTATAGCATATAAATTTGAAGGAAGAAAAACATTGCAGCATTGTCTCATATTCTAGGTGTAAACAAGCCCTTTTTCCACATGAGTTGTTTTTGGAAATCTCATTTTTCCCTCAAACATATCAACAACATGCATTAAACTGCTTGATTAATCAAGCTTTCAGTGATTCATATGCTCTGATTTTGCTGTAACTGAAATAAGCAGTTACCTTAAGTTTTAACCAGGCAGGAATTGGATGCTTTCTAGGGATAAGGTCTGAACAGTTTCTTTTTCCATCCTTTTCCAGGTCAGACACAGTCATTTGAGGGAAAATAAAACCCAAACAACTTTCCTTCCAATGGCTGTACAGACAGATTTCCTTTTTCTATGTCATTTTACAGTGACATTTCAAGCATTATCTACTGGGACCAAAATTTTATTTTGATTTTGTTTTAGCTGTTTTTGCAGTTGTTTCAGTCTCTGTGGGTGCTGCATTCCTAGTTTACTCAGATGCCTGTGGAATACATGTGCAGCTGAGGCACAAAAAAGGAATGTGTGTTTTTATGTTCCTTATTCCTTTGTAAGTTGCAGAAAAAAAAAAATCTGCAGAATCCCAAGCATTTGGAGTGGTTATTGCTCACCAACCACACCAGGGCACAAAATTACTTAGTGTTCCACTGTCTTCAAAAGTCCTCGGCAGATAACGGGGATATTTCCTCATTAGGTTTAACATTCTATTCTAAGTTTACATCAGATCACATAAACTAACCTGAGTTATGCACTACAGAGCTGGCAATTCAGGGATGTTATTTTGGACTAAGTTTACAGGATGCAAGGCTTTGCAATAAATGTCTTTGAAGAGCATGGGAAAACTGATACCTAAATTAATCCTGTTGGAAACAGTGAGGAAACTGAGATTTTGACAATGTTGGTTTTTTTTTTTTTTTTTTTAAGTGTCAGAATACTGGCATCCCCTGCTGTCTGAAGAAATCAAGACTATTCTAAGAAGCTCTGACCTTTGCTGTGCATATTGTGCTTTGTTTAAACACACAATCAGCTTTCCTTCTGTCATCCAGCACAACTTTTCCCAAGTTCTTTGAGAATTCAGATCATTACTTTGCTCTATTCCTACAAAACTGTGCTGAGAAATATGCAAGCACGGACTGGCTGTGTCTAGAAAGGCATTTAACTTATGTGGATAGGACCTGTCTTGAGAAGGTTTCTTGTTTCTTTGGCAAAACTGTTAACAGGAGGAGACTAATACTCTGTTACAGTGAAGAACACTTCTATTACCGATTTAAAGAATAACTTTTAATAAATTAAATTTTTGAAAGAAAACTTCTTTTACAGAAAGTGGCCAAGGTAGTAATGTAGTATTTTTCTGCTATGGCAACTGGCTTACTGGAACCAGAGTTTAGGATTTTGTGGATGGTAAGAACTGCTCTGCCATGGTTATGCAATTCTCGTCCCACATGAAAGATTGTCCTCTTTCAAAAACCTGGTATCTACTAAGGAATGACATCAAATAAGTGGCATAAATATGTTAAATGTGTTAAAACTCTGGGATTTTTAGTTATCTCATTGGTGCTGTGATTGAAGGGCTGAGAACACTAAACCTCAAAAAGCAAGTTTTCATGAAGAGATTGTCTTACCTCATAGAAAATCAGCTTGAATTTGAGGCAGCTTGTGGAAGACAAGTTTAAAATGTTATTCTTCCAAACAAAGAGTTAAGAGCATTTATCTGGAAAAGGTTTTGAGGGATATTTTTGGGAACCTTGATGTGTGCTTCTAAATACACTCTGCAAAATTGTTTTTGAGAGACTGCATAAGGATTACTTGAAAAATTCACACCTAAGATGAACCATGAGAGTATTGCCTTGCTGGGAATAGTCTGTGGTAACTGTGAGTCTTGGAGTTACCTATTCCCTGATGGGTGTAACATTCTCTATCCTCCACCCAGAGCAGTTCCTGCTTTATCTATACCACACAACCTACTACTGCAGAGTGGTGGAAACACGGAGCACAGACTCATGACCACTCTGCCTTTGGTCCCTGAGATCTTGCATTGCCATTTCTTCACTTTCCTGCAGAGGCATCATATTTGTTTTAAGTTTCCTTTACACTCAGGTAAAAAACAATGAAGGCAATGGAGACCATCCTCCTGTGTGGAATATGGGATGCATAGCCCTGAATTAATAGCTTTGTTTCAAGTTGTGTGTGCACACATAAATTTTTAAAGCAGCCTTTCTACAAGGCTGTGAAAGACTCAAAAAATGTCACAGCATGTGGTTGATTTTAGACTGGGAATGGGTGAGAAATTGGTGGGAATATAATAGGTCATTCATTTTACAATAGGTTGTGATTTGTTTATATTTGTAAACATTAACCTTTTGAAGACAATAGGTCTTTCATAGGCATCAGATTATAATAAAAATCCAATTACAATTAAAACAATAACCCACACTGCAGATATCATAGACTGTATTTATTTTGTAGTTTCACACTCGTTTTCCAGTGAACTTGGAGTGACAAATTTAATATATTATTCCAAAAAGATATACAAAAAAGTAACATAATAATGAATAAGAAAATAAAAAGAAAAATTTATTTCCATTTTGAATGATGAGTCAAAAGTCAAACATTAATGTACCATAACCATCCAAAGTTCAAATATACCTAACAGGCTTAATGTTTGAGGATTCAAAATCAACAACAAGGAATTATACATGAACTGAAAAGTACAGAATTTTTCATGCTGACTGTCAGTCTTTTGCACCTTGAGAGATCCTGAGGGACTACTGTACTCTGGCTCATGCATTGGCATTAGTTGAGAAAGAGCTTGAGGATAGAGAAAAAATACAGACTGCTTAGTTGAAGAGCAAAAATCTTTAAAACTTTTCATAGTATCAAATAGACAAATATATCAGAAGAGTCATTAAAGTCAAAATACTTAGGAGGTAATAAATAGTGGAAGCAGTATTATAACATTGAAATTCTGTTTTTGCAATAAGTAAGGAAAACATCATTGACAAAACATAATTGACAAGCAATAGCTAAATATATAAAAATCACCTGATAAAGAGTAGCATCAGAGATTAGTGATTTAAAAAGCACTGTAAAACAAAAGTTTTACCTCTGAAAGGTAAATTTGTTAAAGGGCAATAGTGTGGTGATTTTTTCCTAATGTTGAACAAAAGCATTGAAGTGTCACTGAAATCTAGGTGAGCCAATAAGATGTTGTCTTTTTTTGTTAAGACCTGGAACTTTAATAATAGACAGACAGAAATAAAAATTAAATTTTATAGAAAGTAATGAGGGAATGGAAACAGGACCATATAGGTAAAAGCAGTGCAGAAAGAATTAAATGTTTTTCAGATTATGACTGAGAATTAGAAGTTGCCATTATTATAACAGTAGCAATGTTTCTATTCAAGGTGGAGCTCCTTTTAAGACACGAAGTGATGTTAGAACATGGCAAGACTCCAGAGGTAGATAGACCAAGGCCACAGTGAGAGTTCTGTGAATGCAATGAATTTGCCTGTAGCACTGGGGAAGAGTTGAACTAAAAGCCAGGTTACATCTCTCATATTTCCCATATGGAGAAGTAAGGAAATTATTCTTTCCTATGGTATATTTTTGATGGTCTCATCTTGACAACATCTAATACAAGGATCTTATGCTGCAGAGAGGAAGAATTTTTTTTTTCTTTTTTTTTTTTTGGATTCAGTGTTGTGAAAATGTGGGTATTTTAAATAGGGAACAGCAATGCTACAGACAGACAAATGCCATGAAAATTGGGATATATATTCTTAACTACAAATATTTGGTGTAAATTTAAACCACTCAGAATTTCTCTGATTTACATAGAGAGTTGCTTCAGACTCTGTCATCCTAAAAACAAAATGATAGGTTGTTCCCTACCTCTTTTCATCTACATCTAGCACATCTACATCTAGCTACTGTGCTGAAAATTAACCCTAGGGCAGCCAAAACCTGCACAGTTATTCTGATTGAAACCATTAATTGAATGGTTGAATTGAATATAATTGAATTGAATTATGTTTTTCCATTCTCAAGAAGCACAAATATCACCTGTATCAGGAACATCTTATTTTAAAGGCAGTTCAGAGTGGCTATATAGTGTCTGACCCTGCTGCCCAGAATAATGAAAAAAAAAAAAAATTTTGTTACTTGAAAATTGGTGTTCCCAACTGATGGATTTGCAAAATGACTTTCTGGAAGGACATTATAATATCAAAATAAAAGCACATTTTACTTCCTTTAAAAGTTTGTTGAAAATCCCTCTCCCTGGCCAGTTTTCCTTCTTTTGCTTTTTTCTTGATATAGTCTTGTCTCTTATCTCTGCAAAATATGATGCCTGGAATCTTTACTAAAATTTCTGTTCCTATCAGAGCCTCTTTGTTTCCTGTGGCAGTTATGTTATAAAGTAGCTGTGATTCCAATAATTCTGACTGCCAGACTTCCTTCTCAGATTAAGGTCAAAACACACCTAATTGCAAAGTCCTAATTACTCTGATTAAAGAAGATGTAATTTTTTCCTCCTCAATGGCACCAAAACAAGAAGACCTCAACATACAAAAGTATGAGAGACCAGATAGTCTTTTCTGGAATACAAAGAAAGAAACTTGCACATAAAAATAAGTTCTAATATCAGTTATTTTTAATGAATCTAATCAGAAAAATGGTAGTACATGTAAAATGGAAATACGTGCAACATACCCAAAGGATCTCATACCAAGTCAGCTGTATGGCTGTCTTTGATAAAACTTCACTTTTTGTAAAAGAACAATGCAGACAACTTTAGTTCTCTGGACATCATGTGAAATATTCAAAGGGAATTGGTTGAACTAGAAAAATTGGGGATTAATACAAAAACTGTAAAAATTACTTTGAATCATCAATAAAGTGCATTTGAAAAAGTTCAGTCATCATACTAAGATATTTTCAAACTATTTTCAGCAGAGGGGGGCCATATGAATGTCAGCCTGCAAAGCATAAGAGACAGAGATCTAGAGTTCTGAGCACTGACATTCAGAAAGATGAGCCTGGGTTTAAACAGATGCAGAGAGGAAATTCATAATCAGGATTATGCAATGCCTTGGCCTGAAGCAGGAAAGCAGCAGACAAAGAAGTAGAGCAAAAGCAATACAGAAGGTAACTTATACCCATTCAGGCATAGTAAATGAAAAGAGAGTATGTGGAAAATCACTTTAAAAGATTTCATTTTTAAGGGAAATGGCAGCGTGAGTATATTCCTGGATCATTGCAACAAAGTTTGTCCTGCTATCAGACCTTGTTGGGTTACTGATCCATAACCAAAAGAAACACTATACATCAGAATGGGGAACAAGACTATCTCCTCAGCTGAAGTATTTGGTGGCACTGGTAGGTGACACTGAGCTTCCCATGACAGAATCATACATCAAGTTTGTATGGCTCAAGTTGAAGAAATAAAGATAAATAGGCTCTCTGTTCCTAATAGTTGTTAGCTCCAGTGAGACTAAACTACACCTGTCATTGAATTATTACCATCACTCCCATGAAGCTGAAAAGTAGACATTTATGCTGATTATTGCAGGGAGACATATTATATTAGGCGATTAAACAGAATGCTTAATCTATCATTCAAAATGGTTCTTAATTATTGGAGATCCTTATGCAATGAACCATCAAATGTTGTCTGCCAGTATGGGAGCTGTGAATAAACTTGTTATTAAAAAAANATGATGCCTGCAGGCATTATCAGAGAAGACCTCTGAAAAACAGTAAGAGAATCTCTCTTGTAACACAGATCTTACCTCACACATTTACATGGACTGGGAATGGTGCTGGGTCCTCCTGGTCCTTGAAGCAAGAACTTGCTGTGTCCAACAGCTTCTTATCAGGCACATGTGCTGATACTGATTTGATACTTCTGTCTAGCAAAGATTTGACAGTGCTTGATGCAGTAAAATATTTAACCCTGAATGCATTTTTTTGTTTTGTTTTAAACCTTAGTATGACATATTCACTTACTGTTCAATGGTAGCACAATTGTAAAATGCCAGAATGTCTGCTACCATGGTATTTCTTTTTCTCCTTCCAAAATATTATTAGTTAGTATTGCTTCTGAGTTTAAGTTTAGAAACCTTTATGAAGTGTATTGTATTATTTGTGTAGATAGTATAATCACTGTGACTAGAACAGAGCAAGGTTCACCATTCTGAATAGGAAACTTAGGTCACAAGCACCATCAATAATTCTCATGGAGTATTTTTGATTCATCTGTTAAACTATCCATTAATATGTATTCCAGGACAAATAAATCCAGTGAAATTACTAAAGTATAAAGTAAGAAGAAGTGGCTTTTAAAAAAGGAACATAAGTATTGAGAAAATAGTCTAAGGAGCTGAGTAGTCATCAGAAGACATTGAATAGCACTTGATAACCTGTCATGTGATGAGATCTTTCAGCTCAGCATTCTAACCATCAACAAATGTCTATAGAGCACAGTTTGCAGACCTCCAGCCAGTCACTGGCTCTTTACACAGACCAGAGCACATGACGGAGAAGCACTTGAAGATTTTTTTTCACATACCTTCTCAATTCCCAGAAATGACAGATAAAGTGGTGTCAAATGGCATGAGAGTGAACCTTCACCAGCTGAGGAGTGGGTCATAATACTTTGATTTGAAAGAATTCTGAATATTTGCATGCTGCAGGCTATAGAAGTTATAGGTGTTGTACATCTTCCTTTTTTTTGCCATCTTTCACATAAAAAGAGTTAATTTGAGAAAAAAATTATTCCAAAGAAGAAGAAGAATAATTTTTATTTGAGAGCCTCACTAAGACCTCTCTACTCTTCTTATAGCAGCAGGACTAGGAATAGTCAGCCATACTGGATAGTTCATTTGCAATTTCTCTCCCATCTTTTGTAATTACAGATATGCTATTAGCTTTCTTTCAAAAGCATGGTAGATGTGTATATTTATAACAGTATTGGTTTAGCATTGAGTTCTTAGTCAGTTTGTTTCATTTGCATACCTTCTGGTAGTTTTTATTTATTTGCCTCTATAGATGGACTTCAAGCTGAGCTACAGTGCATATATATCCAGAAGGAATATTTTTCTAAGAGCAGTTGTCTTCTGCTTTGTATTAATGATATTCCAACTATTGCTGCTAGCTGTAATGTTTAGCAAAATTCGCAATGCCATCCAGAAGACATAAAAGATTAAAACTGCAAGCCTGTAGATCTTCTAAAAATGCATTAATAGATATTGAATGTATTTTCAAAAAGTAGCATTAATTAAATAATTAAAATCATAGAAATAAACAGTTGCCCAAAGACACTTTATCAAAACTCATTATGCTTTAGAAAGCACTTAGGCGTTCAGATCAGACAGCTGACTGCCTCCAAAAGACTGAGTTTTGGAAGATAGCTTGCATTTAGATAGCTGTCAGTTTAATTTACATTAGGAGTAAAGTGGAATTTTATGCACAATAAATCATCTTGTGAGAAAATTCCTAGGTGCAAGAAATCTGCATTAGAAGGGGAGAAGAGGTGATTAAAGTTGCAGGCAAGATGCCTGCAGGGCTTTTCATGAAAAAAACACATCAGATCTCAGGAAAAGTCAAAAAACCCACGCAGCTCTAATGCACAGTGCAGTCATATACACTGAACGTATACTTCCTCCTGTCACCAAGGAAGGTGGGTCATTGACTGTGGAAAAAAAAAAAAAAAGCTTGTTTTCAGGCTGTTTTCATCCTGCTGTGTCCTTTCTCTCTGGAAACACATTATTCACATTTTATTCCTGTGCTCTGGATTTATAGTAGTGAAAATGTGGAAGGAAGGAGATGTAGACAGAGAAAGAAAAAGCTGAGATCACCAGCTATGCTAATGTGAGTAGTTGTAAAATGGTTTTAGGATACTGATAATTCCTCAAGAGGAAACAAATCTCATTTCATTTAAGCTCTAAGGTCACTTTATATCTAGAGAACTTGAAGCTTTCTTTTAGCCACAGGAGAATTTTAGATTCTACATTGGACTGTGTGTTGCTGTCTAATGGTAATGTTTAGTGGGTGCCTAAAATCTTGAATTCTTGGAGTTATCGTCTTATAAAGACAATAGAGAGATCGTGAATTTGAATACAGGAAACATTGAAGTGTGTGTATTTGTATGTGTTTATGTGTCTTGATAATAAATACATTGTTCTTTAAATATATTTTTATGGATTTATATGAACCTTTGGTTTTGTCTTATGATGTATAGACTGCAGAGAAGCTAAACCAGATTTTTTTTTTTTTT